>JASJFT010000051.1:86260-246432 GCA_030770425.1 Darksidea phi | reverse complement strand
ACTGACTAAGCCCTTGTCTTGGCTTCCAACCTTCTCGGGATGCCCCGCATCCTGTGATTCGCGTGGGGTTGTAACATCTATATTAATATAAGTATCTTTTCTCTTTTTTATATAAAGAGTTTTTAATATTTCTTAAAATAAAAAGAAGATTATAATAATAATAATCTTATATAATATTAAGTTACGAGTAATTCTAAATATAAATATTTAGAAATTTATTATAAAAATTATATAAAAAGAGAGGTACTTTTATATAGTACTTATATAAAGTTATAATATAACTTTTATTACTTTTTATTAAAAGTATTATAGTCGTATAATAAAAGGTATTAAGCTCTTTATTAAATATTATATAGTATCTAGCTTCTAGAATAATATTTATACTTTATATATATAATAGTTATACGAAATTTAGTATAACTACTATAACTAGTAGGTATAAGTATTAGAGAAGAAGAGGTAGAGAGGTAAAAAAGGATAAAAGAAAGGTAAAAGGGGGTAAAGAGAAGAATTTTCTTTATTTTTTCTTTATTTTTCTTTTATAATTAATTAAGATAGGTAGAAAAAGTTTATATTTTTTAATAAAAATAAATATACTTTATATAAACTATAATAATAAAGAAGAGATAAAAGAAAAATAGCTAAGTATAAAAATTAAAGTTATTTATATAAAAGAAAGGTTTTTATATAGTTATAAAGTAAAGACTACCCTTTATTATTAGAGAAAGAGAATACTATTAGATAAAAGTTCGGGTATATATTAGAAAGGCTAAGAATCCTACTAGATATTCTAAAGAATAGAAGAGAAAGAAAAAGAAGAAGAGAAAGAGTCTTATTAGAAGTTCTTATTATCTTTAAAACTTAGTTCTTTCTTAGTATTATTATATATATTATTAGTTAGTATTAGAGATATTTAATCTAGTAACTACTTAGATAGAATAGGGACCGAAGTTCTTTATATAAAAGAAGAAGATTTATATAGTAGATTAGTTAAAAGTATCCTATACTATTCTAAGATAGTATTATATAAAGATTTAGGTATATACCTTAAAGACTAAGAACCCTAGTAGGTATTCTAAAGAGAAGAAGAAGAAGAAGGGAAAGAATTCTATTAGATATCCTTCTTATTCCTTTTAGAGCTTATTTTCTTTTTAATATTATTATACGGAGTATATACTAGAAGTCTTTAAAATTTTAACCTAATCTTCTTAATATTAAAGTTCTACTATATAATATTATATAATTTTTATAATTAGATAGTCTTAAAATCTAATATAAAAAATATACCTTATTCTTAAAAAAGATTCTTAAGTTCTTTCTTAAATATATAATTTATATAGTTCTAATAACTAATAATTTAATCTTAAAAGTTTTTAAAAAAGAATTATATAAAGGTTTAGCCTATTATTCTTATTATATATAGATTAACTAGGGTATATCTAGTAAATAAATTTAACTAAATAATATCTTCTTCTAAATTAATAGTAATATTATTAAGGTTAATTCTATTACTCTAATACCTAAGATCGACTTCTCTCTATAGGATTTCTATCGAGATATTTATATCTTAAGAGTATTCTTTATATAGAGTATTATCTCTTTTAATTATTAATCTATTACGTATTAATAGTAATAGTAAAGAATAGATAACTTATTTTATTATTATAGTTTAATTAGTTAGTATTACTTTTACGTTTATACGATAGTATAAAGAGATAAAAAGATAGATTATAGACTTTTATTTATATAATAGTAGTTAGAAGAATTACTATTATATTTAAATAATATATAGGTATAGATTATAGACTTATATTTATATAATATAGATTAATATAATAGCTATACTATTACGTTCTTATTATATAAAAGTAAATAGTATATTTATTAATTTATTAACTATTTATCTTTATATAAAAGAAGATAATCTTCTTTTTTATATAGATATATAAGGTAGAATTAGTATATAATACTTATTAACTCTATCTTTACTTTCTATATAGAATAGGTATAAAATAGAGTTTAGGGTAGTCTAGAAGATTTTTATCTTTACTTTTACTAATTTATAATTTTACTATATAGAATAGAAGCTCGTTATAGTAATTTATTAGCTTCTATTATATAGTTTAATTATTAATTAGTATTAAATAGTCTATAGTTTATAATAATAGACTATAGGGATTTAATTAAGTAAATAGCTAAAGTATATATACGTATATATAAAAATAGAAATAATAAAATAACTTAATTTAAATAATAATCTATAGATTCTTACTTTTTATATTAAAGAAACTTTAGATAAAAGTTTCTTTTATCTAGAAGAATCGTATAAAGCTTTATATATAATAAATTACTAAGAAGATAATCTATATATATAAATTCTACGCGACTATATATAATTAAATATATAAGATTAGTACTAAAACTTAGTAAATAAATAAAACTCTAATTTTTTAAAATAAAAATAAAAATTTAAAGATATAAAATATTTAAAAAGTATTCTTAATTTTTTTTTATTTTTTTTTTAAAAATATTTTAAAAAAATTAATTTCTTATATACTTACTTCGTTTATATATAATTATTACGACCCGTTTTCTAGATAATCTAATTATTTTATTTATTTTCTATTTTAATTAGTAGATTAGATAATCCTAAGGATTAGTCTAATAGTTAATTAGCTTATTTAACGTATTAAGCTTTACTTAGATATAAGAATCTCCTATTCTTATATTCTTATAGTACTATCTTAGAATAGCTTTAATATACTAATTCTACTATTAGTTAATTAAAAGATTATCTTAGCTATTATAACTTCTAGTTAATTATACTTAGTTCTAGAATCTTATAATAATAAAGATATTTAAACTAATAGATTATCCCTATATTTTACTTAATCTAAAGCTAACTATCTTAAGAACTCTTTTATTAATATTAAATATAAGTCTTTAATTATAAGTTAAAAATTATTAATAAATATAAATCTTTTTTAAGGAATATTAATAAGATAGAGATATATAAGTAAAAGATTACTAAGTAGAAGCTACTTAAGTTTAATTTTCTAGATATAAAGCTTAGTTTAAATAATTATCTATAGTTTATATAACTAGATAAGTTCTATTTTAAGATAGCTATATTTTCGAATAAGAAGTATAAAAAGAATACCTAGTAGAAGAGTTTATTAAAAATAAAAATATTATTTATAATAAGATAGTATTTCTAATTAATCTAGAATAGTACTATATAACTAGTATAGCTATAGTAATAAATAGACTTAGTATAGCTTAAGAAGGCTTTTTATATACGAGTATTTCGATACTAAAGTCTAGTTTTAGTAAAATATCTAAGTATATTTAGCTATTATATACTCGAAAAAAATTCGAATATATATATACTTGACTATATTTTCTATTTTTAATAATAATAAGTAAAAAGGTTCTATAAGAACTAAAGTCTATACTATAGTATTAAGTATAATTAAGGTAACTAGTCTACGTACTATAGGAATAAATACTATATACTAATAGATAATATAAGCCTATTATTATCCTTAATTATATATAAATTTTAGTATACTATATAACTACCCTTAGTATTAATTACTACCTACTATCTTACTAGTATACTATCGACGAGTTCCCTAAGAAGCTTAATAGGTATTGATTCCTACGCCTCCTATATAATCTTACGTAGTTGATTGTACGTACGCTACTTGCCCATAGGTAGATCTAGGTAATTCGCCTTGATATAGTCCTTTATTTTATTCTATACCGTCTTAATTAGGTTTAGATCTGGTAAGAAAGCTGGCTAGAATATAGGATAGATGCTACGTAGTAAGCTCCTCAATAGTATAAACAGCTGAGCGGTCAGGTGCCCTCTCCTACATATACTACAGGTAAGGATTTAAGCGTAACTAGCCATAAATAAGGGGTACAATCCTCTTACAATAGCTCTCTTTGTTAATATATCTCCATTCTTTCTCCTAGAATAGGCATGGGCCTTTTGAAACGCCTGAAAAACAGGCCCAGAATATCCACCCACGTTTCTTATGGATTTTCTCTACGATATAAGTAGGATCTAGCTCCTCACCAGCCGTTCTTGTGACCCACTGCTTTTGATGCCGGCCGCTAGTTACCTAAGTTTCATCACTCTAGAGGACCTGCCACCACTGCCATGGCTCCTAGTTGACGTGAGCTTATGCCCATTCAAGTCGTATCTGCCGATTCGCCTCAGTAAGAGGAGGTTTGGCACGAGCCACGCGGTGTGAATACCCTCTACTTCTTAAAGCGTTCTGTATCGTGTATTCCTTAACTCCCTATGCCTGGAAAGGCCCTTCTGCAAGGCGCAAGTAGCTTATCTGGCCGGCATCGCGTGAAGATTATACAAAGGCTTCAAGTTTATCAACTTGAGCACTGGTAAGCGTTAGTGGTCGACTTGATCGCTTCTTCGGCGTGACGCGTTTGCTAGTAATTGCGCAGGCAACTTGTCTTTTAGTAATATGGAGTAGGTTTGCAATAAAAGAATAGCTATGGACAGCAAGATCTAGGGTGCGCACTTGTAGGCGCTGATCGCGTGAGAGGTATCGGCGTAGTGGTGTTGATGTGGTGACATTTTGATAGTGACGTGTTGATGCAGGGCGCGACAGAGGAACATGATTTTCTATACAAAAATATATAGGATTAGGTGTATTTTGTCGCTAGGGAGCTATCGAGTCATCCGGCGCCCACTCCTGCAGTGCTCGGACCAGTCATCCTCCAAAAGTGGAGTCCGAGGTACAAGGGTGTCTAAGCCACCGCAACACCGCCTCCCTTGATTCGCTTGCTAATTGTAGGGCTGAGGCACCCATGACTACCACTCTGTCAATGCTGTCGTTGCAACGGGGATATAAGACGCACGGCGAACGTGGCTGTTGGAACACAAACAGCCGACTTCACCACCATAAGCAGAGCCCATTTCCAACACACGACACACAGCAATATATATCAATCAGACTCATCCTAGGTATTGCAGATAAATGCCGTAATTATGGGCCTCTTTAAATCGTCTCCTAAGCAGCTGCCGCCGCCATTACCAAATCTTGCGATACATTTAGCACACCACCAAGATCATATCTTCCAACCCAACGACACAATAACAGGCTACCTCACTCTTAGCACGCCCATAGCCATTACACCTCAAGCAATCGAAGTGTCATTCTGGGGACATTCCAAGGTCTGGATCCGGAAGTCGAGGTCCACGTCAAGCAGTAACAATAGGTCCTCCACGACGGATTACTATCATTTCCGGGATAACGCACCGCTCTTCACTGTAACATTCAACCTGCTCCCAGAACCACGTACACTTTTAGCGGACCAAACGCACAATTTCCCTTTTAGCTTTAGGGTGCCTCAGGGAACCGGGATCGATCGGTCGGATTGCTACCAGCAGCCGCAGGATGGTCGATGGACAACTAGGCCACATGATTTGCCGCCCACATTCTTCTTCGGTCGGCAGCTCGACTGGCCAGACAATGCTGGCATATCCTACGGGCTAACTGCGCGCCTCGTCAGGCCCGGCTTGGGGGTAGGAACAGGAACAGGAACAGGCCAAGGCCACCCCCTTTCGGCCACTGCGCCCGTCCTGTTCCAGCCGTCGAATCCGCACGCAGATCCCCATGGCCCGCTGAGCGTCGTACGATACACGAAGCCCTTCACGCTCCGGAGCTCGTCATTAACAGGGCAGGAGCCATCATCTATCGGCTTCCGCAAACGCATACAGGACCGCTTCTCCTCGGACACGCCAAAGCTGGAGTTTGAGATCGGAATCGAGCTGCCCGACCTGCTGACATCGGGCGCCGAATTCAACTTCCGCACCACGTTCGGCGTGCTGGACAAGGGCGACGGAATAACGCATATCCCGGCGATTCGCTTCCGGATCCAGAAAATCGAGCTGCTGGATTTCACCTTCTTCAGGGCACCCAGAGACTGGAACGCGAGAAACACAATGAGCGGCGACCCGTGGCCGGGCGGCGAGCTGTGGACGCGGTCTCACTATGCGCGCCAGGAGGAGGTCGTGTACCGCGAGCGGAAAACGGTGCTCAATGCGTTGCCCGAGTCGCAGGTGGTCGAGCTGGCGGAAGTGCCGGCCGGCGAGAAGAAAGAGATGGTGCAGGCGCAGCAGTGCGAGCACTGGTTCGCGGCTAGGATACTGGGCCTCACGACGCCGAGTTTTACGAGCTTTGCCATTACGCGGATGTACAGGGTGAGGGTGAAACTGGGTGTCGAGATTGGGGAGAAGAAGTTTGTGTATGAGGCGGAGCACCACGTTCGCCATCTGGGCAGCGCATCGAAACGCATGTTTTGATCCGTTGGATATGTTGTGTATGATGTAAAATAGATTGACGCCCTTTCCTGATGCTCTTATTGCAGGCCCATGTCTACATGGGCGTTTGCGGCTGAAGCGTTGTGGTGACGGAATCGTAAGGACACTCGTGGCCGCATATATACTTATGGAACCCGGAGACTGACCATAATTAACCTTCATCTTCAACCAGCATCTGTCCAAGAAGCATTAGCACAGAATGGGGCTTGCACATGCATGGCCATTGCAAGGTGTTCTGGCGCAACGCTCCGCTTCACGCCACCCCAGGATCCGGCCCCAGCGTTGGGTGACGTTTGCCATTGCGGCTTGGAGCTGTGCAAAGGCACCTCTATCGCCCGGGTCCTCCCCCAAAAAACCCTTCCAGTTGGCGTCGGGGTGACTAGACCAAGATACAACACACACGCAATGCAAACCCACTCGTCATAAATCATCCCTCTCTCACTACGTAGCGAGAATCACACCGTAGCGAGAAAAGCCATAGGTACTTAGACTTTATAGTAGTATAAACTCTTCCCATATCTACTTATTTATGTTTCGCCGCCGGGATTATGTACTAGGGGTCTTCCCTTATCTCCCGACTGTTGCTAACTAAAAATTACCTATCATTGTCGTCGCCATCATGGTTTGCAAAACGTGAACCGCATTTTGTGGCGGGGTAGGAGACCTCCACTACAGCTCAACGCTGAGCTTTTATCGCTCTAATAATTTATGGTAGGCGATATCCCACTATTAGAGCTTTAGGGTCACACTAATAAGTCATTATCAGCCCTATGGCGACTGTATGCGGGTGATTCATGCAACGTCGCCACGCTGATCGGTACCTTCCAATTTAAGCGAGACGACCCCGGCTCATGCCTACGGACCCACGTAGTTACTAATTACAGAGTTATGTAATTACGCCACAAGGGTGAGCAAGCCAAGCCAGTAGCGCACCGACTGTGGCTCGCAACCGCCGTGGCGCTGCATCTCATCGACTAGCGCAAAGCCTGACCGTTCGCCGCTGAAGGGGTGATGATGTCCTCCACATTGCGCCTGTGGCCGTCGCCAGCCGTCCTCATGAACAATGGCGACGTCTTCGTGGCGGAAACGCCTTATGCGCAAAGCGAAGGTATGCATCCAACCTTTTCCACCGCGCAATCCATCAGGCTGAGTCTTGCAGCGGACAGAAAGCACGACAAAGAGCCCTTCGAGGGTAACCGAGCCTGCCGCCAACCCAGCCGCCGAGCAATGTCCCCAAGGCCTGAAGATCGTGGCTGAAGGAAAGGACCCTGTCGTTGAGTACGCAGTTCTTAAACTCCACTACTGTAAACCCGGGCTAACGGCAGCTAGCATAGTCGCCGTGCACGGCCTGAACGGACATCGAGACATGACATGGACGGCGGCAAACGCGGTGCACTGGCTTCGCGACCTCCTTCCGAGCGACATCCCGAATGCCCGTGTCTTTTGCTGGGGCTACGATGCGAATACTCACGGCAAGCGCGTCAGCTGCCAATACTTGTATGATCATGCGAGGACACTGGTGTCGGATCTGTGCTTGCAAAGAGAGCTCACAGAGGTGGGTTTAGACCAGAAGAGAGACTGAGGCGATCGTACCGTGTACTGATCGCGGCAGACGACGAGACGACCGATTATCTTCGTTGCGCACAGCCTCGGAGGCATCATCGTTAAGAGTGTTGGTCTTGCCTCCTGCCTATCTTCTCCCTAGCTGACTGACCAGGCGCTTATCCACTCGGATGCGGCCCGAGAGGGCGCATTGAAGGAACACCGCTCGATCAAGACGTCGACATATGGCATCTTCTTCATGGGCACGCCGCACCAGGGCGGCAACGGAGTGCAGCTTGGCAAGCTACTGGTGAATGTGGCATCGGTGTTTGTGGCGGCGGATGATCGCCTCATCAAGCAATTGGAACAGGACTCGGAGTGGCTCCAGCAGCAGCTTGGTCAGTACGGACCGAACAGCAGCGACTTTGTAACGAAGTTTGCGTTCGAAGAGTACGAGACTCCAACCATGCTGGGACACTCTCTCATGGTACGTCTTTCTTTGTCAAGATGCGGCAGTTGCTCACAGTATAGGTCGTTCCGCGAGCATCAGCGGTTGTCCCAGGCGCAGCCGACGCCGAGCCGATTGCCATCCATGCAAACCATACCAACATAGTCAGGTTCGAATCGAGGGGAGATGGCGGATACAAGACTGTGTCAGGACACTTGCAAATCATGGTACGGCGTGCAGGTGACGTCGTTGCGTCTCGATGGGAAGAAGAGGGCAGGGTGGATGCGGGTAGGTAGCTTCAATTATATCGAAGATCCGATGATATCCATAATGACCCTTCAATGTGCAGCTCGCATCGACTGGGAGGACAGCTTCTCAGTCGGCTTCAGCCTAGCCGAGATTTCGGAAACAGAACACTTTGTGGCCAGACAGCAGGAGCTGGCGGAGATGCATGCCGTTCTCTGCAGCGAAGACAGCGACGATGGCCGAAGAACGGTTGCGCTTCACGGCCTGGACGGAATTGGCAAGACGCAGCTGGCGGTCGCGTACGCCAAACAGCACAAGGCGGACTATTCGGCGGTGTTCTGGCTAAACGTCAAGGACGAAGACGCAGTGAAGCAGAGCTATGTCAGGATGGCCAACCGGATCCGGCAGCATTGCTCTGCCACCAGCCAGCTCAACTCGGTTACCGAGACCAGCGGCCTAGACGATGTTGTAGCCGCCGTCAAGCAATGGCTAGACCATCCCAAGAACACGCGCTGGCTGATGGTGTTTGACAACTACGACAACCCGAAGCTCGCTAACACACCGAATCCAACCGCGGTGGATATTCGCCAGTTTCTTCCCAATGCATACCACGGGTCGATCGTTGTCACAACTAGATCGTCGCAAGTGGCCATCGGCCATCATATCCAAGTGCGCAAGCTGGAAGACGTGCGCGACAGCCTTCAGATTCTGTGCGATGCGTCGCGGCGGAAGGATGCATTGAACGGTAAGATATACCAGTCTGAGACCACGTGACCGGACACTGATGTCATGATAGATCCCGGCGCTGCAGCGGTCGCCAAAGAACTGGATGGGCTGCCACTTGCCCTCGCCACTGCCGGCGCTTACCTCGACCAGGTGGCGACCAGCTTTCAGGACTACCTTCGTCTGTACAAGGCGTCATGGCTGAAGCTACAGCAAACAACTCCTGAGTTGAGCTCGTACGAAGACCGGCAGCTATACACGACTTGGCAGCTGTCGTATGATCACATCAAACGACAGAACGAGTTGTCGGCAAGGCTTCTACAGCTATGGGCGTACTTTGACAACCAGGACTTATGGTTCGAGCTCTTACGAGAACGAAATTCAGCAGGTCCGGAATGGTTCGCTCGACTGACAGAGGACGAGCTCAGCTTCCACCAAGCGATGAGGGTGCTGTGCAAACCATGGATTGGCAGAAGCAGACAGGCCGTCGGAGATGGACGAGATCGAATCAACAGGATACAGTATGCACAGCTGCGTCCACGAATGGACGACTCATGTGCTAAATCAAGAATGGAGCAAAGAGGTGGCAAGACTTTCTCTATATTGCGTTAGCTCGCATGTCCCGGTCATCGATTCCAAAGGTTCCTGGATCACTCAACGAAGACTTATGCAGCATGCCTCTAGATGCTGGTCGTCTGTTAAAGCCGGGAGGGTCGAAGAAGAAAACGGTCTACTGGTGGCTCTGCACAATCTTGGGAATCTATATTCGACCCTAGCAAAGCTCGAGGAGGCAGAGCAGATGTTTGACTGGGCATTGCACGGCTTTCAGAATATACTTGGAAGGAATCATATATCAACACTTGGCATCGTGAACAGCATGGGCGACCTCTATACGAAACAGGGCAAGCTTATGAAGGCCGAGAAGATGTACGAGCGAGCGCTGCACGGTTTCAAAATAGCACTTGGACCGAATCATAAATTTACATTGAACACGTTCAATTGTTTGGGAATTCTTTACCGAAGGCTAGATAAACTTGACGAGGCGGAGGAGATGTACCAGCGGGCCCTGCAAGGCTATAAAGTGGCATTAGGATCAGGGCATATGATGACAATTAACACAGCCAACAATTTGGGCCTTCTCTACTTTGACCAGCGAAGGCTAGGCGAGGCAGAGGAGATGTACTTACTGGCACTGCATGGCTTCGAGAAGGCACTTGGACACAATCATCCATTAACACTCGGTGTGGTCAACAATTTGGGCATGCTCTATGCAGTTCAGAAAAAGCTTGGTCCGGCAGTGGAGATGTACAAACGGGCGCTGCAAGGAAAGGAAAATGCACTTGGACTGGATCACACGTCGACATTGGGCACGATCAACAATATGGGCATGCTCTATGCAGCCCATGGATGTCTCAACGAGGCAAAGGAAATGTACTTGCGAGCGTTACAAGGAAAGGAGAAAACATTTGGACCGGACCATATGTCAACATTGGGCGCAGTCAACAATTTGGGCATGCTTTATGCAGCTCATGGACTGCTTGTTGAAGCAGAAGAAATGCTCTTGCGGGCGTTACGAGGAAAGGAGAAGGCACTTGGGCCGGGCCATACGTCAACACTGAACACGGTCAACAACCTGACCATTATCTACAAATGGATGGGTAAGAAGAGCGAAGCGCAGCAACTATATGCGCGATTTCCTAAGAGTACTGCTGGATAGCTGGAAAAGTAGTCATTCTCTTTGTGGCAGAGTTCTGGCCTTAGATGTTCAAACTTTTGGTGGACTTAATTGCTGCCGACACACTTGCATTAATAAAAGGCACGATGCCAACAGTAAGGCATCAACTTAAGACTTAGTACCTGTTACATTAAAGCTCGTTAATCGCACGCCTTGCAGACTTTATCCCAGCTTAACTGAATTTAGTAAGGCTCAAGGCTGAGCCACATCTTGGCAGGGCTGGGAAAGTTGTGTTGTCGCATGTCTGCGGGGAAGCCGGTTTTGCAAAGCACTGTACTGTGGTTTCCACCCTAAGTTTTGTCAACCGAGGGATCAGGCAAGGGGGTAAGGCTCGTGCTCAGTCCCGTATCCTATTTGCTGATTTGGTCGTTTTTAAGTACTTTGTATGCTGAATGGAATCTTCTAGTTCCGAGGCCCCCCCCTGCTCGCTTCACAAAACTTACGCTGGAAACCACAGTAAGTTATTACGCTAAAATTACGATACAAAGGGGGTGCAAGTGGGACTGATAATAGTGGGCCTCCGGCGCAAGGGCTATAGAAACTCATCGAGCCTTCCACGTAAGCTGTAATTTCCCATACAAATACGAGCTTTTTCAGAACGCCTGATGCCTCAGCATGACTTTCAGCAAAATGGCCAAAACACCTAACCGTCGCCTCACCCGAGATGAGCGAGTTCGAATACACACACTATACAAACAGGCTGGCTGGGATAGCTATCAAATCTCTCGTGAGCTTGGGATCCCTTACTGTACTGTACGGCGCTGTATCAACGGTACTATCACCCCTGATCGGCCTCGCGGAAGCAAGCCTTTGATTGATACGCCTACAAGACGCCGCCTAATATTTCATGCCACTGCTAATCGAGAGCAGAGGCTCAAGCCCTATACCGAGATCGCAGCCGAGCTTGGTATCCGCGCAGATCCAAGGACTATTATTGTATTCGTGACGATTTGTTGTTGGCCAGCCGTTAAGGTGGCGGGCGAAGCCATATAAGGTTGCCCTGCCACGTGCTTTACCGCTCGGGCCACCGGTAGATTATTTCGCCGATGCACCGGGGAATGCCGTAAGCGTCCCGGCTTGGCGCCGCCTGGGATGGGCCTCCGCCAACTTTCGCCCTCTCTTCCAATCTTCCAGTTTCAGCGACCAAGGTTATTCCAAACTTAGGAAACTCAGCGAGCTCACCTCCACCCGCCGGCTTTCCAGCCAAAAGCGGCCGGTCTCACATGACAGCACAGATGCCAACGCTCTTATCAATGATGAGTTCCACTGTGAGTTTCCGTCTCCCTTACCCTAAGTCTCCATGAACCGTTCTAACTTTAGGGATTTCCATCTAGGTATATATCAGTAAAGTGTAACCGCTTACCGTCGTTCGCATCTTCCGCCGCAATACATTTCGTCCCTCTGAGACACTTTTCGGCACTCGCCCGCGTTCGGCGAACAATTGACCGAAACGATAAATATGACAGCTTCAGACACGATGCTGAACTGTCTCGTCGATTCGTCCGAGTGTCTATATCGAGTGCGGCGAGGTATCGGTCAATCTAGCAGAATCGTTTACGTCTGTATCGAAGATCCGACCATAGTCCCTGAGGACGAGCGCACATACGGTCCATCGTTACTTAAACATCTCAAGAAGCTCCCAGAATGGAATCAGATTTGGACTACTCTGACTATTTACAAAGACGACGGTAATATTCGATGCAGAACAAATGCATTTCCTCCACCGGCGTTACCGCGACCTCGCTGCCCCGGCGATTATCCGTTATATCAGATTACCCAACTACCAACTTTGCAGTCGTTTAGACAGCGTGTTTCCCAGGTGCAGCTTGGATCCATGACCTGTATCCTCAAAATTGCAACGTTTTCTCATGAAATACCGTGGCTCGCGCAAGAAGTCAAGGCGTATCATGTTCTAGCAAAGCTAGGCTCTAATCTCGTTCCAAGGCTGCTTGGGTACGCTTGTGAACAAGATCGAATTGTCGGGTTCTTATGCGAAACCATTGTTGGGCGGATCCCAACCATTGACGACATTGAGGTTTGCCGGAGAGCGCTTCGTCAACTCCATAGTCAAGGCATTGTTCATGGAGACATCACCAAGTACAACATTGTCATGACAGCAGAAGGCCCGAAATTTATTGATTTGGAGGAAGCGACTATAAGTTCGTCGGAAAGTGATAAAGCCCCAGGCTTTGCAGAGCTAAAGGATAAGGAGATCGAAAGTCTCGAGGCAGCACTATGTGACGAGTCAGGACGAGGACGGCCCTGGACAATCAACGTAATGTAATGAAGTACCTCAGCCACTTGTGGAACAATTCTTGCAATTATGTCCCGACGTCTTCTCTTCCTGGTACTCCCACACCCCAGTAGCGCATCTATTGTCCGTGTTTGCGTGGGTTGGACATTTCACAAACTCGCTATTCAGGCTGTGACCACACCTGTATCGAATTTGCCATTGCGTACACACATTCCGTTGGGGAGGCATGTTACGGTATGATTACCCCTGTGCTTAGTGTTAGCTTCAATATTTGCTTCTATTCTCAGCGGTTTACCTAGTTTGCTTATATTAGTGCAGCCTTGCTGTGTGCTAGAATAGCAGTTAAGCAAGTTGCGAACAGAGAGCAAGCTCTATTTATATGTAAACGGCGCTTTAAGAGCCAATAAATTACTCATCTTGATTGCTGCATATGTATACGAGAGTTTTATTCGCCTGCACTGGTAGCTGCCTAGATGTAATAAGCGACAGCTACCCCGCCTATGGCAGATGTGTGGTCGCCGCGCGACCGAGTACTTTTGTCATGGCCTATGATGGCTTACTTCCTGCATCCTGATAGGCAAGGCTATGCAAAGTTGAGCTGGTGCCTAAACTGGTGTGCCAGCATACTCTGGCCCAGATGTTGGACGACTTTGCTCGGAGCGAGAGAGGGATGATTACGTAATTGATGGCCCGAAACCATTTCCATGGCGGGGAAGCGAGAGAGCAAGAATAAAAAAGAAGAGCCCACAGCGGGGAACCAGAGCGTGGACCGGGAGCGGTGACTGATTTTAGCTTGGTGTTGATTTGGTTCGCATTCTGCACATCACTTCACCTCATAAGAGGCGGTTTCATTCTTGAACCTGCTCGCTTAACAGTCATGTGACTAAGTTGCACTAGCTCTTTTTCAGCTTAGCACTGGCGTGAGCTCTACCGTTAACGTTGGATCTCACGTTGTCGCGCATAGGGCTGATAATGACTTCCTGGTATGAGGGGGAGGTTGTGAGGCTAGGATAAGGCTATTCTACAAAATATCGGAGCGAAAAAGGCTTGAGATTGGCGCTGTGGGGAGGAAAGCCTGATATGCCACGACACAATGCGCTGTACAAGTTAGGCGCGGAGGCGACGATGCGAAGGTAATTTTTCGGTAGGAGGGATTATAGACATTCAGAATTAGCTACAGTAGATTATTTTCGTAGAATTATAGCCATATTCGTTGTACGTATGGGCTTTCCGGTTGCTAAAAGTCAAAGTACCCCTCGTTTGTCTCGCCACACAGTGTCTCGCTACGCAGTGAGGGACGTTACGAGATTATCTGCTCGGCCGCGTCTGTACAGAGGATGATGACGTTAGCTAAGCGGGACTAGAAATAGCTCTTCTATTAAGCGTAATCTCCTATTAGCCTATTTTATAAAAAGAAAAGTACCTATCTAGGTAGCTATATATTATATTATTATATTATAGAAAAGTTTTAAAATAAGCCCCTAGTTTAACTAATAACTATAATAGTTCTACGTATATTTTAAGAATTCTAAATCTAAAAATATAAAGAAGTAGAAATAGATTCTTAAAGTATCCGTTTATTAGTTATTATACTAGTCTAGCTAGGGGTATTTTAATACTAATTCTTATTTATTCTATTTCTTAGTTTATATTCTTTTATAAGAAGCTTAAAGCTATAACTTTATATATACTTTAATAAAATTTTATAAACGTCCCAGAAACATTGCTTGAGGACAGAAGCGTCTGTAACTTTGCAACATCGCTCTACGTCACAACCCGGTGGTGGACTTGGACTTTCCGAGCTGTGAATCTTTTGCTGCCTTTCCCATTCCTCCTGTGTGAAACGACGGCGATAAAAGGTCTTTGCCAAACGCGAAGCATCAATTGTTCGCCAGTGTTTCCACAGCCAGCCTTCAATATGCAAAATTGACGTCGGCTGCGTGAACGAAAAGTGGTACTGGAATTGGCCAGCGGTTTTAACTCCTGGCCTCCTTGCCAGACGCGATTTGGTTATACCTTCGACCAGCTTAGGAGCCCAGGAGAAGAGGGAAGGTGCGGTCGGGAGGTCCATCATCATTTCTTCAACATCGTACCCTGGTCTTTCTCCAACCCAAGCATGAGAACATCCCATTCACCCAGGTCTAGATCCTTGTATCGAGCCCCATCCTCGGTTCGTGCTGTCGACAGATCTCCGTTTAGTACCGATAAACAGAACATACAGGCGGCAAGATCGTATCCCAAACTAGCAAGCTTATCGGAATTCAACCTCACATCAAAACCACAAACATTGGACACGATAGCTAACCGGTCCGCCACGATGCTATTGCCGCGCTTCGCAAGGCGCTGGCAGGCCTCTAGCGTGGAACACAAGTATCGCTTGCTGTGAATCCACTGCCGCAGTGTGTGAAGGACTAAATCGCCGAAAAACTCAATCCATGGCTTGCAAGAGTCGCGCTCGCTCTCGTACCATTGGTACGCAGCCTCTGCAGGAAAATGGACGCCCATACCTGACCCCACCACGCTCCATCCCATTTCACGCAAGCGAGAAGCTTCTAGGATCCCTTCTGATTCATAAGCTTGCTTCGCAACGCGGTCCCGAAAAGTCTTGTCCAGCTTACAGACTACCATCCGGAATGCGCAAAGTGGTAGCTCAATCTCTCCAGACGTACCTCCGAGATGTTCAGGGACGCAAAGAAGCGCACTGCACTGGATCAGAAGAACTGTGGCGTATGCTGCCGTGCTCTCCTGAAAGATCCACGCACGACTAAACCAAGGATCCAATGCTATCTTCTTGATCACCTCGGCGATTGCAATCAGTTTATTCCACGAAACCGCATTAAGCCATTCAAACCACTTGTCCCAGTCGGGGAAGGGTCCCGGTGTTGTCGCGAAAGCAAGAACGTCTAATTCGGATTGGGTAGTGATGCTTGCGTCCAAAGGCGCTACACATACTGCAGCTCGTTCGTAGACAACGTCCATGGCTTGTATCCCTGGCTCCTTGTCTTTGGGATCTTCTTGGTCAATACATTCCTGATCGCACCAGAGAAGCTGGTAGCCGTGCCGTTGAGCAAATGCGGCGCTTCGACGAAGTACACCGGGCGGTGCGGATATTGGCTTTTCTGGTCTTCGTGAATGACGACCATGTTCTCCGATGGAGGGCTGTCTCGCCATCTGTAGGATATCGCGACGTAGTGCTGGCAACCGGGCGCTCTGATCAACGTGAATTCGTCAGAGGAGGGTGTAAACGCGTGTACTTCTGACTGACAACTGCATGGGCCAGATAATGCGGACGGTGTTGACCTATCCTCCCACTTGCAGGGACACTTGACGTAGTCCTGTACCTGATGCGCCTCGGCCGAAGAAGGATTGGACGCCGGACTACCTGTCAGCAGTTTGAGGTTGTATGCCCAAGAGATGATGTGCTCCCGACTGACACGATGTTTTTGGATCTCTCTTATTTGGCTCATAAGACCTTCCGGAGAACGACTTAGGGCTTCATGAAGCGTGTAAGTGGGCGAAGTAGACTCAACGTGCTCTGGGAGTGATGCGTGTTTCGGAGCGTCGGACTCGTTCTCAGAAACATTGGCAGATGCATCTTTATTTGTCTCTAATGCTTTGCGCTCACTAGCGCTTTTTTCTTCGGAGACTTCTTTTCTAAACTTAATCAAAGGGTCGAATAAATCGTCCACCATCTGTTCCTGGAGGCGATGAACTTAATACTATGCCTATTATTGTAATGGAGACGGCTTACTCCAATAGCCCGACTATGCGGTTTCCAGCCCTGCATGTCCTCTCCAGTAATCGGAATAACTCCGTCTTGTCTTAATTCAAGAGGAATTAAATGCACGACTGACATGTCTTGCGTGGGATTTAAAGTCGTTCGAATCTTGCTAATGTTTTAAGAAAGACAGAATGAGGTATCTGTTACAAAAAATTGGTGAGGTAGGGAAGTTGGAAACTTGGAAACGCGAGTGCGTCAGTTTTTTAAGGCTGCTCAGCCTGGTCAGAATCTTCACCGGAAAAAAAAGGCTTTGTTATCCAAACCAATAAGCAACGCCCGACTATCGTATTTTTGCAGAGTCTATCGTTTTGTGGCACAACGCCATTCGCCTCGCGTTCGTAGTAGGCTGCAACGATAATAGAAAGAGCTACTGCTGTCTGCTGCTGCCTGCTACTACCTACTGCTGTCCGTTATATTCAGACGGGCCGCTTCCTCGCGCATCATTTTGAAGTTTCGTGCTGGATTCGCAGAAACAGCGTGCTCGCTTCGGCCCCGACGACTGGTGCACTGTCCCCGCGCTCGTCGTTGTGTTGGGCATGGCGGCGACCATTCTTGTCGGCGTGGGGACACAATCGCTGGGCTATGCAACACCCAAGGTCGAGGGCACGTCGCAGCTGGCAGCCTCGAGTCGGCTGCAGACGATTACGCGCAAGGCCTTCTTCATCCTCATCCTGATCAGCACGCCGGCGCTGGCCCTGATCAAGCTGAGCTGCGTGCTCTTCTACGAGCGCGTCGTCAACACGGCTCTCCACGCACTCACGGCGCTGATAGTCGTTTGGGGATGCGGCTTCTTCTTCGGCTGGTTGTTTGGCTGCGGGATCCATTTCGACTATTACTAGACCAGCCAGGAGAACCAGCTCAAGTGTCCCGCCGACCTGGCCAAGATCAACTTGTCGCTGGCTATTTCCAACACTCTGATTGACTGCATCATTATGTTCTTTCCTATCCCGCTGGTCTTGAAGCTGCAATTGTCGAGGGCGAACAAGTTTGCGACGTTGGTTATCTTTGCACTGGGTGGACTGTTCGTATACCATGTATGCATGGGGGCGGTTCCGGACTAGCTAACACCGCTTCAGTGCCGTCGCAGCGTCGATTACTCGAATGGTCATCATCGTCGAGGAACTGGATGGTGAGAATCCCCGAAACACCAAGATGCAGACACACTTTCGAATTTCAGCACTGACTCGTCCTTCGTACAGTCCAATTCGCAATGACGGTAGATCCAAACTGTAAGCCGACCCCATCCCTACTCCCCGCAGTGGCACCGTCTCTCTCCCCGAGCAACAATCTAACCCCCCGCCAGTCGCCTCCACAGCCGCCATCTACTTCATCTACATCGAAGCGTGCTTCGCCCTGTGCGCCGTCTGCCTCCCCTCGCTCTCGGGCATGTTCAGGCTCAAGCAGGTGCAAACCATGATCGAGGGCTTCACCATTGCGCTGTCGAACCTGTCGGGGGGCTCGCTCGGGCCGCGACAGTCGCGCTCCTCGTCTAGCCGGCACCGGCGCGAGCACGAGCGACTGGGCTCCAAGCGGCCGTCCGAGGACGACCTCGATCCCATCTTTGATCCACGCGGCCGCGACGGGAGCGGCAGCCGTGTCGCGGTGCAGAGGGGCGATATCGAGATGGACTCGGTGTACAAGGGGGTGGATGGGAAGGAGAGTGCGATTCAGGTCACGAAGAGTGTGGATCTGGAATCGTTAAGGCGGTAGGTGCGTGTTTGTTGTACAGCGTGCGTGTCCGGAGCGGAAGGGGAGGGGGGTAGATTACTTTTGTTTTTGGTAGGGGAGGGAAAATATTTCGTTTCGCTGGACGGTGGGTTTCTTGGAATAGTTTCATGGTTCCGTCATCTCTTGTGCTCACGCCTGGTTTTCGGTTTCGTTGTTGCCATGTGTTGAATCCCGACCAAAGTACGCATGTCGCTGGGGCATGGGGACCTCTATTGAATTTCTTAATGGATGGCTACAAGCGGTATATCAATCAACACGTTCGAGTCTTCACGGTAGACGCAGTAGTCTAGATGAAATGAATTCTATTACGGGGACAAGATCCCTCTCGCTATACCATGTTTTGCCGCGTCTCTCACAACGCTCTTGCAACCTCACATGACGTGCTCCTAATCGTAGATGTTGGTCGTGTCAAACATCTGCTCTGCAAACTTCTGGTACGTGATTGGCTCGTAATGCTTCTTTCCAACGGCTGCCACAAGCGAAGGCTGCGGCTCAATGGTGCCGTCGGGCGCCGGGCAGACAAAGTACGGGATCGAGTACCTGGCAGGCGTTGGCTGGCCACTGGCTTTACCTGAGACGCTGACGCGGTGCAGGCCGGACGGGTAGATGTCTGGGAGCAGGGGAAGAAAGAGGTCAGCATCGAAACGGGGGACAAGAAGACGGAGGCTTTGGCCAGAAGAAAGGGAGGGTTGCCCTTGCGGGCCTCCTACTTACTGTTTGAAATGCGCTGGAACATGTCCCCGATATTCATGTACAGGACCCCCTCGCGGGGCGTAGCAGGGATGAAGTCACCCGAGGCTCGATCTCCAAACTCGAGCCCTGAGTTCTCGTCCTGGAAGAGGAAGGTGAAGGTGCTAGAAGTAGATGTGGTCAGCGTCGGGGTTCCCATTCACTTGTAAGCGGCAGGTAGCCGTCGGTCGTGGAGGGGGATGCAGAGGATACACTCACCTCCAGTCTGTATGCGCCCCCAAGCGACCTACGCTCTCGTCGCCAATCATGGCATCCGTAATGGGTGGGTAGTGCAGCAGGCGAAGCTGGTTGTCATGGCCGGTATGCAGCGCGCGGACGGCGTCTGCCTCGGCGTCGGGGAGGCCCAGGGCCTCGATGAGGGCGTCGAGGATGAGCCGGGCCGTCTTGTTGAGCTCCCAGAAGAAGCGGGTGGTGAAGTCGCGGAAGCCCGGCAGCGTGTCCTCGGGGAGCCAGATGTTGTACTGCACGCGGTTCTCCTCGCTGCCAATCTCGTAGCTCTCCTTGTAGTCGGCCGTGGACGTGTACTGCTGCTTCAGGTCCTCGTCGTCGGTCTCGCGGGCCGTCTTGACAGCACCGCGCTCTTTGCCCGTCCCCGAGTAGCCTCGGTGCGGCGTGTGGCCGTTGGGATGCGGCGCCTTCATCTTGTCGGCGTAGGGCAGGCCGAACAGCTGATTGGACACGGCAAAGGCCTGCTGGAGCAGCTCGCCGCTGACGCCGTGGCCGGCGAGCCCGACACAGCCGTTGACGCGCACCGCCTCGTGCAGCTCCTTGGCCCGCTGCTGGCGGAGGCTGGCATCGGCGTGGGTGCTGGCAAACGGCGAGAGGTCGACGATGGGGATCATGTTTGGGGCAACGGCCATGTCTACAATGGGGCAATTGTGCGGATAAATATCACTGCACAAAGCAGGCAGTGCAATCCGTCAGGCTGCATGTGTGCGGCGCAACCCAGGTCAGCATCAAGGTGTGGCGAGGTCGAAGCAAGCTCGCAAGCAAAGCTACCAAGCGGCCTGCACAATGCTTGACTCTCAGATCCCCGTCTTGTACGATAGTCCCGTGCGTTGGTCCGTGCGAGCATGTAATACCCGGTGATTGAAATGCCACTTATCTCATAAATTAGCCGCGCCGCAAGTGATTTTATACTAGTCTCGTTAATTTCGCGCTAAAAACTCCTTTTAACTTCTAGTCTAATACGAGGTCGTTATAACTTCTAGATACTCCTAAGCTAATTAAAAAAGACTAATATAATCTAGCGCGAAATTATTTATTAAATATTATATCTACTTCTATTAAAGAACTTTTAAATTATTATCTATAGATTAGTAAGGGTAGAAGTTATATAGTTATAAGATTAGTATATTATAGAATCTATATTAGAAGCTAGCTATATAATAAGTACGAGGTACTAATCGTCTTAATATAATATATCTTATTATAAAATATAGTAAATAGAGTAATATTAAAGAATTAGATAATACTTAGTAGTATATAATATCTTATAGTAAAATATAATAAATAAAACTTAAACTAGATTAAATAGAAATTCTAAAGGAAACTATTAATATATCTATTATAAATTATATACGAATTATAGAATAATAGTTAATAAAGATATCTAAGATAGAGTTTATTACTAACTTTAATAAAGAATATAATATAGATCTTATAATTAAAGAAGAGAAAGTTATATAATAGATCTATATCTTAATAAGAATAGATCTAAGAATTATATAATAGCTTAGTAGATCTATTAGAATAGAGCTATAAAGCTATAACTTAGTAGATCTATAGTAATAGAGCTATAGATCTAAAGAAACTAAATTAATATATAATAATTATAAATCTTCTAAATAGTTTTCTCTTCTTATAATTAATTTAAATTTAGATTAATTCTTATCTATTAATATAATTAAACTATTATTCTTTAATTTTAACTTCTTCTTTTCTATCTCGAGTATAAACCTTAAATAAGGCTAAATAATCTATTAAGCCTAAACCCTATTTAATACCTTAACTATCTAGTAGATAGAAATAACTAACTATAATAATAGAAGAAGAAACTAATTCTAGTACTACTATACGACTACTAGTATAACCTAAGACCTCTAAGATAAAAAACTATTAAAAGTTTAATTTTCTAGAAGATAGTATAACTATAAAGAATTTTAAAGAGTTATTAAGAACTAGTATATATTTAAGAAATATAAAGATATACTAGAGATATAAATTATAATATTAATAGAAGAATTAAAGAGATATATAAAAAAACTATTAAAGTTAAAAGAACTAAAAAAGTTTAATAGAATATAATTTAAACTTAAAGAATTTCTAGCTAATATAGTAATTTATTTTAATCTTAATAAGATATAACTATTTAATAAGACTTTAAAAGTATTATTCGTAGTAGTATAGTTTATAGGAAGAGTTATTACTTAATTTAAGACCTATTTAAATAAAAGATTATAACTTAATAAAATCTATTAAAGTAATAAAACTAGAACTATTTTCTTAAGTTATAAATATTTTAAAAATAAATTATATATTATATTTAGAGATATTAACTTAAAAAGACTAGTAGAATAAAAAATTATATATTTTAAGTAAATTAAATCTACTACTATATATATATCTAAGTTTAAATAACTTACTACTAAGATCTAGTAAAGAGAAGTAGCCTTTATATTATACTATTACGAAGGACTAAAAGATAATATTTAATATAAGATAATTTAAATAGATAGACTATAGACTATATAAGAGATAATTAAATAGATTATTAGAATTAATAATAATCTTTACCTCTAAAATTAGGAGAAAAAAAAGAAGATTAAATTCTATAAAAAGAAAAAAGAAGAAAAATACTATAGACTAGAGCTAAAGTTCTAGGGGCTAGCTTAGAACCTAAGAAAGAAAAATAAAATTCTAAAAAATAAGAGCTTTATAAAAAACGAGTATACTTTAAATATAAGAAGTAAGAATATCTAATAAAAGATTATAGATTAGATTTAAGAAAAGAAAAGTTTTATTATACTTAATAAGATAAAAGGGATAGAGTAGCTATAATATAAGAATATAATACTATATATTAAACGACTTATATATATAACTAGTATAAGATATACTATAAAGCTAAGTTTAATACTAGCTATTAGCTATAGAAATAATAGGTAGCTACGACTTAAAAGTCTTAGAAAAGAGTTTTATTCTCGCTAGAGTTATAAGAAGAAGTACTTAAGAAAGACTTATCTACGAAGTAGAAAGACTTTAATAATATTATTAATATACTATTATATATAATTAATAATAATAATAAATTCTTAAAACTAGATAATAAAAATCTAGTTACGATATATAAGAATACTAGATATCTATAAATAATATAATTATTAAAAGAAGAAATAAAACTAGTATAAGACCTTAATATAACTTATACTTAGATCCTATAATTTATAAAGAAAATAATAACTTTACTTATAATATAGGAAATTTATAAAGAATAATCTAGATCTTATCTAATATATTAACTATTTAAAGACTTTAAATAATAGATTAAAAAGAACTTTATTATAATAGATATTATATTTAACTAAAAGATATAGAAAGAAATATAGTATATTACTAAGATAGTTAATAAAGAATAACTATAGTATATAGTAATTAAATAATAGATTTCTATATAAATAATTAAAGATATAAGATTAATCCTAAAGATAATCTATAATATAAAATAAGATATTTAATATATTTTAAAATTATATAGATCTTATATATATAAAGAGAATATAGACTTTATAAAGAAATAAAATAAAAGAATAACTATTATCTAGTAAAGGATTATAATAAAAGGATTACCTAAGTAGTTATACTAAAAGTAATATATAGATAGTAATAATTCGAGAATTAATAATAAAAAGAATATATATAGATTATACTAGGCCTACTTCTATTATTAAACTATATCTTAGGAAGATTATAGTATAAATATTTAGAGAATAAATATCTAAAATATATTTAGACTAAGATTAATATAAAATATTAGTCTAAGAAAATAAGAATTTAAGAAACTAAAGGATAAGACTATATTTACCTTTAAGAAACCTACTAAGGGAAGAAGATTACTACTCTAATTAATAGTAGAGTTATATAGAACTTTATAAATAAAGACTTTATTTAATAAAAGAAAATTCTATAATATAAGAAATAATACTCTAGTATAGTATATACTATAGAAGGAGAACTCTTTTAAGAACCTATAACCTATAAAACTAAAGATAAGCTTAGTCTATAAGGATAAAAAAAAGAAGACGAAATATTTAATATTATTAAAATATCTAAAGATTAAGATATAATCTTAGGAATATTATAGTTATAAAAAGCTAACTTATAAATCTAATAGATAAGCTAATAAGTAATATTTTTATAATAAAAACTTAGTATAACCTAAGAAGAGAATTATAATATTCTAGAATATTATAAAAAATAGAAGATACTATTTAAAGAGCTAAAAGAAAGCTTATTTAAATACTAGCTATAGGACTATATAATCCCTCTATAGAAAGAAAAAATATTTAGATTTAGACTAATCTATAAGTTAATAGAAGAAGAAGAGATTATTATATTAAAATATCTCGAAGATAGTCTTATAAAAAGATATATTCGATATTTAAATTTATTTATAGAATATCTAATTCTCTTTATATCTAAGAAAGGTACTATAAAACTATAATTATATATTAATTATCGAACGTTTAATAATATTATAATTAAGAACTAGTATCTCTTACCCTTAATATTAGAAATATAAAATTAACTAAAAAAAGCTAAATAGTTTATATAGCTAGATATTCGAAATATATACTACTAGATTTAAATTAAAAAAGATAAGAAATAGAAAATAGTCTTCTAAATAAAGAAAGAACTATATAAGTACTAAGTAATATCTTTTAAACTTACTAATATACCTATAATATTCTAAGAATAAATTAATAATATCTTATAAAACTATTTTAACTAGTTTATAATAATATACTTTAATAATAATCTAATCTACTCTAAAATAGAAGAAGAATATAAAGAATATATAAAGAAAGTCTTATAAGTACTTAAAAAAGTAAAATTATACCTTTACTCTAGAAAATATAAATTCTATATATTAGAAATAAAGTTTTTAGAATTTATTATTAGATTAGAAGAAATTAAAGTAGACTTAAAATAAATTAAGAAGCTTAAAGAATAGTCTATATCTAAGAATCTTAAGAAACTATAATTATTTCTAACCTCTTCTCTAGGAGCTTAGGCTACTACTTAGTATAATATTATATTAGCTTCTAGACTAGCTATATTTTTTATAATTCTAATTACCTTATTA
This sequence comes from Darksidea phi, assembly GCA_030770425.1. Classification (NCBI taxonomy): domain Eukaryota; kingdom Fungi; phylum Ascomycota; class Dothideomycetes; order Pleosporales; family Lentitheciaceae; genus Darksidea; species Darksidea phi. The sequence continues at coordinate 221,505 of JASJFT010000051.1, read as the reverse complement.
TATTTTAATATTTTAATATCTTACGTAATAGTATAGGTAATAACTATAAAATAATAATAGCTTCTAATTTACTAATAATATATATAGATAGTTAAATATATTAATAATAATAAATCCCTTATTATAAATACTTATATCTAATCCTTTAAACTCTTATACTACTTAATTAATAATATATCTTAGTATAGGTAGTAATAATAATAGTAAGCCTTTTTAGCTAGATATCCCTATTATCCTCTATTCTATCTATTCCTATTAATTCCTTCGTATTTAATCCTCTATACTATCGTTCGTATTATATCTACTATAAATACTAGCTCTATCTTCTATATTAAATATTTACTCCCTTTATAATATATTAAGAAGGCTAATTTCTTTATTTATAATAATTCTCTTTATATAAGCTTTTCCTCTAGTCTACGTAGATAGTATAGCTACCTCTAGATAAAACGCCTATTCTTATTATATAAAACCTTAGATAGGAATATAATATAGATAACTACTAATAGCTATATAAGAATCCTATTATTACTTATTCTCTTAAATATATCTAACGTATAGTTGGTTTTATACTAATAGTTATTATAATTAAGAAGTTCTATTAATAGTACCTCCTACTTATAGTATTAGGAATACTCTACTATAATATTTAAAAGATTTAGAGTATTATACTTAAATAGTCTATTCTACTCTAGTTTCTCCTACTAAAGGACTAGGTAAATAATCGTTAGCGAAGATATATAGTTAGTAGATATTAATAGTAAGTTTAGAAAAGAGATAAGAAAGCTAGCTAAAGATAAGAGATAGATATAAGAAAGCTAGCTAAGAATAAGAGATAGATATAGTAAGAAAGCTAGCTAAGAATAAGAGATAGATATAGTAAGTAGAATATTAGTATTATTATAGGAAATTTTATACTATAGATAATATTAGTATATTAACTCCTTATTACTACTATTAGTCTTCTAATACTCTATAGTTTAGTATTATATATTATTTCTCGTCTAGTATCTTAATATTTAAAATATTATCTCGTCGTACTATATATAGCTTTATAGCTCTATTATTATATATAAGATATAGATATAATATCTCTATTATATATAAACTTCTACTATATTTTATATAAACCTTTTAAAGAGATTCCTACTATATAAATCTAAATTAAATAATTATTTCTAGAATTCTATAACTTTTATTAAAAGTTAATATTATAATAGAATATAATAATAATACCTCTTATATAACTTATAAGAAAAGACTAATCCTTTAAATAAAAGAAAGAGTATTAATAAGCTTTTAAGAAAATTAAGAAATAATTTATTAAAGAATCTATTATTAAGATATATAATCTAGAAGAACTATTAATTATTAAAATAGACGTATTAGACTATATAATAGGAGTAGTATTATTATAGAAAGATAATAAAGAGAACCTTAAACTAGTATACTATTTCTTAAGAAAGATATTATTAACTAAACTTAACTATAATATTTATAATAAGAAGTTATTAGTAATTATCGAAGTATTAAAAGAATAGAGATCTAATTTATAGGAATCTAAATATCTTATTATAATCTATATAAATTATAAGAATCTAATAGAATTCTTAATAAATAAACTATTAATTAGAAGATAAATATAATAGATATAAATTCTTACGATCTATAATATTAAGATTATATATATTAAAGAATTAGAAAATAAATAAGTAGATATACTTAGTAGAAGACCTAATTATTAAGGAATAGTAAAATCTAGTATAGCTATTCTTAAACTAGAAATAAATAGAATAATTACTTATAACTATCTAAAGTTAGTAGAAATATAAAAGATAATATTTAATTAAAAAGAAAATAAATAGATCTAATAGATTTATACGGCTATTATAAAGATAATAAATAAATAAAATAAAATTTAAGAAGTAATTTAAGAAAAAGATAAAATTATCTTTATATTTTAAAAAGCCTATATATCTAAAGTAATATAGAAGAAATTTATTAGATAATATTATAAGGTACTAGTATATAAATACTAAGGAATAGAAAAAATTCTTAAATAATTAGTAAAAGTATACTACTTTCTATATATAAGATAATTAGTTATATAAGTTCTTATAGAATATATATATTATTATTATAATAAATATACTAGATATATATCTTATAGAATATTATAACTAATAGTAAATATAAAAGAACTATAGAAAATAATAATAATAGACTTTATTATATAATTATTCTATTCTAAGAAACTAATAACTAAAGTATTCTATAATACTATACTAGTAGTAGTAAATAGGTTTACTAAGTATATATACTTTATTCTATATATAAATAAAGAAAATATTATAAAATAACTTATATATACTCTACTAAGATATATATTTAATAAATATAGAATACTAGATAAACTAATCTTAAGAAAAGATATTAAATTTATAGTAAAGTTTTAGTAAATCCTTATAGCTAAACTAGGAACAAAATATAGTATATTAACTATCTATTATTTATAAATAGACGAATTAATAGAATAAATAAACTAAATAGTAGAATAATACCTTAGGTATATCTAAACTACTATTAAAATAATTAGATTATACTTCTACTTATTATATAATTTATATATAATAGTTTATAATATAATATAATAAAAATAATATCTTTCTTTATAAACTATAGAATCGAACTAGAAATATAAAGAACCTAGACTACTTTAGTCTTATAGCTAAAATAAAGAATATATAGTAAATATTATCTTATAAATATATAAATAGCTTAAGAAAGATATAAAAATTTTTTAAAATAGAATAAGTAAATACTATAATAAAAAGTAAAAAGAAGTATCTACTTTTAAAGAAGAAGAAAAGATATAGTTACTATAAAGAAATATTAAAAGTAAATAACCTAATAGTAAACTAAACTATACTAAGATTAGTCTTTATAATATTAAAAAATAAGTCTTATCTATAAACTACTAATTAAGACTATTACTATAAATAAAAATCTATTCTACGTTTTATATAAGTCTAATAGAAAAAATATTATAGAATATTAAACTAATAGTATATAAAGTAGATATATATAAAGAAGAACTTAAAGAATAAAAAGTAGAAGAAATCCTAGATAAAGATATTAGAAATAGAAAAAACTACTATTTAATCTAATAGTAGAGAATAGATAAAAATAGAAATTTATAGAAATATATTTAAAAATCTAAAGATATATTACGTCTACTTCTACTAGAGGACTTCTAGATTATTATTAACCCGACTACGGTTATATACTAGACCCTATATAGTTCTACGTTCTACTATTACGTCTTCTTAAGAATTTATCTTATTTCTATCTAAATATAACCCTTTTACTACCTTAGTATTTCTATACCTATCTACCTATATATACCCTATAATTTAAATCCTTCTTACTTCTTTTTAAGGACTAGTAGTATAGTATCGACGCTAAAAGCTAATACTTTAAAAGTTCTTATTAATTATACTATATAATATCTATTTAAAGTTATTAGTATACCTCCTTATATTATCTACTTAAAGAAGAGTACCTCCTCTAATATCTATCTACCTAGTAGATAAAATAATCCCAATATATAGCTAGTCGACGAAATATACTAGTAGTACCCTAAGTTTAGTAGATAACGAGTTTAGAAACTAGAATTAAACGATAAGGACGACTACTAACTAGAGGGTCTATTTAATTCTAAAAATATTTAGAAGGGTTAATATATCTCTAAAATCTTTATATCCTATATATAGTATAATAGTAGAAACGTATTAGAGATATTTAATAAACTACTATCTTTTAATAGGGCCCTAATAATAGCTATAATTAATAAGGACTACTAACCTACGCGAAGAAATAATAGAATTCCTAGCTATAAGAATATTTCTTATAAAAGTAGGTCTATATAATCTTAACTCCTAGCTTCTACTACTATACTACTAATATCGGGAGCTAATAATACCTCTATAGGTAGTAATTACCTAGGTATATTTTATACTATACCTATCTATACTCTAGCCTTAGGTAAAATACTCTTAATAAAAATAATAGAAGTATTAATTAATCTTTAGCGCTAAGATATATTAGCCGACTAGATTATAATTATAAAAGTAGATCTTAAAATAGTCTAAGTAGCCTTTAGACTAGCTACGGGTATTTATTAAACTATAGTTAATCTACTCCTAGTAGATAATACTTATTAAGAGCTATCTAATCTAACTAAGGTTAGGGATCCTCTTATATTAGACTTAATAAAGAGAATTTTAATAATCTAAGCTATAGATTATTAGATTAGAGATATTAATAGTCTCTTCTAAATTAATTTTACTATCGTCGATACCCTTAAGTATACTATATAGGTTATAATACTTATTAAGAATAATATATATTATAATCTACTAGATAGAGTTATTAATAATAACGAAGTTATTATATAGTCTTAGTTATAGACGAAGCTAAAGAGCCTTATAAAAGATCCCGTTTTAATAAAGTTTAATAACTACTTTAAGTTTTAGAATATTAAATAGCGCTAGAACGATAACTTTAACTTCTTCTTTAACTATTTTATAACTTATAAAGTTACTTTAGAGATAAAGTCTTTTAGTAGTAATATAAGCCCTAATATACTAAAGATATCTATAGTATAAAATAAGTATTTAAAATCTTTATACTATAAGATATAAAGAGGTAGCTAGCTTAAGAACGTACGAATTTAAATATAGTTTAAATATATCTTACGAGATATAGAGATAGTAGTATACTTTATCTTTATATCGATTACTCTTTTAAAGATTTTTAGTCCTAGTTTAATTATAAATAAAAAGTATATTACGTCTTTAGTAGCTTTAAGTAATTCTAATTAGAAGAAATAAAATTAAAAGCCCTTTTAATAAGATAATACTAGATAATCTTTATTAAGAACCCTATTATACTCTAAGAGCGTAGCGTTAATATCCTAATTTAAGACTAATTAAAAGAAGAACTATTAGAAATATCGTTCTAAAGGCGATAATAGGTTAGATAAAATTTAAAAAGGGAAAACTAACTTATTCTTAAAAAAAGATAAGTCTTAGTTACTAATATCGCCGTAATACTACTAGGACTAAATATTAATAATAAATTTTTATAAATTACTAGTAATATAAGGATATATCTTCTTATAGGTATTTTAATATAGGCTTAAGGCCTTTTTAATATAGAATTAGACTTAAATATTATTAAAAAGGACCTTATACTATAGTAAAACCTTCTTAAAGTATTATTATAAATAAAATTATAAATATATTAAGTCTTTAATATACTATTATATCTAGAAGAGCTATATATTATTATAATAATAACGTAGAATTCTTAAGATATAATAAGAATAATAGATTTTTAAGTATTTTAGACTACCCCTATAAATAGCTATAATCTTATCCTTAACTAGTTATAGCTATATAAGGTAGATCCTTAAATAAATTATTAAAAGGAATCCTTTAAGTAATAGGATAGGAGTATAATAATTAAGTATATTAAAGTTAAGATAACGTCCGATAACTTAATATAACGGCTATAATCTAGGGAAAAAGTATATATATTATACCTAGGAAGCTTTTATACTCGATTACTTATAAGTAAGAAAAAGTATTAACTTTAATTCCCTAATATAGTAGAGGTTATAGAATATCTATAGATATTTATTAATAAGATATAAATCTTAGAAGGTAATAAGCCTTAGAATACTTAATATTAGAATAAATAAGATCTACTCTAGTTAAAAAATTAGACCTTATAACTCTATAATTACCTCGTCTATTATATAAAGTAATATTCTAAACTAGTATAGCTACCTAAGACTATAGTCTTTTAGGTTATAGTATTAGTAATAAATACCCCTTTATAAAGGATTACGGCTCTCTATTAAAAGGAGTAATAAAAGTTTAAAAATTATCTAGGCGCTTTCTATAATAATTTTAATAAGAAAATTAATTCTAAGAAAGTTATAAAGGTACTAAAATACCTTTATAATTAACTTTAATACTTTAGTCTTAAGTTTACTAGTAGAATTACTTCTAACTCAAAGTATAACTATACTATTAATCTTAAGAAAGAAAAAATATTATTAAATCTACTTATTTATAATCTCTCTAGAAGAGAACTCGAGATTCTAAGAAAATATCTTAATAACTCTTTAGAAAAGGGGTAGATTCGGCCTAGTAAGTCTTTAATAGAAGCCTTAATACTTTTTATACCTAAATTTAATAGTATACTTCGATTATATATTAATTATAAGGGTTTAAATAAGGTAATAATTAAAAATTATTACTCTATACCCCTTATAAGCGAGATACTAGACTAACTATTTAGGGCTAAAGTCTTTATAAAACTTAATCTTTATAAGATATATTATTAATTACGTATTAAGAAGGGTAATAAGTAAAAAATAGTATTTAAAATATACTATAGTTATTTTAAATATCTAGTAATATTATTTAGTCTTATAAATATATTTACTATATTTTAGTTATATATCTATAGAGCTTTAGGTAGCCTATTAGATAAAATATATATTATCTATTTAAATAATATTCTTATATACTTTAAAAAAAAGAAGGACTATAAATAATATATTTATAAAGTTCTTAAAAGATTATATAATTAGGGACTCTATTATAAAGTCTTAAAGTATACCTTCTTTATAAAGTTAGTAGAGTTTTTTAGCTTTATTATAACTTCTTATAGGGTAGTTATAAACCTAATATAGGTCTAAATAATTAAAGAGTAGTCGGAGTCTAAGAACTATTAGAATATTTAAGTATTTTTTAAATTTATAAACTTTTATTAATAATTTATTTATAATTATTTAGATATTATTTATTTACTTTTAGAATATATAATCTCCACGTAGAACCTAATACTAGTCTAATAGAATTTTAGTAAGAACGTATTAATAAAAAAGTTAAAAAAGATTAAGAAGGGTCTTATAAAGTAGTATATCTCTTAGTTTTAACTAGAGAATATATATAATATATTTCTTACGCTCTATAAGCTCTTTATAAGAGCTCCTATTCTTTAGTACTTTAATCTAGTAAAACTCGTAATAGTTATTACTAATACCTTTAAGTTTACTATAGTAGCTATTCTATTATAGCTATAAATAATAGTATTCTTAATAGAAAAATACTAAAAACTAGTTATATTCTTTAGTTATAAGTTTATTAGGCTATAGGTTTAATAGAATACTTATAATAAAGAGTTATTCGTTATTATAGAAATCTTTAAATAGTAATAATACTATTTTAAGTATACTTTAAATACTATCTATATACTATACGATTATAATAATCTAAGATATTTTATAACTATAAAGGTACTCTTATCTAAGTAAGTATATTAGATTAAAGAGTTAGCTTATTTCGACTTTAAGATTAAATATAAGCCTAGTATAAAGAATCTAGCTAATATATTATTATAATAACCTAATTATACTAAAGGCTTTTAGCTCGAAAAGAGAAGAATACTAAAAAATATTATACTTCTTATACTTTAAAATAAACTCTAGGTATAGGTACTTCGAAAGTCTATAGCTTTATATATTAAAAATTAGATAGTATATAAATCTAATCTTACTAATAAGAATCTATAAGTAACTTATTAGGAATTCGAAGACGATATAAACTATTCTACTATAGAATTTCCTAATATAGTATTAGTTTTTAATAATATATTATCTATTAACCTTAATCTATTTATAGACGGGGACGATAAACCTAAAGAGTAATTAGAAGACTTAGATCTAGCTTTAATATTTTTTTAATATTATAAAGTATTTTCTACCTTTATATTATATAAGTCTTTATTAAAAGTTATAAACGATAATTTATTCTTTAACTAGAAAACCCCTAGGCTACTATTAAACTATATCTAAAAAGTATAGAAATATAATATAGTCTATTATAAGAATATATAGTATATACGAAAGTCTAAGAGTAAAGAAGAATAAAAGAGTATATCTTTATAGATTATAGATTTAAAGGGTATTCTTTAAAGAGTAGAAAAAGTATAAATTCCTAATAATAAAGCTCTTTATTAAGCTATTCTTATAAAAAATTATAATAACCTCTTAAAGGGTTATTATAGAGTAGATAAGATTATTAAACTTCTATAAAGAAAGTATTATTAGCTAAAGCTTTAAGTAGAGGTTAATACGTATATATAAGATTATATAGTATACTAAATAAATAAAATATAAAGATATAAGCTATAGAGGTTACTAGAACTAATTCCTCTATTATAGAAGCTATAGTATAATTACTTCTTAGACTTTATTACTAACCTACTAGAATCTAAGAATTCTAAGGATAACGTTTATAATATAGTACTAGTATTCGTTAACCACTTTTCGAAGCTAGTCTAGTACCTATTTATAATAAAAAATATTATTATAAGTATATTAATTAACCTATTATTTATAAAAGTATTTACTAAGGTCGGACTTCTATTATTACTAATCTCGGACTAGAGCTCTATCTTTACTAGTAAATTCTAATTAAACGTATACTTTTATTTTAATATTAAATAATAAATAAGTATAACCTTCTATTTATAGATAGATAGTTAAACTAAATATTAGAATTAGGAGCTTAAAGTATACCTACGGATATACCTAAACTATTAGTAAAATAACTAATACTAGCTACTCCTAATAATAGAATATATATATAACTTTAAGATTTATTTAAGTTATAGTATATATCTTATTAAGGTCGTAATAGACGTTAAACCTAAAGGTTTTAATAATATAGAAGATAAGTATTAGCTTTATTAACTACCCGGCGACTAGAGTATAAACGAAAAGATTTTAAGTATATATTAAAAAGTTATCAACTTTCTAACTAGCTAGATATAATAATTTTCTAATATTTAGAATATATTAACCTATATTTAGAAGAGTTAATAATACTAGTATAACTTAAAGAGAATAAGTAAGTATTTCGTCGTTAATAAAAAGATAATCCTAAAAGCTATTAATATTAAGACTAAGCGTTTTTTAAAGAAACTAGATATAAAGTACTTAGAACCCTTTACTATTTAAACTAAATATAGAAAGCTAAGCTATTAACTTAAGCTATCTTTATTAATATCTTAATTATATTCTATCTTCTATATATCTCTTCTAAAGAAATAGATAAAGTTAAGAAAAGGTTTAAATTTTAGACCTAGGCCTATATAGTATCTAAAGCTTAATAATAGCAACTAATATAAAGTTAAAGCTATTCTCGCTTATAAGATAGTATATAATAAGAAGCTCTTTCTTATAAAGTAGCTAGGTTAGTTATATAAGAATAGTATATAGAAGTCTAAGACCTTTTTTAATAATTATAATAAGGTTCTTATAAAATATTAGGTAAACTTAGATAATTAAATATTAGATCGTCTAAAGTAGAAAGTTACTAGAAAAGTATTATAATTTTTATAAATAAATAATAACGTATATAAGAAATTCTAAAGGGGTAGACTACGTAAGTAATATTAATATAAAGAAAGAACTAAGAGATCTAGCTAAAAGGTATTCTTAGAATCTCGCTTAAGGATACTATATAAATAGAATAATTAATTAAGAAAGAGAATACTATTTACTTTAGTAATAAGCTACGGCTTAAAGGATTTAATAAGACTAGCCTTTATATATTATAGTAATAAATAGACTAACTAGTAATAATAGTATCGAAATCGATAAGCTAGGTTCTTAATATAGATATTTATTCTATTTATATACCCTAGTAATAGGAATCTTAATTAAGTATTATATAATTTATAGGTAACCTAAATAAGCTATATATATTAAACGAGAAGTTCCTAAAGAAGCTTCGTAGCGCCCCCTTCTAGGGGGTAATAGATATTATACCTCTACTAATAATATTCTTATTAGAAATATTAGAACTATAATAGTACTAATAATACTTATAATTAGTAGTTCTAAGAGGTATATTAGTTAAGAAGTCGTATTTAATAAAGTAAATCTTATAGGTAGTAGAGGTTATAAAGTTAATAGGTACTAGATAGCTAATACTATCTAGTCTATACTAGAGGAATTAGTATAAAAAGTTATTAGAAAGATAGTAGAATATATCTAATAGTACTAGAAGTTAAGCTTATATACTATAGCTATAGCTCGGCGTAATTCTATCTTACTACTAGTATTCTTAATTAGACGCTTCTACTTAGCCTTATACTAGTTTTAATTAGTATTAATATTAAAAGTATAGAATTATATATCCCGCTAAACCTCTTTAAGTATATTAAAATTTATATTCTTATTATTATAAGTAGCTTAAGTATTATAACACTAGATATACTTAATAGTAAAGATAAAAAGATTAAAGTAGTAACGAAAAGTAGACTTAATCTATATAAATTATTAGTAGAACTACGTTAGTAAAAAGAAAGAAAGACTAGTATATACTATTAAGTAAATCTAATAGTAAGCTTTATACCTACTATAGATAGTATAGATATTAGCCTTCTAGTACTAGTCGCTCGAAGTAATCTAATAGAGCTTAGCTATATTAAACTTCTATATAAACTAGAGGAGGTAGTTTATATATTAATAATATATAAGAGGGGGCTAAGGTTCTAGATAGATAAGAAAAGTATAGATATATTTAAGAAGGATAGTATTATTATACTAGCTAGCGGAGGTAATTATAATAAAAGATAGGATCTTAAAAGTATTAAGGAATAAAGTAGAGAAATCTAGGAGTAAATATATCTTCTTATACTTATACTAAAAGAGACTATTCTATATTTAAGCTAATAGTACCCTAGATACTTACTAGTAAGAGTTTAAAATATAGAAATAAAGGCGTCTAAAGAGATATAATATATAATAATTTATTATCTCTTAGATAAATACCTATAAAGATATAAACGGAATTTCTCTTACTAAGAGAACTATAGGTAAATAAGTAATTTAATATAATTATAAGTTATAATAGATAGTAGTTAGTAATTACTAAGTACCGCCGGGTTATACTATTATAATAGATATTAAAACTAAATTAAATAGAGTCTAGGCTAGTCCTAAAGCCTTTATAAAGATATTATAAATAAGTAAAGTAATTATAAAGATTATACTTAGTAAATAGCTCTTATATAAAGATAGTAAGTATTTATTAAACGGAAGTTACTAAAAATTACTTATAAGGGGAGTAGTAATACTATTACTACTAGTATAAGGACCTATAAGAATATATATAGACTATAAGCTATAATAATAATAGGTAAAAGTTATAAATATATACTAATAATAGACTAATACTTAAGTTATATATACTTTTTAATTAAACTAATTATATATTATAAGATTAGGATTAAGGGCTATAAGACCGAAAAGACTATAAAAACCCCCTATTAAGATAGTAGGGTATAACGTAGATACTAAATACCTAAAGGGTTTTCTCTATAAAATTATTTTTTCCTTAGAAATAGGGTTTTTTTAAGAGTATAGATACTTAGATAAACTTTTCTAAAGAAAGTAAGGGGATTAATAGAATATATTATAGTAAATAACTCTCTATAAGGGCCGGAACGGCCTTTAGAAAAAGGGAAGACTATATTATATCTACTTTTACTAAAGAACTTCTAAATTATTATCGATCTAGTTATAGTTACGTATCGAACCCTATATAGTCCTACGTTCTATTATTATATCTTCTTAAGGATTCGTCTTATCTTTATCTAAATATAACCCTTTTACTACCTTAGTATTTCTATATCTACCTACCTATATATATCTTATAAGATAATCTTAATTATTTTAAGAAGCTTATAAAGTACTAAAATTATAATCTTAAAGAAAATTAAAAGATAAGATAAGTTTACTTTATAATATATTATAGTAAGGAATTAGGATAAGTTACTATAAGAGAAAGAAGTAAGAACTATAGTTAATTATAATAGCTCTATATAAGAATAGCTTATATAGAATAGAATACGATATAATAGCTAGAAGTAGTTATATAAGCTAACCTAGTATAGAAGCTAGTCTAATATACCCCTCTATTCTAAAAGGATAGTAAAAGGGTATAAAATATTAAGAAGTAATAAAAGAATAGGTAAAAAGAGTATAAGCGATTAGAAGGGGGTTTATTTAACGCTCTTCTACCCCTCTAATTCTAGCGAATTAGGAGTAATAATTAAAAAGAAAGTAAAAAGATAGTACTTTATATAAGAATTAAACTTATATAAAAATAAGATTCTTTATCCTAAACTTTCCTATCTCTTTATATAAATTTCTAAAGTTATAATATTTAAAGGGACTACTTATAAATTAGTTTACGACGATAGTTTAGAATATATAAAATACTCGAAGGTATTTAATATTAGACGAAAGTATAAAATACCTAAAGATATTAGTATAAGCTTTAAGTTTACTATACTATTCTTATTTTTATAAGGTTTAATAGTTTAAAGAAATAGATATACTACTTTAAAGGGATAAATAGAAGTATATAGGCCCTTTAGAAAGGTAAATAGATAGATAAATAGAGTAGAATAGATATATAAATAGAATAAAATAAGATACTTAAAAGAGGTAGTAGTAAATAGCTACTTAGGATTAAAGCCTATCCTAGTACTAGACTAGATTAAAGTAGAGTAGTTAGTTAGAATAGAAGCCTAGTAGTAGATTAGATAGAAGCTATTCTACTTAAAACTACTTAGGATTAATACTAGCTAGTTAATTAGTCTTATATTAGTTAAGATAAATGTTTAACTACTTAGAGATATCTTTTAGTCTAAGTTAATAAATAAAAGCTTTATACTTCTATCTTAGGAGTATCTTAATTAGCCTATTAGTCGGTATTTTAGCTATAGAGACCTATTTAACGATTATTTCTCCCTACTTTACTAATTATCGAAGCTATAACTAATAAATATTAATATATTTAAACTTAGATTAAAGCTTCTTAGTAGCTTTAGTAACTATTCTAACTATTTACGCGTTATTATAATAAATAACCGGTTTAATATTAGTCTTAAAGCTTAGTTATTCGAATAGATTATTCTACTAGATTATATTAGACGTCGTTTATAAAAGTAAATATAGTTTAGCTTTAATAGTTAATTTAGAAATTATTCGTTACTTTATTATCTTCTAGTTAATAGGTATATTAAATAGCTTAAAGAGAAATCTATCTAAGCTTATTCTTATAATAGGATTATCGACGAATAATATATTTAATATATTATAAAATATAGGTTTAGTATCTAATTCTTATTCTCTACTTATATAGAAGGCTTAATAAGTAGATATATAAACTAAAGCTTTTATTACTAGATATTAAGTTTCTATAATAAATCTCTAAGTATAACGGGTAGCGTTAATATACTAAGGACTAGCCCTTATTAGATATATAGAGAGGGTTAAGTAAGTTTTTAAGATATTAGCTTTTATAATTACTATAATATAGACTATTAATTTAACTAGCTATTAATATATTTTAATAACTAATTCTTCTACTAGCTTAATAAAAGGTTCGAGGTAGATTTTAGCTATTAGTATTCGAGGGAAGTTATTTAAGTCTTTCTTAAGGTTAAACTTTATAGTAACCTTATTAATAAATAAGTCTTAAATAAGTTATATATAGTCTTACTTTATATCTTATAGTATATATATACTAAGGAACTAGTTAAGTTAACTTATTAAACGAAGTTTATAGTATTTTAATAGTCTTTTCTTAAACTTCTTATAAATAGCCTTATTTTTTAGATAAACTAAGACTATAATATTATCTATATAGAAGAAGACGATAAGACTTTTATTACTATATAGGTACGATATATTTAATATTCTTCTTAGCCCTAGCTATATAAGGGTTATAGATAGATCTTAATACTAAAGTAATAGTACTTTCTTTAATCTATATAGTACTCGGCGTAGTAGTAATAGTAATCTATATTACTTTAAGAATCCTTTAAAAGTATTATAATATAGTTATTAAGAAATTTTAGTATTTAGGAAAGTATTTATAGTATTATATTAATATATAAATAATTTAAATTAAGTAGCTAGAGCTATTAGAGCTCTAAAGGTTTTAGTAGCTAATATAGTAGTATATATATTATCTTATTAAGTTTATAAATTTCCTTATATAACTAGCCTTACTTTAGTCTTATTAAAGAAACTATTCTTATTAAACTTATAGGTATATATCTATATAAGAGATAGAACCTCTATATCTATTATATATAGTATTACTTCTATAAGCTTAAAATACCTCTTTTTCTAGTAACTATCTATTTCCTTCTATATTACTTCTCGAAACTAGTTACTATATAGGTAATTTTAAAGGTTCTTATAGTATTTTAGAGGATTAGGTATAATACTCTAGTATAAATATATTTTTAGTAGAGTAGTAATAAGTTTATTTAAGATACTTAGATCTATAGTAATAGTAAAGGCTCTATAGTAGATAAAAAGGGCTAAATTTACTTCTCCTCTATCTCTTCCTCTTCCTCTTATTCTTATAGTATTATATATTATTAGTATTAAGTACTATCTTTATTCTAATAAGATATTTATTATATTAATATTAGAATTATACGCTTATAGAGTATTATTATTATATTAATCTAGTAGATAATTAAAGATCTTATATACGTATCGAGCTTAAGATTTAGCTCTTAAAGTAGAACGAGTAGTAAGAGCTATTATAGGTAGTAGACGTACTAGACTATCTTAAATTAAAGGTTTAGATATTAGAAGAACGCCTCTATTATTCTCTTTCTCTTCTTCCTCTTAATTAAATAAGTTCTCTTCCTTTATAGATAAGAACCTTATTTCTATAATCTTAAAGAGTATCTACTCTTTAATATATCTATCGAGCTATTCTATAGTATATAGATTCTTAAGCTACGTAGTAAACTAAGACTATTCTAGATCTAGAATCTTAATCTCTTCTTTTAAGATTCTTTCTATATATAATTTATTAAGAATATTCTTCTTATAGTTAAAGTCCTATTTAAATATTACGTCCTATATTCTAATAACTCTATCGAGTTTAGGTATCTATATATAGAAGATATTAGATAAATTATATCTAATAAGATACCTAATATAAGCCCTTAGCTCTATCTTATTAGCTAATTTTAGATTATACTAATAGATATAGGCTCGATAGCTAATAGGGTTATAATAAGCTACTAATAACTTAGTATTAAAGACTACCTCGTAAGGTATCTTTTATTATAGCGATTAAATAGGTATAGTATTAAGGAGCTAGATAGCTATAAGAGCTAGCTTATTTATATATTTCTTAAGTAGTCCTAAGACTATTCGAAGTACTTATACTTATTATATAATTATATATTCTACTACTTCCTATAGCCCTTTTAGCTTATTAGTATTCTTAGTTATTATTTTATTCTTAATTCCTAGTTAACGTAGGGCCTCTAAGAAATCTCTTCTAAAATCTTTCTTATTATTTAATTAGATTATAATAATAATATACTTATAATCTAGCTAATATTAAATCTTCTTTATAAGGTTAAATATAGCTAGGATAAGAATACTCTAAAGCTTATTAGATAGATAGATAAGTTTATACTACTTCGAGTACTAATTTACTATATAAAGACTATATTTATTCCTATTATAGTAAAGCTCTTTATAGGGTATTAAGTATATAAGATTAATAATAATTTATTAAAACGAATATATAGTTAGTATTTTTAGTATTTATTATAAAATCTATTAATTTATCTTCGTAAGAATATAATCTTTATACTTCTTCTAAATAGGAGGTAGACGTTCTTCTTAAAGTTTAAAACCTCTTATAAATTCTTCTAAGTATATAATTATATTAAATAAAGGATATATCTATATATAATAAGCTTAAGTAGCTATAGCCTTAAGGTTAGACTTAGGATCTCTTAATAGACGTAATACTTAATAGAAAGCTACTATAGTTATTAATATATTAGCGTTTAGATAAGCTAATAGATTAGTATTAATAAGCTAGTATTCTAATTAATATTATAGAATAGTAACTATACTATTTAATAGATAATAATAAAGGAGATCCCGTTCTAAGTTAAAGTATATTAATCTCTTCTTAAGTCTTATAAGACTAAGAATATTAGTAAAGAAGCCCTTAATTAGAGTAACTTCTATAAGTAGGGCTTTCTTAATATTATAAGTCCTCTTAATAGATACTCTAACTATTCTCTACTCTATAATCTAGATAGCTTAAGCTCTAATATATAGAACCTTATTAAGATTCTTATATTAAGTATAGGTCTACTTCTATAAGTTCCGCGTATTATAAATATATAGATTTAATTCTAGGTCTATTATCTAGTAGTTAATATATAATAGGGTTACTATCGTATTAAAGATACCGTAAGTAATAGTATTACTATAATATTAGCTACTATTAGATCTACCTCCTATACTATTATTAAAAGATATTCTAGAATAGATATTATAGATTATAATTATCTAAGTTACTAACTCTATATAGGCTAATTTATTCTTAGCTTAAGTAATTACTCTATCTATCTAACTCGTTATAGTTAGGTTATCCTTTACTTTAGTAAACTTTACCTTAATATTAGACTTAGATTTCTATAAAGCTAGGTATAAAGATAGTATAATATAGTAGTATTTTATATACTAGTATTACTTATTATATAGATACTTAACTAGATACTTCTAATTAGAACTAGAACTAGTTTTCTTTAATTTCTTCTCTTAATTTTTCTTATTTTCTATTAACTATACCTCTTATATTATATTTATTATTTTAGTTATTCTTAATATTATAGTAAAGATTCCTAAGAATATATCTTTTATATTAATAACTTAGAGAAATTATCTTAGACTTACTATATATTCTATAATTATTTTTAATTTTAAATCTTTTATACTATAATTAACTACCTTAAGATATATACAAAGTTTTATAGTAGTCTAGGTCTTATAATACCTACTAGCTACTACTAAAAAGTCTTCTTATACCTAACTACTACTTATTTCTAGTATTAATAGAAGGGTTATTATTTTTATAATATATATCTACTTATTAAGCTAGGTCTCTAGATTCTAGGTATATTAATTAGATATTCGTAAAGCTTTATATTTATAGTATACTTCTTATCTTTAAGTAGAAGTAAAGAGAGTAATATAATTCTTTAATTTTTTTATACGAGTATACGCTATTTAGTCCTCCTAAATTAATAGGATCTAGACTAGTAAGGTAGTTAAGACTACGTCGATATATATCTCTTTTAGAATCTTATCCTTCTATACCTATTTCTTATATTTATATTTCTATATTTTAAACTATATTATATAGTTCTCGTTAGTATCTAACTACTCTAGAATTTCTAGTTCTTCTAGTATAGGTTCTAAGGTATCGGTATTTAGGTTATAATATTACTAGATATTATATACTACTACCTTATCTTTATATTAAAATAACTAGAGATACTAGTATTCTAGTTTATTAAGAATAATAGTTATTTTTAAAGACCTCTAAACGTCTAGTATAGCTATTATTATATTATATAGTTAAGGTAATAGCGACGATAAGATTAATAATTAAATTACGAGGGTTACTAAAAGTAATAGCTTTCTAAAATAAATAAACTATAGCGTTATTAAGAACCTATTATAGGGATAACGGGTACTTTAGATTTATAATTATTATAATAAGAAATTAGGATAAGTTACTATAAGGGAAAGAAGTAAGAATTATAGTTAATTATAATAGCTCTATATAAGAGTAGCTTATATAGAATAGAATATAGTATAGTAGCTAGAAGTAGTTATATAAGCTAACCTAGTATAGGAGCTAGCCTAATATAATAAATTAAGAAGACTAGTATTATTTATAATATAGAGAGAGACGTTTAATAGATTAAAAGAAGTAATACTACTTATAATATTATAACTAATATCTAGTATAGCTAAAGAGATCTCTAAATTCTCTTACTATTCTAACTATTAAAGCTTTACCTTCTCTTTATCTAACTTAACCTTAAGTACTTAGAATTATACTACTAACTTCTTATAAAGGACTATCCTCTACTTCTTTAAGTAATATACTTATATATAAACCTCTACTAGCTTATTAAGAAGCTTATCTTAAGTCTTTTAAACCTCCTCTAATTACTATTAAAGTTTCTCTTTTATATAATTAATAGATCTTATTAATAGTAATAAGTTCTAATATATAAGTTTCGCTATTTAATATAAATAAACCTTCTAATAGTAAAATATTAGAAATATAATAAGAATCTTATATATTAGTATAAATATATACTTTATAATATCTACTATTCTTAAATAAAGTAATATATAATATTTTTAATTATAAGTAATAATTATAAGAAAATATCTTAGAACTAAAATAAAGAACTTTATTAATAAGTATAATATATTTACGAGTCTTATATAAGACTATAATAAATAGTAATAACTATCCCCTTAGATAGAATCCTAATACTAATATAGTTAAATACTAGATTTAGAATAATCTCTAAGCTAAAGGTTTAGAGAAAGAAGATAATATTATAAATTATATATAAACTATAGAATAATAGTTAATAAAGATATTTAAGATAGAGTTTATTATTTATTCTAATAAAGAATATAATATAAATCTTATAATTAAAGAAGAGAAAGTTATATAATAGATTTATACCTTAATAAGAATAGATCTAAGGGTTATATAATAGCTTAGTAGATCTATTAGAATAGAGCTATAAAGCTATAGCTTAGTAGATCTATAGTAATAGAGCTATAGATCTAAAGAAACTAAATTAATATATAATAATTATAAATCTTCTAAATAGTTTTCTCTTCTTATAATTAATTTAAATTTAGATTAATTCTTATCTATTAATATAATTAAACTATTACTCTTTAATTTTAACTTCTTCTTTTCTATCTCGAGTATAAACCCTAAACGAGACTAAATAACCTATTAAGCCCGGATTCTATTTAATAATACCCCTTTAAGACTTATAAAGAAGAGAATTTTATTAATACTTACTAAAAGACGTATAATTAAGTTTAATAAGAAGAAAGTATACTCTTTATTAGAGTATAATTTTATAGTAAAAATACTATAAAATAGTCTATTTTAAAGTAATTATACTATAATTTATAGTAAAAATACTATAAAATAGTCTATTTTAAAGTAATTATACTATAATTTATAGTAAAAATACTATAAAATAGTCTATTTTAAAGTAATTATACTATAATTTATAGTATAGAATTATTATTAATAGTACTTATACTTATTTAAGTAATAAAATTTTTATATAAGAATAAGTAATAGAACTTAATTAATTTATTAGTAAGTATATCGACTCTAGAAAGATAGATAATATTTAAGTTATTATTTTTAACCTTTTATTAGATATATTTAAACTAAATATTAATATATTTTAATTACTTATAGTAACTATTACTATAAATTAATATAATTATAAAGAGATTATTAACGTATAGTTTTATAAACTTAAGATTATCTCCTTTATAACTAAACTAAATAAGAAGATTATATAGTTAAGTAGCTTTCTTTACTATATATATTATAGTAATAAACTTAGCTTTAGTAGAAGACGGTATAATAATATAATATTTAAATAATTTATATAAGATAAGACTACTAACTAGCTTAAAAGTATAGCTATATAATAATTTTATATTACTAGTATTTTTTATATAAGTAATATTTAAATAGATAGCTAGATTATTTATATTAAAACTATTATATTAGATTTTAAGAATATAGTAGTTCTTAATATAACGAATAATATATAGTAATAGCTTAAGTTATTAAAAGATAGAATTATTTATAAAGTAGACTATAAAATATATATACTAAACTATCTTTAAATAGTATATACTTATTAAATATAAAAGATAAGTAATAAAAGATTAATATTATTTAATAGTATTTTAAGAGATATTTATATCTTATAAATACTCTTTAAGATATTTTAAAGATAAGAAAACTTTTATAAATAGCTTATTATCTATATAATAGTTTATAATAACCTTATTAAAATATAAGTCTATTAAGATTAAGAGTATATACTTATTTCTATCTTTAGTAATTTTAATATCTATATAGAAGAATAGTAATTTAAAGTCCTAGATCTTATAATACTTAAAAATAATATTCTTAAGAATAGCTATATTCTTCTTAGTATAAGTAGTAAAAATAGGGTTATTAATATATATAATAATAATATCTTAAGTATTCTTATTAATAAAGATATATAGATTAGAGACTAAAGATATATATCTAAGATCTAAGAGTAAGATCTTAAGATTAAGATATTATAATAGAATAAACTCTTTAAGTCTATAAATTCTATATAGTAGTTAAATAGTAATACTACTCTTTATAATATCTAGAGGAAGTTATAAAAGAATAATATATTTATTATCTAAATAAGTATTAATATAGATAGTAATAATATTAATTTATTTATATTTTAAGTTCTATAGAGTAATAAGTATAAAGAGAGTATATAAAGTTATTATATATATAATATATAAGTAGATAAATTAGAAGTATTTTAACTATATTTAAAAATTATTATAGATAATAAGATATATTTTATATTTAAGTAGTTTATTATTAATATTACGCTTATACTTATATATCTATTAACTAGATATTACTTTATACTAGTTTAGTTTAATAGGTATTATAAAATATTAGATATTATTTTATTTAAGAGAATTAAACTTCTTATTTATAATAAGCTAGAATTAATTCCTATAAAGATACGACTTAAATTTATAATAGTTTTTTAATTTAGGTAGAAGACTTAATAGTAGTATATCTATAAGTACTTTTATAATAGTAAAAGTAAAAGCTTATTTAAAAGTTAGTATTATAAAGTAGAAATAGTAACGTTTATTTTTAGAACTATTTATTAGTATATAATTTAATCTATCTCTATATAGATTTAAAGGGTTATTAAAAATCTATTCTAATAATATATTAGATATAATAGTATTCTTATCTTAGTCCTCCTCTTATATAGTAGTATTAATAGGGTTACCTTTTAGATTAGGTTATAATTCTACTACTTCTTAAAGTTATTTCTACTAGTTATTTTCTATAGGCTAAATAGTATTAGTAACTATATTAAGAAGTAGAATCTTAGTAGTTAAAGATAATTAAATAGAGGACGGAGGCTTATTTAAAGCGGGCGCTATAATTTTAATATTATAATAATAGAAATCCTAGTAGATTATTATAAGTAGGTAGAGGTATAGAATAAATATATTAAGTAGTCTAACTATCTAACTAGGACGTAAGTAGAGGGCCTTATATACGAGTTATACTAGATTAAATAACTAGAATAATTACTATAAGTTACTATATAGTTACTATAAGCTAGGATATAGTTATAACTAGTATATAGTTATAGTAAATTAGTATAAATTATTATATAAATAGAATAATTATATAATATATAGCGCTTAGCTACTTATATACCTCCTTTAGGTTCGAATATAGATTTAAAGCTAAAGTTTATTTATAGATTTTAAAGTTTATTTATTAGTTTTAAAGTTTATTATAAATTTTAAAGTTTATTTATTAGTTTTAAAGTTTTATTTTTAAAGCTTATTATTAGCTAATAGATTCTCTTCTTCCTATAAGCGTAAGGAGCTATATTATAGGTCGAGAACTAGTCTCTATATTAGTATAGTACTAGATAGATAGTTATTACTATTATAGTATATATAGATTTCTTATATAATTAAATATTTCTAGAGGTATAAGACCCTTAATTTTACTTTATATAGTATACTAATAAAATTAATATACTAGTTTATTAGCTAAATAGTCTATATAGTTAGCTATAAGATCTATATAATTAGTTAAAAAGTTTATATAATTGGTTAAGAAGTCTATATAGTTAGCTAAGAAGCCTATATAGTAGAAAAATTCTTAAAGTTTAGAAGTAATACCTAATTCTTATATTTTTACCTAGGTAGTAATTTAGTAAGACTATTAGCTAGTTAACTATTTAATAAGATATATAAGATATTAATATTATCTAATAATACCTCCTAATAAAGCTAGTAATAATAAATATTAACGTACTATACTATAGTTTTAAGTTATAAGGTAGAAAAGATAAGTAGCTAAATCGTTTATTAATTATTATAGTATATTAATTATTTATAATCTAGATTAAATCTAATATATTCGAATACTCTCTACTACTAGATTAACTTAGTACTAGCTAATAAGATAGCTATTAATTCTATCTTAGTTATTAATTTTATAATATATCGCTATAGTATAACCTTCTAATTAATAGATTTACTAAATAGAAAGAATATATATCCTTATAAGCTCTTCCGAGTAGTCTTATAATTAGTAAAGAAGATATTTAATACTTTATAAAAGTTAAGTATAGGTTTAGATATAAGTTTATTAGTAATATATACTAATTTAATAGATATTAATATATTATAATATATTACTCAATTCTTTATATCTAGTAAATAGGTAATTATTTAATAAATAACGTCTAGATACTATTACGAGGGATTTATAAGGAACTTAACTAGTTTTAAATAAGCTTTTAAAATATCTAAATAGGTAGCTTCTACTATATAGCTAATAAATCTAACTAATTATATATATTATTACTTAACTAAATCTATTATTTTATTTTTTAAAGGTATTAGTTCCTCGAGTAATAGTAATATAGTAGATAGGTTCGAATAGAGCTTTAGCGAAGAATACTTTTAAATAAACTTCTTAATATATATACTTTATAATAGCTAGATTAAGCTACTATTACGATCTTTAAGAGTTTAAATATTATAAAAGATTTATAATTCTTCTAAGAATTTAATCTTATATTATTATAATAGCTTATATTTAAATTTATATAGGGTAATTATATATACTAGTATATTAAGAATAATAATATTATTAATAAAGAAGAAGACTAGTAGCTTTTTATTTTTCTATAGGTAGAAAGCGTTCTTAATAGGTATAAGACCTAGCTCTATAAGTATTTTAATAACCTCTTTATACTAAAGTAATAGAAATATCTTTAGATTATATAGCGTTTAGTATAATTTTTATAGATAATTAGAATCTAAGAATCCTTCTAACTAATAATAGTAGACTAGTATTACTAGCTTAAAGTTAGTAAACGCGTTAATAATATTATATTAATAAATTTCTATATTAAAGTAGATAGTAATAGCTATTAAAGCTTAAAATATTCGAATAGCTAGTATAGTAGTATAGATATCTTCTATTATTATTTATAAATCGCTATATATATAGATTCGAGCCTTATATTTTAATAGATAGTCTTAATTATTAAGTTTATATTTATATATCTATATTAATAGAAGAATCTTATTATTTTAAGTATATTAAGTATTATATTTATTCTAGATTATCTACTTATAGATTTCTTTATATTTAATTATTATTAATTCTTATTATATAGCTTATAAAAAGTCTTCTTTATAAGAAGATAATAGCTTTATTACGTCCTTATAGTACTTTAGTTCTACTAGTAGCTCTATATATTTAAATCGCGTTTTTAGTACTATTACTAAGGTAGTTATATAGGCTAACTAGTAAGTATTAATAAAGAAGCTAGAGTTCTTCTATATAGACTTCTTCTTTACTACTCTAGTTAATCCTTTAGATAGAATATAATATTAATAAAGATTAATATCTATTAGTTCTTAATACTCTATATAATTTAAATTAGGTCTAGTTCCGTATTTATACTTTAAGGGTTAATTTAATAGCTATAATAGTAGCTTAGATAAAGCTATTTCTAAAACTAATAAATTTAATATTAGAAGCTAATTTAATATAGATTTCTAAGTAGTAGCTTAAATAATAATCTAAGTAGTAGTCTAAGTAGATACTTAAATAGTAGATTCTATAATCTTTATAAGAGTTATATATTTATCTTCTAATAAGACTTTTAAAAATATATCTTTATTACTTAGTATAGATAAGTAGTATTAATAAGTAAATTACTCTAGCTTAAAGTCTTAAAGAAGGGGATTTAAATTATCTTAAGATTAATAGAATAGATTCTCTCGAAATATAATATTTCTTATACGAATTATTTTATTACTATAAGCTTTACTTCTTATCTTTAATATTTAGATTCTATAGATATTTAATAAATTATAGTTAACTAGATATCTTACTAATACTTATAGGCTAAGCTTATTATCTTTAAGTATCTATTTATAT
Organism: Darksidea phi; assembly: GCA_030770425.1. Lineage (NCBI taxonomy): Eukaryota > Fungi > Ascomycota > Dothideomycetes > Pleosporales > Lentitheciaceae > Darksidea > Darksidea phi. Next base: position 197,212 of record JASJFT010000051.1, on the reverse strand, counting down.
AGTACGTAGACTCTATAGCTATAAATATATAGATAAACTAATAATAGCTTTTTCTAATATATAATTTTAAATAGTATTTTCTTATTTAGTAATTATATAGGTATTTAGTTAAGTAGATAGACTACTATTCTATAAATCTTAAGACTAAGAGCTAATAGAAGATTTACTATAATTCTTATTAAATAACTTCTCTTAATTAAACTTTTACTTAAGTATTTAGCTAAGTTATTCTACTTAATAATATATAATACTTATATCTATAGTTTAATTTCTTCTTATAAATAATAGGCTTAAGTTAAATTATCTAATAGGTTATAATCTCGCTTATTATTAGCTATTAGAAAGGTAATAGTTATATTAAATTCTTATTTAATAGCTTTATCTAGTTACTAAAGTATTATTTAAAGAGTAGATTTATTATACTTAGCTATTATATAGACTATATATAGTTTTAAGAATAAATTAAATATATAAAATATATATTAATAACTATTATAGACTAGTATATCGAGCTTAATTAGATTAATAGCTATAATTTTAAATAGTCGACTAGTACCTAGTTTATAACTAAATTAATAAGAGATAATCTAATATACTTTATTCTATAGATACTTCTTATAATAAATTATTTTAGAAGCTATTATACTATTATCTATATAAAGGTCTAACATATTACTAGCTAACTAATTAATTATATTACTATTTAAATAACCTATAAGTAGATAAAGTTATAGCTTACTTAATAATTTAGATTAAAGTAATAGAGCTAAGATCTATAATCGACGTTAATTAGTAGTAAATACTATATATTAAGTAGGTTATAGTAGCTTAATATAATAGACTACGAGCTAGTATTCGTTAATCCTAGTAAGCTTCGTAATATTTTAAGATTAAGTTTCTAATTAATATAGAATATTTCTTTCTAAGTCGAAATAAACGTTTAATAAGAATAGTCGTAATAGTAATACTAGACTAATAAAGAAGCTAAGAATTAAGACTACTTATTTAAATATTATCTTTTTTAGACTTTAAGATATTAATAAAATTATCTATATATTTCTCTAAGTCTAAATAGTTATCTTTAAGCCTCTAGCTAAAATAACGTTATTAAGTAAAACTAGGGCTTTCTATTAAAACTTAATAGTATTATTATAGATATAAATATCTATAACTAGGTCTAATATCTAGGAATAGAAAAGTAAATAGATATTATTAGCTATTAAGATATTATATACTACTAAGAATATAGTATAGACTTTATATTTATACTATAGTAGATTATTACCTATATCGATTTCTATTATATTAGCTATATTACTATTCTAACTAGTCTACTTTTATTATTTATAATATTAATTTCTTTTATATATTTTAGTTAAAATACCCTTCTTATTCTTAGCTTCGAAATTAGCTATTTTTTTAATCTTTTTAGAATTCTCTATAAATCCTTCTTTATATAATAAGATATTAATATACTAATATTATTCTTAATAGTATAAATCTCTATATAGGTATAGCTATAATAACTTTAATAACTTATTATTTTATTATCTCTTCTTATTATATAGAGACTATTCTTAATTTAATATAGCCGTAAATATACTATTACTAATATTTAGCTTTATAGTCTATATTATTCGATAATAGTATAGGTAGCTAGCTAGTAAATCGGGTAATATAGAATTAATTAAGCTATTTAAATTAGCTTTTATATTAAATACTATAATAGATATAATAGCTACGTAGTCTAAATTAATCTATTTAATAGCTTATATTAGATCTTTATATAGTTAATATCTTAATACTTTTAATAAATTAAGCTATATAGCTTAATTATAGACTATTAGAAAGATTATACCCTATTCTTTAAGATTCTCTCTACGCGTATATAGTATTTTAGTTAAGTTATATATCTTCTAAACCTTATATTCTTAATTAGCTAATAATAAAGTAAATAGCTATTTTAGAGTCTTAAGCTAATCGTATAGTAATTTCTAATTCTTAATTTAATAGATAAGGTCTTTAACTAGTATATTAACTATATAAGCCTTAATTTAATCGAGCTTATCTTTAGTTCTATAATATTCTTTTAGCTTTATATAGTAGAGACTTAGGTCCTTAGTATACTAAGAGGTTATTATTAAGCTAGGTTTAGTTACTAATAACCTATTCTTATTAATAGGTAGCGTAGAATTAATAGGGTATTTAGGCTTATTTAGCTATATAGAAGCTTTAGCTTTAGAATTAATATACTTCTATATATTAGCTATCTTAACTAGCTTCTATATAGTATAGATTTATAGGTTTTAATTATATAGGTCTTAGAGAATAGTAGCTAAACTAGCTTTAAATATAGTAAGTAATAAGGTTATTATTTTATTATATAAAAAAGAATAAAATAGGTTATATAATATAGGTAGATTAGACTAGGCTTATAACTATAAGTAGATAGAAGTATAGAATAAATATATTAAGTAGTCTAACTATCTAGCTAAAGTATAAGTAGAGGGCCTTATATATAAGTTATACTAGATTAGATAATTAAAGTAATTACTATAAGTTATTATATAATTACTATAAGCTAAGATATAGTTATAATTAGTATATAGTTATAGTAAATTAGTATAAATTATTATATAAATAGAATAATTATATAATATATAGTACTCGGCTACTTATAATTATAGCTAAGTAAATAATATCTTTTATCTTAGGAATATATATCTTATATATATTCTTAGTAATTATTTTAATTAAATAGTCTTTCTAGCTATAAGGTACTAGTTTTTTATTATATATATACTTTATATTGGGTATATAAATATAACTAATATAGCTAAAGATATAAATAAGAATAAGATTTAATACTAGATTAAAAATATTATTTTTTAATTAATATATTTTGTAAGATATCTTCTTAATAGGAATACTAGAGATTAATAAAAAGTTCTAATTCTATACCTAATATTATACTATATATAGCTATAGATTTTAAAGAATACTAGTAGTAATATATATTATTTATATACTAGTAGAGATAATATTATATAATAGAGTATACTTAAGCTTAGTACTCTTACTTTTAATTTATTATTTAAGATAATTACTTATAAATTTCATAATATTATTAAAATAAATAATACTAATATAAAGATTTATTTCTTTTTTTTAAATATTATATTACTTAATTAGTTCTTTAGTAAGTAATACTCTAGAATCTAAGTAAGATATCTAATAACGTCGAGAAAATATATTAGTAATAAATATTTAATAGTACTCTTTATTATATTCTTTAGATATAATAAATTCTATAATATTAATATAAACCTTATCTAGAATATAAAAAGAGTATTCTTATAGTATATAAGAAAAGATTTATAATAATTTTATAATATTATAAGACTTATAATTAAAAGATTTTATATTAAAGATCTTTATATTATTAATCTTTTTAGTTAAGTATATTAATATTATTAAATCTAAATAATCTAATATTATATACTACTTATATAGAGGGTATACTATATAATAAATAGTATAAAAGGAATAGTTACTATAAAGAATAGTATATATAATAATATATATAGTCTTCTTTTTATTATAAATAATTAGAAAGTTAGGAATTTTATCTATCTTAAGTAAATAGATAAACTTAGAACTATTAGACTTTATAAGTATATTAATACTATTATTATAAAAGTAGTCTTTTTATTTAAAGAATACTTATAAGATAACGTTTATTATAAAATCTTCTTTAAAGATTATATTATTTAAAATAATAGTCTAAACTATACTATTACCCTTAATAATATTAAATTATATAATATTTAGTTCTTAGACTTATAATATACTATTAATATTTTTAATTATAAATATAAGTTTATCTAACTAGATAATAAATTTAGATTTATTATTATAAATACTTTAATTAGTAGTAATATTATAATAATAATAGTATTTATAAGTTATATTATAAGTAGTATATTAAAGTATTAATAGAAAGATATTTATATAGAAGGAAGTAGTACTATATAAGATATCTAATATTTTAGAAGAGAATTACTCTTAGGATAATAATAGATAACTAACTATTATATAGATATTTACTATATCTATTATTATCTTTATAGTATTAGCCTTTACCTTCTTAACTTTTCTTCTTTTTATTATTTTTACTTTCCTCTTAATATATAGTTTAAAGTAGTAATTAGATTCTCTATAGTAAGACTTCTTATAATAAAAGTAATAATAGTACTTCTAACTTCTTAATATATTAATTAATTTAGTAGTATCTATTTTATTAATTATATTTATATTATTAGTTATAGTATAAGTAGAAGTATACTTTATATAATATTTACTAATATATTCTTCTTTCTCTTTCTTAATTCTAATAGTAAAAGTCTTAATAGGGTCTATAGACTCTAATTTACTATACTTTATTAGAGCTTATTTAAGTTTATTAACTATCTATTTTCTATTATAGTAAAAATTATTATATTAATCCTCTATCTAAGCTAGTACTATATAGTCTAGCTTAGTTAAATATATAATATTAGAGAGAAGATTATCTAAATCTTTCTTATATATAAAAATACTATTAGCGTATAGAATATTATAGAGTATAATAGTAATATCTACTATATTAAGATTTATAATAATATTCTAAAAGATACTAGTTTATTTATAGACTAATTAGTAGTAATTAAATAAAATTCTCTAGAAGGTCTTAATAGTCTTATAAATATTATCTAGATTTATATATAAAGATATATAATAGTTAATATATATACTTTTAAAAATAATACTTTATAATTTAGTATTCTTTAAATTCTAATTATAAACTATATTTTCTAATTTAAATTATTATTTAGTAACTATTTTATTTTAGGGTCTAATATATTTATTATATTATTTAATACTCTTATAAACCTATTATATATATTTCTTATACTAGGTTATTAATATATTAAAATAAGCTATAATCTACTTATATATAGGAGTCGAAATACTAAAAATTATAATTAGTATAATAGATAGTATAGAAATATTAGATTTATTAAGTTTAGTTTTAATAAAATTATCTAGGTTATAAATAGACTAGATAAATAAGCTATTAAGTATACTCTTTACTTAATACTTTATAGTATAGTTATTAAGTTATTTATTCTAGCCCTTTTAGTTCTTACTATATATATAGAGGGTAATACCTAGAGTATATATAGTCTAGTTAACTAAAATAGCTTAATTAGAGTTTATTATAAACGTACTATACTCTATAGTATAAAATTATAATAAGTTATTATAGATTATAAAGATATTATATCTAAGAGTATAGAATCTTAAGTAATAATAATATTAGAATAGTTATATATAACTTAATAAATAATACTAGAAGCTAATCTATCTTCTTATAAAAGATCTAGTAGTTTAGTATAAAACTTAATAGTATATAGATTTATAAAAGACTTATAATCTATAAATTAATAAGAATAAAGGTTATATAGTTATAAGATTAATATATTATAGAATCTATATTAGAAGCTAGCTATATAGTAAATATAAGATACTAGTTATCTTAATATAATATATCTTACTATAAAATATAATAAATAAGACTTAAACTAGATTAAATAGAAATTCTAAAGAAAACTACTAATATTATTAATCTAGTTATAATTATATATTAGACCCTATATAATTCTATATTTTACTATTATATCTTCTTAAGAATTTATCTTATCTCTATTTAAATATAATTCTTTTATTATCTTAGTATTTCTATATTTATCTATCTATATATACCTTATAATTCGAATCTATTCTACTTTTTTTTAAGAACTAGTAGTATAATATTAATACTAAAAATTAATACTTTTAAAGTTCTTATTATTTATACTATTTAATTTAGATTTATATAGTAGAAATCTCTTTAAAAGGTCTATATAAAATATAGTAGAAGTTTATATATAATAGAGGTACTATATTTATATCTTATATATAATAATAAAGCTATAAAGCTATATATAGTACTATTAATTATAAGTAATAAGATAATATTTTAAATATTAAGATACTAGACGAGAAATAATATATAATACTAAACTATAGAGCCTAGTTAGGAGACTAATAATAATAGTAAGAAGTTAGTATACTAATATTATTATCTATAGTATAAAAATTATCTAAAATAATACTAGTATTCTACTTATTATATCTATTTCTTATTCTTAGCTAGCTTTCTTATATCTATCTCTTATTCTTAGCTAGCTTTTTTACTATATCTATCTCTTATTCTTAGTTAACTTCCTTATCTCTTTCTTAAACTTACTATTAATATCTACTAACTATATATCTTTACTAATAATCGTTCGTCTAGTCCTTTAGTAGAACCTTTAATAGAAACTAGAGTAGAATAAATTATTTAAGTATAGTACTCTAAATTTTTTAAATATTATAGTAGAACGTCTCCGGTACTATAGATAGGAGGTACTACTAATAGAACTACTTAATTATAATAATTATTAGTATAAAACTAATTATATATTAGATATATTTAAGAAAATAAGTAGTAATAGAATTCTTATTTAATTTAATTTGGATTTATATAGTAGGAGTCTCTTTAGAAGGTCCGTACGAAATATAGTAGAAGTTTATATATAGTAGAGGTACTATACCTATACCTTATACACGATAATAGAGCTATAGAGCTATATATAATACGACGAGGTAATATTTTAAATATTAAGACGCTGGACGAGAAATAATATATAATACCGAACTATAGAGCCTAGTTAGGAGACCAATAGTAGTAGCGAGGAGTTAGCGTACCAATACTACTACCTACTACCTATAGTATAAAAATTGCCCGCGATGATACCAGTATCCTATTTACTATATCTATCTCTTATCCTTAGCCAGCTTCCTTACTATATCTATCTCTTATCCTTAGCCAGCTTCCTTATATTAATACCTAAATAGAATTCTTATATAGCTATTAGTAGTTACTTATAATATATTTCTATCTAAGATTCTATATAATATAAGAGATAGAATCCTAAGAATATATACTAGATAGAATATAGATAAATTAATAAGAAGCTATAAGAGCTCTAGATAAGAATTTTATATAGAAAAATAATCTACTTTATAGTAGATTACTTTAAAGAAGAATTCTAAGATCTTTATAATAAGAAGTTTTACTTTAAACCTAGTCTATTATAATCTTTCTTCTCTATCTTTAAGTATATTAAAGGGCTAACCTCTAAATAAGATAGTATAGTAATAGTTCTTACTTAGATATATAGTTTAGATAAGTTTAACTATTATTCTTTAAAAGTATTTCTATTTAGATCTTAAGATAGAGCTATCTAGATAATATATTTATTATCTATATAATCTCTAGTATAAAGATATTTATTCTAGTTATAATAAAGTCTAGTATATAATAAATCTAGATATAATCTTAATAAAGATTCTTTATAAATTCTATAAACTCTTCTTTATAATTATAGTAATATTTAATATATAGTCTTTAATATTATAAATTTACCTTTACTTATATTCTAATAATAATAAATTTTAATAAGATTCTCTTATCTTATTATTATATAGAATAATAGTAAATATTTAAATAAGTATAAATATTATACCCTCTCTTCTATTTTAAAATAACCCCTCTAACTCTTTTTACTTTTACTTTCTATTATCTCTAGTTTATTTTATTCTATCTTTAGTCTATTAGCTCTTAGTCTTTTATTATTCTTATATCTATACTAGTTATATAATATTTATAATAGAATCTTTATTTTAAGCTCTTAAGAAGTAAATTACTATATTTATCTTTAAGTAGATATATTAATCTTTTATACTTTCTTTAAATACTTCTTTTAAAAAGACTTCTTAGTAACTTCTTAAAAGTCCCTCTACTAGTTTATACGAGGCTAAAAGTTTTAAAATTCTAAAGATAACTTTAATAAAGAAATTTAAGACTTCTTATTAGAACTTTATTATTATAAATAATAGTAAGAGCTCTTTTAATAAGAATAATAGTATAAGGTATTCCTTAGTTAGACTTATAGATTTCGGAGTAATATACTATAGAATAGTAATTAGAAGAAATAAACTCTATTTAGTAAAATTCTTTAGAATATATTTTAATAGACTATTTAGAATTATTAAGCTATTAATAATCTTAAGTAGACTATAAGGAAGATTTATAATTCTATATATATCTAGTATACTAGATTTATAAATAAGTAAAGCTCTTATTATTATATTCTATAGTTTAATAAGAATAAGATAACTAATTATAAGATTTATATAAAGTTCTATATAATTTATCTTAATATCTTTCTTATATTTTTTACTTTAGAATTTAATTTCTTATATAACTTATTTATAGAAGTTTATAAGAGAGATATCTTTTAGATAGATTATAATAAAAAACTACTTTAAACTTTCTAATATATAATTAAGAAGACTATTAATTATATATTTTTAATTTATAAGATTATAATAGTATATAATAAGACTATTAGATTTAAAACTTCTAGTAAATTATCTTCTATCTTTAATAATAATACTAAAGTCTTTAGTAATATTCTTAGCTAGCTATAGAAGGTTAATAGTAAATTTAATTTATTAAATATAAGTTTTTTTCTTTTTCTAGTAGAGGATTATTTAGGGCTAATATTATTTAGGTTAATATTATTAAGTATTTAAATAGTATCGTATCTATAATAAATATAATAATAAAGATAATAATTAACTATTATAATAAGAGTAAAATTAAGGATAAGAAGTTAACTAATATAATAGACTTTAGTAGAGAGTTATCTATAATAGAAGTTAATAAAACTCTAAAATAGAAGTATAAGTCTAAGAAGTAATAAAAGAGAAATAAGTACTATTAGTATATAATAAATTCCTCTTAAAGAAAGCTTATAACTTAGTCTAGCTTTTAAAAATTACTATAGGGTAGTTTCCTTCTATATATTATTTCTAAAGCTAAGTAGTTATACTTTAGTAATTATCCTAAGTAATATCTTCTAAAGTAGGAATATTACTATAGTTTCTACTAATTTTTTATTACTTTAAATAAATTTCTTATTATAAAATCTTATAAGTTATATTTCTTAGAGTATCTATTAAACTAGTATCTCTTCTTCTTTATATTCTTCTTTATCTAAAGATATTAAAATAAGAATATAAAAGTTCTATCTTCTCTTTTAAAAGAGAGTAAAAGAGCTCTATTTATATTACGTAGAGGGGTAGTAGTTTCTTTCTATTAGAGTAATATTATAGTTTCCTCTAGATTAGATACTAGCTTCTAGATTATTATAATATAGCTCTTCTATTTAATTTTATAGTATAAAAATCTTTCTTAGTCTCTTTTTTAAAACTTCTTACTTATTATTTCGTCTACCTTCTATTCTTCCTCTTCTTTAACTTTAATAGTAGGAGGTTACTAATTATTATTAACTTAATTAGAGAGTAGATTCTTTAGGATTAAATAAAGTCTATTAATATAGAATACTAGATATATATCTAAAGGGGTATTTAGTTCTATATTAGTAAAGAAGATTATATATTTTATATAAAACTTTATATTCTTTTAATTAAGTTTCTTATTAAATCTAGAGTTAGATAACTACGTATTATATTATAATTATATTCTATCTATTATATAAAGTATAGATATCTCTTATCTTTTTCTATTAATCTAAGATTTTTATTTCTACTAAGTAACTACTATACTTAATTATACTAACGTAAATAATTTATAAAATTTTTTAACTATACTTTTTACTATTTACTTTAGAAAAAGAGGAATATAGTACTAGTCTAGAGTATTTACTTTAGTATTCTATTAGATAGAGTTTATATTATAATTATATTATAAAAAGAAGAGACTTACTTTAGTTAAAGTTATATTTTTACTTTTAATAGTTATCTATACTATAGGGTATAGACTTATTTAATTACTTTAATTCTAGTTTATAAATTAGTAGAGATAGATTTCTACTATACTATTTATTTATTTTATTAAATAATTTATCTTAGGATAGAATATTATAGAGAGATAGTAGATAATATTTAATCTATTATATAAATTATAAGTAGGTAGAAATATAGAATAAATATATTAAGTTATCTAACTATCTAGCTAAGACGTAAGTAGAAGGGTATATATACTAGTTATACTAGGTTAGATAACTAATATAATTATACTATAAGTTATAGTATAGTTACTATAGATTACTATTATATAGTTATTATAAGTTTAGTATATAGTTATAGTAAATTAGTATAAATTATTATATAAATAGAATAGTTATATAATATATAGCGCTTAGCCGCTTATATACCCCTCTTAGGTTTAAATATAGATTCGAAGCTAAAGCTTATTTATTAGTTTTAAAGATTAAATTTAAAGTTTATTATTAGTTAATAGATCCTTCTTTTCTTATAAGTATAAGAAGCTATATTATAGGTCGAGAGCTAGTCTCTATATTAGTATAGTACTAGGTAGATAGCCTCTACCGTTATAGTATAGGTAGATTTCTTATATAATTAGACGTCTCTAGAGGTATAAGACCCTTAATTTACTTTATATAGTATACTAATATAGTATTAATATACTAGTTTATTAGCTAAATTATCTATATAATTAGCTAAGTAGTCTATATAGTTAGCTAAATAGTCTATATAGTTAGCTAAGTAGTCTATATAGTTAGCTAAGTAGTCTATTTAATAGGAAAATTCTTAAAGTTTAGAAGTAATACCTAGTTCTTATATTTCTATCTAGATAGTAATTTCGTAAGACCGTTAGCTAGCTAGCTATTTAATAATATATATAAGATATTAATATTACCCGATAGTATCTTCTATTAAAGCTAGTAATAATAAATATCGATATATTATATTATAGTCTTAAGCCTTAAGGTAGAGAAGGTAAGTAACTAAATTATTTATTAATTATTATAGTAAATTAATCGTTTATAATCTAGATTAAATTCGATATATTTAAATACTCTCTACTACTAGATTAGCTTAGTACTAGCTAATAAGATAGCTATTAGTTCTACCTTAGTCGTTAATTTTATAATATATCGTTATAGTATAGCCTTCTAATTAATAGGTCTATTAAATAGGAAGAATATATATCCTTATAAGCTCTTTTAGGTAGTCTTATAATTAATAAAGAAGACGTCTAATACTCTATAAAAGTTAAATATAGATTTAGATATAAGTTTATTAGTAATATAAACTAATTTAATAGATATTAATATATTATAGTATATTACTTAATTCTTTATTTCTAGTAGATAGGTAATTATTTAATAGATAGCGTCTAGATACTATTATAAAGAATTTATAAGAAATTTAGCTAGTTTTAAATAAACCTTTAAGATATCTAGATAAGTAGCTTCTATTATATAACTAATAAATCTAACTAGTTAAGTATATTATTACTTAATTAAATTTATTATTTTATTCTTTAAAAGTATTAGTTTCTTAAGTAGTAGTAATATAGTAGGTAGCTTTAAATAGAACTTTAGTAAAGAATACTTCTAAATAAACTTCTCGATATATAAGCTCTATAATAATTAAATTAAGCTACTATTATAATCTTTAATAGTTTAAATATTATAAAATATCTATAATTCTCTTAAAAATTTAATCTTATATTATTATAATAGCTTATACTTAAATTCGTATAAAGCGGTTATATATACTAGTATACTAAGAACGATAATATTATTAATAAAGAAGAAGACTAGTAGCTTCTTATTTTTCTATAAGTAGGGAGTATTTTTAATAGATATAAGGTCTAGCTCTATAAGTATCTTAGTAAGCTCTTTATACTAGAGTAATAAGGATATCTTTAGGTTATAGAGCGCTTAATATAATTTCTATAAATAATTAGAATTAAAGAATCCTTCTAGCTAATAGTAATAGACTAGTATTAATAGCTTAGTATTAGTAAACGCGTTAATAGTATTATATTAACGAATTTCTATATTAAAGTAGACGGTAATAGCTATTAGAGCTTAAAATATTTAAATAGCTAGTATAATAGTATAGATATTCTCTACTATTATTTATAGATCGCTATATATATAGATCCGAGCTTTATATTTTAATAGGTAGTCTTAATTATTAAGTTTATATTTATATATCTATATTAGTAGAAGAATCTTATTATCTTAAATATATTAAGTATTATATTTATCCTAAGTTATTTACTTATAGGTTTCTTTATATTTAATTATTACTAGTTCTTATTATATAGCTTATAGGAAGTCTTCTTTATAGGGAGATAGTAGCTTTATTATATTCTTATAGTATTTTAGCTCTACTAGTAGCTTTATATATTTAAATCGCGTTTTTAGTACTATTACTAAGGTAGCTATATAGGCTAACTAGTAAGTATTAATAAAGAAGCTAAAGTTCTTTTATATAAACTTCTTCTTTATTACTTTAGATAATTCTTTAAATAGAATATAATATTAATAGAGGTTAATATCTATTAGCTTTTAATACTCTATATAATTTAAATTAGGTATAATTCTATACTTATACTTTAAGTATTAATTTAATAGTTATAATAATAGCTTAGATAAAGCTATTTTTATAACTAATAGATTTAGTATTAGAAGCTAATTTAATATAGGTTTCTAAGTAGTAGCTTAAGTAGTAGTATAAATAGTAGTCTAAGTAGAAGCTTAAGTAATAGATTCTATAGCTTCTATAAGAGTTATATATTTATTTTTTAATAAGACTTTTAAGAAAGTATTCTTACTATTTAATATAGATAAGTAATATTTATAAGTAAATTACTTTAGCTTAAAGTCTTAAAGAAGAAAATTTAAATTATCTTAAGATTAATAAAATAGATTCTCTTAAAATATAATATCTCTTATATAAATTACTTTACTATTATAAGCTTTACTTCTTATCTTTAGTATCTAGATTCTATAGATATTTAATAAGTTATAATTAACTAAATATTCTACTAATACTTATAGATTAAGCTTATTATTTCTAAGTATCTACTTATATAGTATATAAACTCTATAACTATAAATATATAGATAAGTTAATAATAGTTTCTTTTAATATATAATTTTAAATAGTATCTTCTAGTTTAGTAATTATATAGGTATTTAATTAAGTAGATAGACTACTATTCTATAAATCTTAGGACTAAGAGCTAGTAGGAGATTTACTATAATTTTTATTAAATAACTTCTTTTAATTAAACTTTTACCTAAGTACTTAATTAAGCTATTCTACTTAATAGTATATAGGGCTTATATCTATAATTTAATTCCTTTTTATAAGTAGTAGGTTTAAGTTAAATTATCTAATAGACTATAACCTTACTTATTATTAGCTATTAAAAAGGTAATAGTTATATTAAATTCTTATTTAATTATTCTATCTAACTACCTAAGTATTATTTAAAGAGTAGACTTATTATATTTAGCTATTATATAGACTATATATAGTTTTAAGAATAAATTAAATATATAGAATATATATTAATAATTATTATAGACTAGTATATTAAGCTTAATTAGATCGATAGTTATAATTTTAAATAGTCGACTAGTACCTAGTTTATAGTTAAATTAATAAGAAATAATCTAATAAGCTTTATTCTAAAGGTACTTCTTATAGTATATTATCTTAAAAGCTATTATATTATTATCTATATAAAGGTCTAAAATATTACTAATTAACTAATTAATTATATTACTATTTAAGTAATCTATAAGTAGGTAAAGTTATAGCTTACTTAGTAATCTAGATTAAAGTAGTAAAGCTAAGATCTATAGTTAGTACTAATTAATAGTAAATATTATATACTAAGTAGATTATAAAGACTTAATATAATAGACTATAAGCTAGTATTCTCTAACTTTAATAAGCTTTATAATATTCTAAGATTAAGACCCTAATTAATATAGAACGTTTTTCCCTAAGTTGAAATAGATATTTAATAAGAATAGTTATAATAGTAATACTAGACTAGTAAAAAAGCTAAGGATTAGGACTACTTATTTAAGTATCGTCTTTTTTAAGTCCTAAGACGTTAATAGGGATATCTATATATTTTCTTAGGTCTAAATAGCTATTTCTAAATCTCTAACTAGAATAATATCGTTAAATAAGATTAGAACTTTTTATTAGAACTTAATAGGGTTATTATAGATATAAATATCTATATCTAGATCTAATATCTAGGAATAAAGAAGTAGATAGATATTATTAGCTATTAAGGTATTATATACTACTAAGAATATAGTATAAACTTTATATTTATACTATAGTAGATTATTACCTATATTAATTTCTATTATATTAGTTATATTACTATTTTAACTAGTCTACTTTTATTATTTAAAGTATTAATTCTTTTCTTATATTTTAGTTAGAATACTCTTCTTATTCTTAGCTTTAAATTTAACTATTTTCTTAATCTTTTTAAGATTCTTTATAAATTCTCTCTTATATAATAAGATATTAATATACTAGTATTATTTCTAGTAATATAGATCTCTATATAGATATAGTTTTAATAACTTTAATAACTTATTATTTTATAATCTCTTCTTATTATATAAAGACTATTCTTAATTTAGTATAACTACGAATATATTATTACTAATATTTAGTTTTATTATTTATATTATTTAGTAATAGCGTAAATAGCTAGCTAGTAGATTAGGTAGTATAGAGTTAATTAAACTATTTAAGCTAGCTTTTATATTAAATACTATAATAGCTATAGTAGCTATATAGCCTAAATTAATTTATTTAATAGCTTATATTAGATTCTTATATAGCTAATATCCTAATACCTCTAGGAGATTAAGCTACGTAGCTCGATTATAGACTATTAGGAAGATTATACTTTATTCTTTAAGATTCTCTCTACGTATATATAGTATTTTAGCTAAATTATATACTTTTTAAATCTTATATTCTATATTAGCTAATAATAAGACGAATAGCTATTTTAGAATCTTAAGCTAATCGTATAACAATTCCTAATCCTTAATCTAATAGATAAGGTCTTTAACTAGCGTATTAGCTATATAGACTTTAATTTAACTAAGCTTATCCTTAGTTCTATAGTATTCTTTTAGCTCTATATAGTAGATACTTAGGTCCTTATTATACTAAGTAAGAGCTATTAAGCTAGGTTTAGTTACTAGTAATCTATTCTTATTAATAGGTAGCGTAGAATCGATAGGGTATTCGAGCTTATTTAATTCTATAATAACTTTAGCTTTAGAATCGATATAGTCCTATATATTAGCTATCTTAGCTAGTCTTTATATAGTATAGATTTATAGATTCTAATTATATAGGCCTTAGAGAATAGTAGCTAATCTAGCTTTAGATATAGTAGGTAATAAGGTTATTATTTCGTTATATAAAGAAGGATAAAATAGATCGTATAATATAAATAGATTAAACCGGGCTTATAACTATAAGTAGATAGAAGTATAGAATAAATATATTAAATTATCTAACTATCTAGTTAGAGCGCGAGTAAAAGGGTATATATACTAGTTATACTAGGTTAGATAACTAATATAATTATACTATAAGTTATAGTATAGTTATTATAGATTACTATTATATAGTTACTATAAGTTTAGTATATAGTTATAGTAAATTAGTATAAATTATTATATAAATAGAATAGTTATATAATATATAGCGCTTAGCTACTTATATAAATATATTTAGAAGTCTTTTATAAATTAACTACTCTAGTTTAATATTATTATATCTAAAAGCTAGTAGTAAGTAACTATATTCTTAATAAAGGCTTTTACTATAGTCTCTACTCTAATATTTAATAGGGGAATAAGAATAATATCCTTACTAAACTAGTTTATAACTATTATAAGGTTATAATATTCTTTATTCTTTAGAAGATCTATAATAAAATCTATTAAAATCTTCTTCTAAATCTAGTCTAGTAAGAAAAGAAGATATAGTAATCCTTACTTTAATTTTCTTTAAGATTTTATCTAGTTATATATATTATAGTTTTAAATATATATTTAAATAGTAGTAAATATCTCTAGTTAGAAGAAGTTATAAATAAGAATTCTATATATAGACTTATATCTAAAATATCTAATTATTAGTTTATTATAGACTATAGAGATTAAATATATATATAGTAGTTCTAAGTTTAGTATCTACTTTTTACTTTAGAAGATTATATATTCTTTATTATCTAAGCTATATTTACTTAGAAAGACTTTTAGATTAAGATAAAAGAGGAATTTCTATACTCCTATATAGATTACTATCTAGATTTCTTAATATATCTTATCTTCGTTAACTACTAAACTTTATAAGACTTTTAAGTTAAGAGATATAATAAAAGTTAAAGAAAGGACTATCTCTTACTAGAAGGGTTTTATAGGAAGTACCCTTATTATTAAAACTAATAATATTTATAAATTAGCTAGATATTCTTCTAGATAACTTAGTCTAATAGATTATAATAATTAAAAGTACTATAACTTTATTATTTTATCTAAACTATTTTATAAAATATCTTATTTTCTTTAAAATAATATATTCGTCTAAATATTAATAATCTTTAGATAGTATTTTAGAGTTATATTAATTCGACTTAAAATATTTAATTAATAAATATATCTCTTACTTAGTTATCTAATTATAATAAAGTACTTTAAATTTTTATAATCTATTATTACTTTAATATAGAGGACTACTTAGAACTTATTATTTTACTCTTTTATATACTTAATAACTATAAGTAATTTATTATTATAAATAGTATAGTTACTCTTTATTAATAAGTTCTTTATTAAAAAGTATATTATAGTTCTTATTATTTTATTCTTTTTAATCTAAGAGAGAGTTTCTTTAATAGTCTAGTTAGAGATATTAGCTTCTAAAATTATTTCTAATTCTAGGTTAAAGTAGACTAAAATTAGCTCTATAAAAAATATACTCTTTAGAATTTTAAATTTTTTTTATTATTATCTTCTTTATATAAATTTTATATTCTTAATAGTTAATTTAATAAGTAAAGCTATAATCTCTAAAAAGTTCTTAATAAACTATTAATAAAAGTTAATAAATCTAATAAAACTTTAGACTTCTTTTACTAATAAGAATTTTAATTTGGATTTATATAGTAGGAGTCTCTTTAGAAGGTTCGTACGAAATATAGTAGGAGTTTATATATAGTAGAGGTACTATACCTATACCTTATATACGATAATAGAGCTATAGAGCTATATATAGTACTATCGATTATAAGCGACGAGGTAATATTTCGAATATTAAGGCGCTAGACGAGAAATACTATTACGTAAGATATTAAAACATTAAAATATAATAAGGTAATTAGAATTACGAAAAATACAGCTAGCCTAGGAGCTAACGTAACGTTACGCCGAGTAGTAGCCCAAGCTCCTAGGGGAGGGGTTACTAATAAGAATATAATCTATTCTTATATAATCTTAATCTTTTTTAAATTTATACTAATTTTCTTCTTTACTTTAATAATATATCTAAGATATTAGATCTTTTTTATACTAAACTTATTCTTTTTAATATTTAAATAGAGGTTTATAGTATCTAGTTTCTTAATTATCTTCTAGATTTTATTCTTATAATTCTTTTTATTATTAAAGAATAAATAAAAATATTATTAATAAATATAAAGTAAAAGTTATTAATAAACTTATAGAGTATATAGTTAATATATCTTTAGAAGATATTAGATATATTTACTAATCTAAATAGAGTAATTAACTACTTATAAAGACTAAAATATATTTAAAAAATAATTTTTTACTTTTTTTTTTTTTTATAATTTAAATCTTATAAAAGGTTTAGATTATATCTAATTTAGTAAACTATTTAATCTTACTAATTTATTTAAGAGTTTTCTTAATAAGAAGAAGTAGGTAATAGTTCTTTTATATAATTATATTAAGTATATAATAGTCTATATAAAATTAAAGATCTTCTTTAAACTTCTTTATAAAGAGTATAAAAGTAGTTATATTAGATCTACTTATATAAATAAATCTCTTATTTAAATAAAAAATTAATTTCTTTTATAAAATAAGAAGTTCTTTCTTTAATATACTATATAATAGTCTTTATAAGATCTTTAATATTTTACTATCTTTTTTTATAAGCTCTATTATATAGTTTATACTACTTTTTTAATATAATAATAACTTATTTACTTTTTTTTATAAAAAGACTTAGTATAAATTCTTTATAAAGTTTAAAAGAAGTTTTTTTAAATCTAGTTTTTTTTTTAAAATAAAGATCTTTTATATATTTACTATAAACGTTATAAAAGTATATAAAATATCTTTTTATTTTTTTACTCTCTATACTAATATTATAAAGGTAAAGGCTTTTATAGTATAGAATTCTTTAATTAGTTTTCTTTTTTCTTTACTTTTTATTCTAATTTTAGTTAAGTATAGATAGATTAATTTTTTTATAAAGACTAAGATTACTTTATTCTTATTAATTTATAATCTTTCTAGAATTATATTATATTTATTATTTTTATTTAATATATATAGTTATATCTATTTAGTATATCCTTTAATATCTATTTCTAGTTATACTATTCTTTATATATAGAATAGTTTCCTATTTATACTAATAATAGATTTACTTTATAATAATTTTATACTTCTTAGATTACTATTTTAAATAAAAGTTAAGGATATAAAATTAAATATAAAGTAATTTAAGTTAATTATAGTAAATATAAATAAGATTTTATTTATAAATAAATATACTATAATTAAATTACTATTTAGCTACTTCCTTTTAAATTTAATAAAGTTCTTTATTATCTTCTTTAGATCTAAGTCTTCTAGTCCTTTCTTTTAATAATAATTTTAGTTAGAAGACTTTAATTTTTCTATTCTTTTTTTATAAGGTACTTCTCTTCTATTAAAAATAACTAGAATATTATATATTTAGTCTTTATAAAGGATAAAGAAGTTATTAAAGTAAGCTAGTATTCTTTTATAAAATAACTACTTTTATTATATCTAAAATAGTTTCTATTTTTCTTTTTTTACTTTATTACTTTTATAGAGATCTAATATATCTTTTTCTTCTTTTATTTTTATTCTAGACTTAAGAATCTTATATATCTTAGATATAATTTAATAAATTTCTACTTTATTATATCTTTATAATATTAAGTTATATAAATTAATTAGTTAATTTTACTTTAGAAGATATTTTCTTTTATTATTACTATTTAATTTATAAATTTGTTAATAGTCTATATTTAGAATACTTCTACTATAATTATATAGTCGTAGAGGTCTAGATATAATACTTATAAGTAGATACTCTTTAAGCTACTATAGTTATCTATTTTTTTAATATTATTAACTAGTTATATAAACTCTAAGTTAAATATATATAAGAATATCTTTTTCTATTAAAAGATCTAAAGTTTATTCCTAGTCCTTTTATTAATAAAGGGATTAGAAAACTAGTCGTCTAGGAATTTCTAGAATAGTTCTACTATTCTATTAGAATTCTAGTCTATCTATAATATATCTATATCTAAAGTAATTTTCTTTAACTAGCTAAAAATATAGTCTACTTTATATTCTTTCTTTAGGTTATTATTTAATAGCTTATAATCTATCTATATTTTAAACTATTTCTAATTATATCTATTTTCTTTAAAGTATTTAGAGTTAAGAATCTTAATTCTTTTCTTATTCTAAGGTATTATAGGGTTTATTAGAGTACTAGTTACTAAGAAGAGAGAAGAAAATATTCTTAGTAAAGAGGAATATATAGTTCTACTAGTATTAGTACTAAAAAATATAGAGGATATAAATATATAAATAGCTTTAAGAATATTTATATATTTATTTATATTTTTTATAATAATAAGTATTTTATATAGAGTTATATTAGAGAATTATTTTATACTAATTTAATTTAGTTTAAATCTCTTCTTCTATAAAGTCTCTTTTCTATAAATAGTTTAGAAGTACTAGCTCTATATATTATCTCGTTTCTTAGCTAGCTACATTTAAACTATACTAATAAGTTCTAATACTAGAATATTATCTAGATCTATTATTAAGAATAATCCTATACTTATTATACTATATAAAGGATAAGTACGGAGTCGTTATAATATTATTAGTAATCTTCTTTATTAATATTTATAAATCTTACGATCTAATAAAGTCTAAAGGGATAATTAATTTAATATAAGAGATAGAATTCTAAGGGTATATACTAGATAGAATATAAATAAATTAATAAAAAGTTATAAAAACTCTAAATAAGAATTTTATATAGAGGAATAGTCTACTCTATAGTAGACTACTCTAAAGAAGAATCTTAAAGTCTTTATAATAAGAAGTTTTACTTTAAACCTAGTCTATTATATATAATAAGAATAGGTATTTTATTAAAAGATAGCTATACTATCTATATAGACTAGAGAATAAGCTTATATAAAGAAGATTATTTAAGAGAAAGAAATTAACCTTCTTAGTAGACTATTAAAGGAACTAATATTTAATATAAAAGATAGAGCTAGTATCTATAGTAGATATAATATAAACGATATTATAAAAGATAGAAGGTTTAATATTATCGATATATTTAACTATCTATTACGTAAGATATCGAAATATTAAAATATAATAAGATAATTAGAATTATAAAAAATATAACTAGTTTAGAAGTTAATATAACTTCTATACTAAGTAGTAGTCTAAGCTTTTAGAGGAGAAGATTAATTATACTATATAATATTTATTTAAAGCTATTAGTATATCTTTTTATACTATTTACTTAAAGAAGAGTATTTATTTTAGTATTTATTTATTTAGTAAATATAATAATCTTAATATATAACTAGTTAATAATATATATTAGTAATACTTTAAGTTTAATAACTAATAAGTTTAAAAACTAAAATTAAATAATAATAATAACTACTAAATAGAAAATCTACTTAATTTTAAAAATATTTAAAAGTATTAATATATTCTTAAAACTACTATAATTTATATATAGTATAATAATAAAAATATCTTAAAGATATTTAATAAATTACTCTTTTTTAGTAAAGTCTTAATAATAGTTATAAATAATAAAGACTACTAATTTATATAAAGAAATAATATAACTTTTAATTATAAAAATACTTTTTATAAAAGTAGAGTTTATAAAATCTTAGTATAAAGAAAGAGAATTAACTAAATAAGTAAAGGGTAGCTTATTAAGTCTAGCTTTTTATTATACTAATATTAATTATATACCTTACTTAGTCTAGTAGACTAAGTAAGTCTATTCTATAATACCTTTATATTAGTATATCTATTATTCTATACTATTCTTAGTACTAACTCTAATACTAAGTATATTTCTTTTACTAGTTTATTAGTTAGTCTAGTAGTATAGAGCTAGTATTCTTATACTTTCTTTCTATTTATAATAGAATTAAATAGAATATTATAAATAGTATTTAAAAGAGTAAAAGTATAACTAAATAAGATAAAAAGATAATAAGATAATATATATAATAGTATATTTATATTAAATTTTTTAGTAATTAGATTATAGAATAAACTATTTACTAGCGAATAAAATCCTTCTTATATACTTCTAGCTAAGAAATCTATTACTAATCTTAATTAAAAATAGAATATTCTAGAATAGCTTAGTAAGTATTATATAAGTATTAAAAATTATGTATTTCTAATACTTATTAGTAATTAAATCTAATCTAGAAAGTACTAGAAGATTCTAGAATTAAACCGATTACTAATAACTTTATCCTCTAATATCTAGCTTAATATTAGTCTAAATTTAATAAGCTATATACTATTTTACTCGGAATAACCTATAAAATCTAGCTATAATAATAGCTTAGTAATATAGGCTAAACCTAAATAGGAAATAACCTATTAAAAGTTACTTCTTAGGAATTCCTTAATTCCTTATATTTTTAAAAAAAAAATACTAATAAGATATATAAAGAATTAATATTATAGAATATAAAAGTCTTTAGTTAAATACTTCTTAAAAGCTTAAAGTAAAATTTATAGTAAAAATATAGCTAGATAAAAATAGATAGTATAATAATAGAAAATAAGAAAGATAAAAAGTAGAAGTAGATATAGTAAATTAAAATTAATAGAAGAGTAAAAGTAAAGAAGTTAAAGAAGATATTTTAAAAATAAGAAGAAGAGTATAATATTTATATTTATTTAAAGATAATTATTATTCTATATAATAAGAAAGTAAAAGAGATAACTATTACTTTATATAATAAAAAGATAAGAGAACCCTCTTATAGTCTTTATAAGAATAAGAAAAAAAAAATTTATCTTATAAAGAATATTATTATAATTATAAAGAAAAAAGAATTTTATATAATATTATATAAGTAAAAGATCTCTTTCCTAGAAGCTTAGGTTACTACTTAGTATAATATTATATTAGCTTCTAGACTAGTTATATTTTTTATAATTCTAATTATCTTATTATATTTTAATATTTTAATATCTTATATAATAGTATAGGTAGTAACTATAGGATAATAATAGCTTTTAATTTACTAATAATATATATAGATAGTTAAATATATTAATAATACTAAACCTTTTACTAATAATAATAGTAAGATAATTTATACTAGACTACTTCTTAGTCCTCTACTTATTATCTCTCTAGCTAGATATTTCTATTATCTATCTCTATATTATTATTTATATTATATTTACTATAAATACTAGCTTTATCTTCTATATTAGATATTAGTTTCTTTAATAGTCTATTAAGAAGATTAATTTCTTTCTTCTAAATAATCTTTTTTATATAAGCTTACTCTTAATAAAATATCTATTCTTATTATATAGTATCTTAGATAGGAATATATTATAAATAACTACTAATAGCTATATAAGAATCCTATTACTACTTATTCTCTTAAATATATCTAATATATAGTTAGTTTTATACTAATAATTATTATAATTAAGAAGTCCTATTAGTAATACCTCCTATCTATAGTACTAGAGATACTCTACTATAATATTTAAAAGATTTAGAGTACTATACTCGAATAAACTATTATACTTTAATTTCTTTTACTAAAGATTCTACTAAAGAACTAGATAAATAATTATTAGTAAAGATATATAATTAGTAGATATTAATAATAAGTTTAAGAAAGAGGGTATATTAGTATTACTACTCTTACTATTACTAGAAGACTAAGAATATATAGTAAGACAGCTAGCTAAGAATAAGAAATAGATATAAGAAAGCTAGTTAAGAATAAGAAATAGATATAAATAGAATACTAGTATTATTATAGATAATTTTTATACTATAGATAGTAGGTAGTAGTATTAATATACTAACTTCTTACTACTACTATTAGTCTTCTAACTAGGCTCTATAATTTAGTATTATATATTATTTCTCGTCTAGTAGCTTAATATTTAAAATATTATCTTATTAATATCTTATAATTAATAGTACTATATATAGCTCTATAGCTTTATTATTATATATAAGATATAGATATAGTATCTCTATTATATATAAACTTCTACTATATAAATCTAAATTAAATATAAGTAAAAGAATTTAAAATAAGAATATAACTAAGAATATTCTTTAAAAGCTATTAATTAAGTTTATACTAGAATATAATCTACTATTATCTTATTCTCTATAGTTATATATACAAATATATTATACTAAAACTACTATTATCTAATATAATATAAAGAGATAGTATTAATTATCTTAGAGAAGAAAGAGAGAGGATTATAATAGACTAAATCTAAGTAAAACTTCTTAGTTATTAAACCTTAGACGAATTCTTTAAAGTAGTTTATTTTATATATATAACTTTAGCTTAGAGGATTATAACTTCTTATTAATTTATTTATATTTTATCTAGTATATATTTTTAGAATTCTACTCTTATATAAAAGAGCTAAAATTTATCTTTTTAATAGATATAGTATCTAAATTATTCTTATCCTCGTTAATCTTCTTAATATAATTTTTTTCTATTTAATCTTCTTTAAGTTAATCTTACTTTAAAGCCTTTTAAATAGTATAATACTAATTTTTTTAATCTTATCTATTTTACTAAAGTAAATATAGTAATAATTAGTATAAGTAAAAGTCTTCTTTTTTAATATAATAAAATATCTTATTTATAATACTATTATTAAGTTATTAATCTTATATCTATTCTAATATATAGATTTATATAAATTTATTATATTTATTAGTACTAAAAAGTTCTAATACTTATTTAATTAGCTTATATATTTCTAATATTAAAATATAATTTACTTTTTATATAGTTATAATATAGCTTTAAGATATAGTTTAATATATAATTATTTTTTTTATTTAGATTTATATAGTAGAAGTCTCTTTAAAAGGTTTATATAAAATATAGTAGAAGTTTATATATAGTAAAAATACTATATCTATATCTTATATATAATAATAGAGCTATAGAGCTATATATAGTAATACTAACGAGATAATATTTCGAATATTAAGATATTAGACGAGAAATAATATATAATACTAAACTATAAAGTCTAGTTAAAAGACTAATAGTAATAATAAAGAGTTAGTATACTAATACTACCTCTTATAGTATAAAAATTACCTATAATAATACTAGTATTCTACTTACTATATCTATCTCTTATTCTTAGCTAGCTTCTTTACCTCTTTCTTAAACTTATTATTAATATTTATTAACTATATATCTTTATTAATAATTATTTATCTAGTCCTTTAGAAGGACCTTTAATAGAAGATAGAATATAATAGACTATTTAAGTATAGTACTCTATACCTTTCTAATATTATAGTAGAGTATCCCTAGTATTATAAATAGGAGGTACTATTAATAAGACTTCTTAATTATAATAATTATTAGTATAAAACTAACTATATATTAGATATATTTAAGAAAATAAGTAATAATAGAATTCTTATATAGCTATTAGTAGTTATTTATATTATATTTCTATCTAAGATTCTATATAATAAGAATAGATATTTCGTTTAGAGATAGCTATACCATCTACGCTAGCTAGAGGAAAAGCTTATATAGAAAAGATAATTAAGGAAGAAGAAATTAAACTTCTTAATAGATTATTAAAGGAGCTAATATATAATATAGAAGATTAAGCTAGTATCTATAGTAGATATAATATAAATAATAGTATAGAGATAGAGAACGACGGGGATACCTAGCTAGAGAGGGTAAAGAATTTAATATTATTAACGTATTTAACTATCTATATATATTATTAGTAAATTAGAAGCTATTATTATTATATAGTTACTACCTATACTATTATATAAGATATCGAAATATTAAATATAATAAGGTAATTAGAATTACGAAAAATATAGCTAGCCTAGAAGCTAACGTAACGTTACGCCGAGTAGTAGCCTAAGCTTCTAGGGGAGAGGCTAACGTATAATTATATCTACTTTAATAGAAGAGGAAGCCTATAGCCTAACTATAACTACGTTATATTTTTTCGCTTATACCTAGCCGTCCCCAAACGATTCCTAATATCTAATACCTAATATAGCTACCTTCTTTACTCGTATTACCTAACTAGTTATACCCTTTCCTTCGTATTCTCGAATATTCTATAGTAGACTTATATAGTACGTCTTCTAAGACTTAACGACGATTACTATTCTCTACCAATCGGCTAGCCTTAAAATATACTATATACCTTAGCTAAATTATATAGCCAAATTATTCCTACGGCGCCAGGCCTAATTCTTTTTCACCTTCGAGCTAATACTCTATTTATTCCTCCCTTATAAGGGTAAAATAGTAGTTTAAGGAGAGGCCGTACCTAAGTAATAGATAAAGTTATACCTAAAGCTAAGGATAGCTACTTTTACTACGATACCGTCTATATTACGGATTAGTACCTCGAAATACCGGAAAAATTCTAGCTAGGATTGGCCGTTTTCTTTAAAGGTATAGTCGAGTATTTCTATATTAATTACGACGTATATCTTGGATAGCCCTCTAAGGCTTTCTTTTAAAATCTATACCTAGTCTAACTCTATCCTCGCGCTTTAGACTCGACGTGTATTAAAGTTCTAAGAGACGTATCTAATTATACTTTTATTATTTAATTAGATAACTTAGTTAGTTAGCTATTTAAGTAGATTTACTTATATTTCTTTATTTAGCTCTAAGGTCTATCGACCCTTTAATACCTATATAACTAGTTTATTAGTAGCTTCTATAAGCTCGACTATTTCTATAGCTAGGTCCTTAGTTTATAAGCGAGTAGGAACAGAGCCTCTAATTATAATAAGAGAAGATAACGAGGCCGCTAACTACTCCTATAACTTTAGGAGTAACGTACCTTAATCGAATTTATATATACTTATTCTTCTTCTATAGACCGCTTAGTAAAATCGAAAACTCTTAATAGGACTAGGGAGTTATATATCCTTCGTAGTATTAAGAATTAGAGTTACTTAAATCTCTTTTATACCTTCGCCTAGGCTTAAGAGATAGAAGAGATTAATAAAATAGTAGACTATATCTAATATTAGATACAAGAAAGATACGGAAAGCCTCGAACGATTATATATTATTTATAGTCTTCTCTACTTAAACTATTATCTTATAGATCTCGCTAATCTTTATATTTAATAGAGTATTTACTATATTATCTATACGACGCGTACTCTTATTAATTTTATCCCGGAGGTCTTAGAAACGGAGTTTATACGGAGCCGAAAATACTTTAATAGCGTACTTAAGTAGGGTCTACTCGTACTATTATAAGCCTCGGATAAGGAAATTAATAATATTAGTATAGAGCGTTTAAACGGCGTCGTTTATCTATTCGGTTCGGAAGGTTTCTAACTATAGTTTAACGCGAGGAAGGACGTCTCCGATTTTAGTAATAGCTTTAGCTAACTTAGAGATTATTTCTTTATAGTTTAGAACTAGCTTTATCGCTATATTAGCTATAGAAGATTTAAGATATTAGGTTACCTACTATAAAGAGGAATTTTATAGTACCCCAGGCTAATAAGGTATACTCTAGATAGTACTATAAAAGTATATCTATAATTTAGCTATAGTATCCGACCCTAGAGGACAATATACTAAGCTATTTTCGCACTCTCGATTCTTTAATCCTTCTCTTATACCTGGCCCGCGCTTCTATAATAATATCGAAGATATCGTCTATCCCGTATGTATCTTTTATCTAGTATAATTTAGTCTCGTCGCTGGTATATTTCGTCTTGAAAAGATTAATAGCTTTGGTATAGTTTTCGCGCAATAAGTACAGGATACTGAAGTACCAGAGTCAGTCAGCATATAGATGTAAGAGTGGTCTTCTAGACGCGTACGCTCCCCTTGTATTTATGCTCATCTTGAAGGTCTTACGGTCTAGGTTTGTATGATTAAAGAAAGGCTTGTGGGATACTCAGGCCAGGCTGAACTCGAAAACGCTGCGAGCTGTGTCTTTTCGCGTTTTGCTGTTGTTACTCCAGAATCGCAGTGTTCTTATCTCAGCAGGCGAGCGTTGCCAAACCTACACGCACTCGCTCAGCCAATCAGAGCTCCGCAAATGTTGCAGTTTCATCTATCGGCATGAGGATATTTGGCAAGTTTGGTTTTAGAATCTGGCACCTTTTCTGACACTGTTTTTCTCGAAAACTCAAATTTTTCTGGCGGATCGGCTTGCCTGTGTGATTGGCTCGCTTGTGGAATGCGTTAGGACATGAGCCAATTACTAATGGCCACGTAGCCGCATCGCTCAGGCTGCTGCCTGGATCCCAAATTCAACTTGCCTTTCGCACATGGTGTCGTCCAACTCGAAAAATGAGTTGTGCGTTTGAGCTTAAATCAACTACATTCCAGAAGGTAGAACCGGAGTCCAATTACCGCCAAATTGCTGAACCGCTGAACGGGACAGAACATAGGTTGGTGACTGACTTGAGCCTGCTCGGCGCTAATAGCCCGTAAGTGAACCTAGCCGCTGTTGAGCGGATAGACTAGTGACTGATTTGGGCCTGCTCGGCGGTAATAGGAGGTTAACATAGACATCTCTCAGTATACCGCTCCGAGTGCCTCCACCGTGGCCACCCGCGACCTCCAGCCCACGGTTGAGGACCATTATTCCGACGACGGCGCCGAGCGCCTCACCCCGCCGCCGCCCGAGGCGCTGCGCAATTCGCCCACCCAGGCAATCGATCCAACTATCTCTCAGGACCATTATTCCGACGACGGCGCCGAGCGCCTCACCCCGCCGCCGCCCGAGGCGCTGCGCAATTCGCCCACCCAGGCAATCGATCCAACTATCTCTCAGGACCACACAGGTGGCACAGACGAGGTTGAAAGGAGGCTTTTATTGGCCACCAATTCCTCTCACAGTCGCGACCACAGTACTGATTCGCCGTACTTACGACATACCGGATCCAGGCCTACTATGACAGCACCTCAGAGCAGAAGTAAACGGGGCGCTGATGAATGGCTTGGACACGGAGTTCCATCACCGATTCCTCCAATCGCATCAACCGGGGGGCGACGCCTACAAGATAGTAGCTCAAAGATACACGACCCTCTCCTTCAGAAAGATGAACAAGTACCTCCAAGGACCACCACGAAAGTTCCGAGAAAAAAATTTCCTGCGTCGTCCAGGCCGCAGGTAAGACATCGTGATGAACCCAAGGTTGGATACCTGCAGCCTGACATATCCTCAGAAGTCACAAGAGCTGCACGATCGAATTCTGTAACTCCTGTGGCGTATGAAAATTCTCACTGCAATCCTGGTTATTCAACCGAACTTGAACAGTTACGCTCTAAAGCCTCCAATCTCAGACAGGAAAACTCTAGACTTAAAGAACTCCTAGCTAAAAAATCGCTATCTACTTTACCCTACCGTTAGATTATCCTTTACAAAGTTAAATCTCGCTTATACTTTAATATACTAATCTAGACGAGAGACGATAATGATAATTAGTATCTAGAAGGTTATATACCCGTCGCTAATCCTGATATTTTTCTCGTACGGCTTAAGAATAGCGATATAGCTCTTGTTATTTTCCTTAAGTACTCTTCTAATAGCTAAGGACGGAATATAGAAGACTCTAATAACAACTATAAGTCCTTTTAAGCGGGAAAGTATATATCAGCCGACCGAGAGTATATTTCTATTTAGTACTTATACTAAGTTCTTAAAGACGCTTAGAACTCTCTTCTAGATTAAGATAAGACTCTAAAGGAGTATTATTATATCGACTATAAGTACGCTAATAATTATAACAATTCTAGTTACGAAAATCATATATTTACTAGTATTAATATCTTTTTCTATTATTTCTAGTCGTTCGTCTAAAAAAAAATTTCGTATATAGATAACGAGAAGCGCTAGTAGCTCGAACTTTTAATATACTATATTAAGAATAAGCTTAGAGACGAATATAATATAGCGAATAAGCTTTTCGATAAGGGCTTAGTTACTAATAGATATATTAAGTATTTATTAGTACCTAATACTATCCTTATTTCTTACTAAGAATACTATTACTTAGGGTTTCTATAGAAATTATTTATTATACGAAGTTCTAGACAGGACTAGAGTATCGATATAGTATCCTAGATATTTAATAGTAAATTCCGAAAAGATAACGTAAAAATCGAAATATCCGTTAACGAGATAGAAAAAATTCCGAAAGAGATTATATTATTAAGTTTCTATCCTCTTAAATATATAGAAAATCGGATTATAGACCTATTATATAATAGAGGTTATACCTTTTAGCGCTACCGTAAATCTATCTACGTCGCTTATAAAGGTCTTAATATAAATCGGGAGACTTTATATATAAGTCCTCTTATTAAAGTAATAGACGGAAAATAAATTACTAAATTAAGTATACTATAGGCCGATACTAGATTCCTAATTAATATTCGTATATACTAGATAATATACGGCCCTGGAAAGAATATAAACTAATAATATACGCCGTATAAGGACGAGCTAGGTAAATAAGTTATATTATATAATAATCCTCCCTAGGGTAGCTTTATCTACCTCGTCCTAGTAAATATTTACGACTTTAATATATAAGAGAAAAAATAGGGTAAGTATTTTAGATTTACCGTCTCTCCGTTACTACAAGTATTAGTCTACTTTAACTTCTAGAGACTAATTATAGTAAAGTAAATCTCTAGGTCGATAATATCTATCTACTATAATAGAATAAAGATATCTTCTAGAGCCTCGCTATTAATAATAAGAGTAGGGAACTAATTAATACCCTTATTAATAATAAAATCGCTACGGATAAGACTACTAATATAATCGCGGGTAAGGGTAATAGACTCATTCTCCTTTTATACGGCGGGCCTAGTATAGGAAAAACCTTAACCGCTGAAAGCGTAGCTAAGATAGTAGAAAAGCTATTATACCGAGTTACCTACGGAGATATCGGGACTAAGCTATATAAAGTTAAAAAGTATCTCTAGTAAGTTTTCTATCTAGGTAAGATCTAGGACTACGTAGTTCTACTAGACGAAGCCGACGTCTTTCTAGAGCAGCGCTCGCTTAAGGACCTTCTACGTAACGCGCTTATCTTAGTCTTCCTCCGTACGCTCGAGTACTACGACGGCATCCTAATCCTAACTAGTAACCGCGTAGATACCTTCGACGAAGCCTTCAAATCGCGCATCTAGCTGGTACTACACTACAGAAACCTCGACAAGCCGTAGCGGCGGCAGATCTAGGAGAACTTCGCGAAGCGGCTCGAGGCATTACAGCAAGACGAGGATAGTGGTAGCGGTAAGGGAAAGGAACGCATTGACGCGTACGCGATCCGGGCGAGCATTGGCGATTTAGCTAGGTACGAGTTAAACGGCCGGCAGATCCGGAACGTAATCACGACGGCACGATAGTTAGCGCTGTTTAAGAAGGAGAGGCTGAGCGTAAAGTATTTGGAGTATGCGATTAAGGTCTCTAGGAAATTTGATAAGTATCTTGATAAAGTGCATCATCAGGTTGAGGATGATGAGATGGCGCGGGAGGAGGGTGTGCGATAGTTTGTACCATCAAAACATGTAGAGCCTTTCCACTTTCGTATGTGCTTGCAACGATGGCGTTCTACCAGTGACGCTCAACCCACTTGCCGAACCGCAGGCTTCGGTCTCGGTATCATGCCGCCGTCCGCTGCCATACAAGGCCGCCCACTCCATCTTATCTTATACCTCTTCTATATCATCGTATTCCCCTTCAACGAGCTGAGACTAAAACTCCGGCTGCTTGTTGGTATAGGGATCGGCTATGATGGGCTCAAGAAGCATGAGGACGTAGTAGGCTTGGGCACCTGTTTCACTGGGTCAGCGGCGGTACCAACGGCGGGTCTGCTGAGCTCGAGTGCGATGTAATGGTGTATGGCTGTCTTACGGAAGCTATCAAAGTAGATATAATCATACGTTGGACCGTTTCTCGGAGCTATACTATAACTATATAAAAAGCGGGTGGTATTTCGATACTAATAGAAACACGTAAGCTAACTAAATAAGCGTTAGAGCTTTTTAGTACTAATTGGTATAGCGAACCTATATAAATCTATATACTATAGTAGATATAAGATTAATAACTTAATAATACTATTAATAAGATACTTTATTATATTATAAAGGAAGATTCTTAATAAATTTAATTTAATATATAATATAAATATAATTTAAAAACTACTTAAACTTAAAGAATTTTTATATTTTTTATAATTACGAAGTAAGATATAAGTAATATATTTATATAGTAAGTAGCTATTCTAAGTAAACGACTATTTCTAAAATATACTAAAAAATTAAAAATTTATCTTTATAACTACCTATTAATAATCTTTTAAATTTTAATAGAAGATAGATAGTATCTAAATAAAGGGAATATTAAATTCTTAAAAGCTAAAAACTAATAATATATAAGATAAAATTACCTAATCTTTTATAAACGAGAATTAGAATATAGAGCGAGTTAATTATAAATTAAAGAAAATTAATTTAGATATAAGTCTAATATTTAAAGTTTAATAATAAATATATAAGCTACGAGGTAAGTATTTTATAATAAAAGCTTTAGATTACTAGCTATCGTCTATTATATAGCGCTAAACGCCTATTCTATAGCCTATAGCCCTAGTTAACTAATACCTAGACTAATATTTAAGGAATTAAATATAACCTATATAGACTTATTCTATAGCCTATAGTTCTAGTTAGCTAATATCTAGACTAATATCTAAAGAATAAAATATAACCTATATAAACTAATAGCTAAACTAGTTTATATCTTATAGTCTTAAACGTCTAAATCTACTTATTTATTACTCCCTTTTAGTATATATTAACCAGCTTAAACTACTATCTAAGAGTAGATACGACTTAAAAAGTAGAATAAATATCCTTTTATATAATAGTTATACGCTTAGTATAAATAGCTATAAGATTTATAGCTATAGAAAAGTTAGTTTAATACTAGAACTAATACTATATTATAACTATATCTTCTAAAATAGTAATAAGATAGGCTTTAGTAGTAGTATAAAGGATATTAAAAGCCCTAGTTTAAAACTATAGGTTATTACTATCTCTTATATCCCTAGTAATCTCGTATATAAGATAGCTAAGCGTTATATAAAGAATAATAAATCTAGTAGTCTTTTAAAAGTACTAAATCTCTTAAAGAGCCCTTATTATATATTTAATTAGTATTAATAGATAAGAAGTAAAAGTAATTAATACTTACTACTACGTAGTCGACCCTAATAGGACTTATTACTAATACTATAAAAAATAAAAGCTTAAATATAATTAAAAGTATAATTATACTTTTTATACTTAGATTAAATATCTTTATTAAACTACTTATTACTAATAGGGGCTTTATTAACTTTCTTAATACCCTTATATAACTTCTTAAGTAGCTTATTATATAGCTACTTTATAGTAATAGACTTATTAATAATAGTAGACCTTTTATATAACTACTTACTACTTACCCCTATTAAAGTTAGTAAAGAATTAATACTAAGATTAATACCTTACTTATAAAGATAGCTAGTATTTTATATAATTACTTACTACTTACCCCTATTAAAGTTAATAAAGGGTTAATACTAAGATTAATACCTTACTTATAGAGATAGTAGATTATTATATTATATTTACCCTAGTAATCTTAAAGGTACTATTAGATATATAATTACTCTTAGATATATTAAGAAGATTAGACTCTAGAATAAGATCTAAAAAGATACCGTTCTATTCTTTATCTTTAATCTACTCTAGTAAAGTTAATAAAGAACTAATATTAAGATTAATATCTTATCTAAAGTATACTTAACTATTATTAAAGGCCCTATACGAGATAATTATCTACTATTATTAGAATAAATACTATTTTCTTCTTTCTAAATAGTCCTCTCTACTAAAGTTAATAAAGAACTAATACTAAGACTAATACCTTATTTATAGTCTACGTAGCTATTATAAAAGATTAAATAGTAGATAATTATCTATTATTATTAGAATAAGTAGTATTCCCTACTAAAGTTAATAAAGAATTAATATTAAGACTAATACTTTACTTAAAGTATATATAGCTTTTATAGAGGTTATAGTAAAAGTAGATTATTAATTATTTAGATCGGGATACCTTATAAATACCTAAACTAAAGAAGCTATACTATTCTCTTCTTAATTATTAATTCTCTCTATTAAAGTTAGTAAAGAACTAATACTAAGACTAATACCTTACTTAAAGTCTATCTAATAATTATTAAAGATTTAATAGTAGATAATTATTTACTATTATTAAAATAAGTACTATCTCCTACTAAAGTTAGTAAAGAACTAATACTAAGACTAATACCTTACTTATAGTCTACTAAGATAGAAGACTAGAATATCGTCTATTACCCTTATAAGTATTAAGACTCTAACTAGTATAAGCGGACCTTACTACTTTATTAGGACTAGATTATTTACTTAGTTATCTACTATTATTAGAATAAGTACTATCCCCTTTTAAAGTTAGTAAAGAACTAATACTAAAACTAATATCTTACTCGTAGTCTACTTAGCTACTATAGAAGATATAATATTAGATAATTATTCGTTAATATTATATATTTAACTATCCTAGTTATTAGAAGTAGTCCTCGCTTATTTAGTAAGACTAGATTATTTACTTAGTTTAATAGGACTAGATTATTTACTAAGTAAGATAGGAATAGAAATATTATTATTAATAGTCTATATACTATATATTACTACTAAAATTAGTAGAGAGACTAATACTAAGACTAATATATACCTATACGCTTAGCTATAATAGATAGAAGTAGATTAATAATATCTACTCTAATAGGTAGTAGTAGATTAGAGGGGTCTACTCTAGTAGATAGTAATAGGTTAGAGGAGTCTATACTATAGTTCTAACTATTAGTAAAGAAATTATTTAGACGTAATTAAAGCTTAGATAGCTTAGAGCTTACTAATATTATTCTTACTATAAAAAGTTAGTAGATAACTAATACTAAGACTAATACCTTATTCTTAGTAATCTTAGAGAGTAGTTTACCTATAACTATAATAGTAAGTTCTTAATAATCTAGTAGAAAAGTAATAAAAGATTTATAAAAGTAGGGGTTAGATAAATATATATATAAAGTAAAATAATATAATATTATATAACTAGTAATAAACTAGTAGTAAAAGTTAAAAGTAAAGTAAAAGAACCGAAGCCCTTAAAAGTAAAGTTAAAATTCTACTAGTTAGTATTTTAATTTATAGAAGGAGACTATAGTATTAATTATAGTATTAGACCCTTATATAAAATCTTATTTTAATTATAATTTAGTAAAAAATTTAAATATAATAATACTATTAATAGAGATAGGGTAGCTATTAAAAATTATAGAAATTTACTAGTAGTATTTACTACTTACCACGATTATATAACTAGTTATTAGCTAGTAGTAGAAGTAAAAGAATTAAAGTTCTTAAAAGTAAAGTTAAAATCCTACTAACTAGTATTTTAAATTATAGAAGGAAGCTATAGTATTAGTTATAATATTAGACTTTTAAGTAAAATCTTATTTTAATTATAATTTAGTAAAAAATTTAAATACGATAGTACTATAAATAGAGATATAGTAACTATTAAAAATTATAGAAACTTACTAGTAGTATTTACTACTTATTACTATTACTAAGTAGTCTTACTATAGACTTTACTACTAGCTAGTATAAATATAGCTATAAGTAAATAATTCTAAATTTTTATTTTTAAACTTTAATAATAATATATACTACTACTATATCTAATATTAGCCTTTTACGATTATATATTATTAGCTACTAGACTAATACTAAGACTAATATCCTTTACTATAGCTAATTAAAAGAAGTATAAGACTAATACTAAATACTCCCTAAATAAGAATATTAAGAAGAATCTATAAGTACGCGATAAAGTTATAAATAAATAATTTTAGTTAATTAAAGATAAGAATATAATTAATAAGTATTATATAACTATATAGAAGAAATTCTAATCGTTAGTTACCTATATTATTAATAGAATATTAAGTCTATTTAAAAAAGAGAAAATTAAAAGCTAGTTATATTTATAGTCTAAGAATATTACTATTATATAGTAGTAAGTAAGATATTAGTCTTAGTATTAGTCTATACTAACTATCTATAGATTTAGCTTAGGATTATATTTTATATAGTAAGCTATAGCCTATACCTAGTCTAGAGATATTAATATATAGATATAAAAAGCCTATTATAGCTACTAAGATATTATATTTTAACTTAATAATAAGTATATACTATCTATATTTATCTATAGTATAGTAAAAGAGCTATATACCTATAGAGATAATAGAACCCTTCTAAACTTATCCCCTATACTAGTTAATAAAGATAATAATAACTAAAACTATACCTTTAGTAACTTAGATAATAATTTACCTAAAGAGATAGTTTAGTATTTCTATTAATTTAATTAGGATATATTAACTATTTTATAACTTAGCTACTAGCGGTTCCTATAAGGATTTTAGTAATTAGCTATTATTAGAGTATACTAGAAAATTATTACTTTTAAGACTAGAACCTTTATAGTATATATCCTATATATATTATCTAGAGCTTTTAGTATAAGTTTATCTACTTAATAGACTAATATTTATACTAATATTTAATAGGTATATATAAATAGTATCTAGTCTAGAATTAATTAATCTCTTCTTACTATAAGTTCTATATATTATATTAAATAGGCTAATACTAATACTAATACCTTATAGGTATATAAAAATATATTATAATCTTCTTTTTATAATATAGCTAGTAATTCTATATTAAAGGATATAAGTTTTTTTAGAGTATACTACTAGTATAGTAATACTAATAGTAACTATAACGCGAAGTCTACTTTAAAGTATAGTTTCCTTACTATATAATATAGTTTTATTTCTAAAAATAGACTATAGCTTTACTAGTAGCGCGTTTATAACTACTATAAGTAAGTAAAGTATTAATCTTAGTATTAGTCTAGCCTTACTAATAACTATAGCCGTTAGTTATTAAAGAGATAGCTACTTATTATAGCTATAAGAAGGGAATAACTATTAATAAGAAGACTAGTCTTTTACTTCTACTATTCTAGGTACTATTTTCGTATATAGAGTATACTATCTTAGCTCTTATTTTCCTATATTAAGATTATAGGAAGTTTCTAAGCTATAAAATTAAGCTAGTAAGAGATAGAAAGGTACTTAAACTATTAGAACTCTTTAAAGATACTTTTACTTCTATATTTCTAAAGTCCTATATAAGAGATTATAAGTTATTAATAGCTAAGTTAATTCTTTTTATAATTTATAATACTACTAATTATATCCTATAAGATATAATACTATAGATTATACTTCTAAATAAAGAGAAGTAGGATATATAAGTAGATAAAGATAATAATATCTAGATAGTAGGGATTTAGATAGAATATAATTTAGTATTAGTCTAGATATTAGGCTATAA
This sequence comes from Darksidea phi, assembly GCA_030770425.1. Classification (NCBI taxonomy): domain Eukaryota; kingdom Fungi; phylum Ascomycota; class Dothideomycetes; order Pleosporales; family Lentitheciaceae; genus Darksidea; species Darksidea phi. The sequence goes on along the minus strand of JASJFT010000051.1, from coordinate 160,005 downwards.
GTAATGATTAAAGTATAGTAATATTATATTTAAAGGTATATAGATATAATATTAGTATAAATATTAGTCTAGTTAATAATAGAGTTTATATTTATAAACTAAAATAGAGTATTCTTAATATAAATATACTATCGACCTCTTCTAGTTTTATCTACCTTTCTACGTACGTATATCTTACTTTTTAACTACTTTAAATACTAAAAAGAAAAACTATTCTCTAATATTATACTCTTTAATATCTTTACTTATAAAAGTATAATATATATTAGCCTAGAAGTATAATTCTAATTCCTACTAATATAGACTACTATCTTTTTTAAACTTAGGCCCTAAGACTTATAAACTATAATAGTCTAAGTAGATACTAAAGGAAACTAAACCTATATATAAATTACCTAGTTTAGTATAAATTCTCTACTAATAGTAAAGACTAGTACTATAATCTAGTTATTATTTATTAAATAAAGTCTAGAATCTATATACCTATTAAATATAACTAGAATTATAAGAGGTATTATATCCTTATAATTATTAATATTTATATCCTAAATAATATTAATAATAGTCCTAGTAGTACTATTTACTAAGTCTCTCTCTATCTAAATATTTTTAAGAAGTATTACCTATCTACTAATATAGAGGGAAAGCTTACTAGAAAGATTACTATTATCTTCTAGGGGTACTATAACTACCTATAGATTCTCGTAAAATATTCTTATTATAACTATTAGTTAGCCCGAATCCTATATATAATAATAATTAATCTAGTTAATCTTATACCTCTTAGTATAGATTTATATAGTACTATTAAAGAAATTTTATTTAACTAAAAAAAGTACTATACGATATTAAGTTATAAGTAGTATCTAGTTAGTTTACTTTAGCTCTTTAATATAAATATATATAAGAGCTTTTTAAAAAGTTATTTATATATTATCTTATTACTATATAATAATATCTAAGATAATTATATAGCGAAATTTAAGATAAAGAGCTCGATTCTTAGTATTAGTAAGATTTAGAGTATAGGAGTTATTAAATAATAGTCTATACGCGACTAGTAGGAGTTAATAAAAGTCTTTAGTTAATATAATATTTACTCTAGTAAAAGAAAGTAACTATTATTTTAGTTAAATCTTATAATATTATATATATATCTAAAAGAGAATACTTAAACTAACTATAGATTTCTTATTAATAATAATATATTAGATATCCTTAAATAATACTTAAATCTACTAAAGAGTAGTAGGTACTAATAGAGAGAGATTACTATCTTATAATTAGATTAGAATCTAGAATATAGAATTAATTATTCTCTCTAATATAAGAAAGGCTACTATACTAGTTAGTATATAATAAGTAATAGAGGGTCCCTTACTAAGGACCTCTACGATTTCTATTAGGGTAGTTAACGTTATCTCTATTATATATATCTTACTAGTACTACCTATACTATTTAAGTTAATAAGAAGTTAAAAAGAAGAACTATCTCTTTAAAAAGTTATATTATAATTTACTAGTATATTATATAATAGCTACTACTTAGACTAGAGGATATTAGACGAGGTATTAGTTTAAATAGCTTAATTAATAGAATAGAAATACTTCTAATTCTTTTAATAATATAATAGGTCGAGTCCGTATATATCTTTATAAATAGAATTATTCTAATCTTTTACTTAATTAATAGACTAGTTTTTAATATTATTATTATCTATAATAAATCCTTATAAATCTAAATATCTTACTACTAGTTTATTAAAAGAAGAGTTATCCTCTAAATCTATATTTTTCTACTTAGAATTCTCTTCTTTAGTCTCTAATTTTATAGATCTATAATAAGTACTAAGAATATATATATAAAAAGTTTTATACTTATAGTAAACTTTTATATAAATAGTAAAATCCTTACTATTAATATACCTAATATCCTTAATTAAATAAAAAGGATAATAAAGTATTAGTATAATATAAGTAAAGTCTTCGGTATATACTATAGATAAATAGAAAGGATAGTACTTTAAGATATATAGCTTTACTTAAGCTTAATACTTAAAAGATAGATAGTAGATATAATAAAGGAGAAAGTTAAGATAATTAACTTTCTTAAGTATAACTAGTTACTCTTTATATTTAATAAAAAGTAACTAATCTTACTAAAAAGGAACTTAGTTATTACTATTATCTTTAGGAGTATTAGCTACCTCTTACTACTAATTTTAAAAGATAAAAGTAGTTAGATATTCTATCTTAGGGTAATAATTAATATTAACTACTACTTAAGAGTAGTAAACTAGGGGTAAGTTAAAGAGAATATAATAGACTTTTTAAATATTATAGTCCTACTAGCTAGTAGTTCTATTTAGAAGTTTAGAAGTAAAAGAGAAGAGTATATTTTTATTATTTAAATAAGGAAGAACTTAAACTACTATCTCTTTATATAATAAAGTTAGTATTTTTCTCTTTATAGTATAAACCCTTATATACTCTATTACTCTAATAGTACTAGTATAGGGCTAGATATCCGTATTCGCGCGTTAGCTAAGGGCTATAATCTAGTTATATATATTAAGCTAGGGATAATTTTAATAAGATTAAAGATAAAGGTAGATCTTTTTTAGAGTCTTTTTAAATTATAGGTCTAAGTTAAGTAGCTATAGTATATTAAAGTAATAAACCTTCTATTTAGTTACTTTATTTTTCTTCTTATAATATAAATTCTAATAATAATAGAGATAGTAGTAAGTAAAAATAAAAGCTAGTTTTCTAAAGTTAAATATTATCTACTTAAATAGTAATAATAATAGTAATTTGTCTTTTAATATATCCTAAGTATTTAATTTAAAGTAGATAGTACTAATATAATATTTCTAATATTAAGTAAGTTAGTTTCTTAAAAACCTTATACTCTAGCTATTTAATTTATAGTCTAGGTTAAAAGTATAGTAATAGAAATAAAAACTATAATTATAAGTACTCTTATATTCTTACTACTTATATTAATCCTATAAATTAATAATCTTAAACTTTAGTTTAATAATATATTTTTTAAATAGCTTAAATTATTAATAGAACTAGTATAATATAATATAAAAATAGTTTTAAATAAAGTCTTAAGCGAGTCGCGTATACTATATAAAAGTAATAGTTTTTTACTCTTTAAACTAAGGTATAAATTATAGTAGATTATATTAATAATAATCTATAGTAGAGTATATAATAAAGAGATATAAGAAGAATAGCTAATAAATCTATAATATAGTTAGTATTAGTCTCGATATTAGTCTTTAATCTAGAGAGACTTAAGATAGAATATATTATAATTTTAAGATTTTTACCCTTTTATATCTAATATATACGAGATCTCTAAATTATAGTAAAGTAATAAATAATAGAATTAATTAGTTATAAACTACTATTAGGACTATTAAATACGACCTTAATATCCTTTATAGTAATAGGATTAGTATCTATTATACGATTAATAAAGAAATTAGTCTTAGCTATAGTCTACCTCTATAAAAGGGTATTAAATATAGTAAATTAAAACTAAGAGTAATATATAAATTATCCATTCTTATAGTATATAATATAATAAATATATATAAAATAGTTTATTATATACTACTAGGGTCGTATAAAATTAATAGTACTAGTTAAATAAAAAGTAAAAAAGGTAAGACTAAGAAGAGACTCCTAATTATTAAACTTTATAATAGGTATTTAACGAATAGAATTTATAGTAAGATATATAACTTCTCTTTAACTCTATATTTACTAATAGAGAGTCTTAAATTTCTTTATATCTAGAAGAAGATTAGGTATAACTAATATATCTATCTCTATATCTTTATTATTCGAGCTAGTAAGATCTAGACTATTATAGTTAGACTTTATATTATTAATAGACTTCTTTAGTATAGATTAACTTATATACGGTCTACTAGAATTAGTTAATAGAAAAGAGGATACTATAGAAGTACTACTAGTATTAGGTAAGATATTAGCTATATTTTTAAGTAGAATAAATATAATCTATATAAATAGGGTATTTATAGGAGTATAGAATAGACTAGAATAGTCTACTTATATATTAGACCTAGTATCTAGTACTAAGTATAGTCTATTATTATACTTAATCTTAATAAACTAATTATTAATAAATACGTCTATAGGAAGCTATTAAATAGTATTATAATTAATTTTAATATCGTAATAACTAGAATAATTATACTTTAAAAAGAATAGCTACTAAAGTATAGCTAATTAGCGTATCTTAAAGTTCTTTTTAAATTAATAGTTAATTATATCCCTATTATTATCGTCTAATTAGGGTAGTTTAAGAATAATAATATCTAATTTAGAAGATAAAAGAGAAAACTTATAAAATATCTAACTAATATTTATAGTAAAATAGTAAATATAACCCCTATACTTCTACTATAAACTATAATACTATCGAATTTCTATAAAGATATATACTTAGATTATTAATATCTCTTCTATATCTATTAGAAGTAAAAGAGTAGTTAGTAATAGACTAAAGTCTATACTATTCGTAGACCCGTAAAGTAGAATTTAATTAGGATTATTAAAGTACTTAACTTTATTATTATAATATACTAGGTATTTATAGTTATATACCTTAATCTAAAACTAGTAATAATTATAGATAGTATATATCTATATCTACTCTTTATCTAACTTCTTATAAAACTTACTAATTAGGGCTTTATCTAAGTCTAATATTACTTAGTTATTTAAATAGTCGTTCTTATTAAATTTAATTTAGAGTAGAATAGAAGAGAGGTTATATATATAAGATTCGGCTTCTCTAAAGTTATTAATAGTAAAGATAGATTTATTAGGACTAATATTATAACTAATATCTATACTATTACCTAAAACTAGTATAATATACTAGAGATTAGACTAAGTAGAGTATAACGGCTAAGAGGAAGATAGATTATTAGAAAGTAGTATAATATATAGAAGATCTAACTAAATAGAGTATAATAATTAAGAGGAAGATAGATTATTAAAAAGTAGTATAATATATAGAAGATTAGACTAAGTAGAGTATAATAGCTAAGAGAAGGGTAGATTATTAGAAAGTAGTATAATATATAGAAGATTAGACTAAGTAAAGTATAATAGCTAAGAGAAGAGTAGATTATTAGAAAGTAGTATAATACGTAGGAGATCGAACTAAGTAAAGTATAATAATTAAGAGAAAAGTAGATTATTACTTACTTAAAAGATTAATTAAGATAGTAGTAATAACTAAGTAGTAGAGCCTATCTATAGTATAAAGAGTACGCTCGAAATACTTAAGCTAGATACTAGTATTAGTAATAAAAGTTAAGAAAGTAGATTAAGATTAAGTTACTTTAATAGAAGAGAGGAGGTACTATCCTATATAGAAGGTTTATTATCGTAGCTAGTTCGAGCTCTCTTCTATCTAATTAGATAGTATAATAAATACTAGTACTTCTATCTATTATTCTTAAATTAATTATAAAAAGCTAGTAGAGCTTTATTATATCGAGTATAGAAGGGGCTATTAGATTAGATTAAAGATATTAATACTTAATAGAAGAATTCTTAGTAGAAAGGGTAACGTCTATATAAAAAAAAGTATTAATCTAGATATTAGTTACTCTATTAGTTATTTATATATTATAGTAGATTTTAATAAAATATAACTAGAGAAGTAGCTAAGAAGTCTATAACCTTTATAATTAGATATAGTATAATAGTAGTATAAAATAATTAACTATAGGATATTTAAATATTATCTAGACGAAAATAGTAATACTATTAATCTATTCTAATAATACTACTAATCTATCCTAGTAATAATACTAACCTACTATAGTAATAATACTAATCTATTATAGTAATAACGCTAATCTTTTATAGAACTAATAGGAATATTCTACTTTAGTAGACCTAAATATATATACTACGCTCGTACCTCGCTCCGTAATTAAAGAAAAGGTTAAATTTCTTAAATTTAAAGGCTAAAATATAGCTATCTTAAGGAATACTAATTTTTAACTTTTAAGAATTTAATATTCTCTTTATTTAGATACTATCTATATTCTATTAAAATATAAAAGATTATTAATAGATTATTATAGAGATATAAAGGTATAAATTTTTAATTTTTAAATATATTTTAAGAGTAGTTATTATTATTATTTTTTAATATATAGGAGTATAAAGCTAAAATCTAAAAATTATATAAATAGATATAATCCTTTATCTAAGTTATATAAAAGTATTAATATATTATTTTATATAATTTATATATTTAATAGTATAAATAGATATAGTAGTTCTTTAGATATACGATTATTATATACTACTTAGATTATCTTAAAGACTAAATAGTAGAACTACTAAGTCCTAATTAAGACTAGTAGCTATAGAATATTTCTATAAAATAGCTAGATATTAAATAGTTTATATATAAGGATACTAAGTACTCCCTCTACTTTTTTATATATATCTCTACTTACTAAATATAAGATAACTTTCTATACCGTCTTTATAAATTATTACTTTATTCTACTTTAGTCTATAGATATATCTATATACTATACTATTCTCTATAATCTTAAAGTAGATACTACCTATATATACGAATATCTAGACTATAAACTTAATAATATTATCGACTATAATTATATCTTTTAGAAGAAAGAATATAGTAAGTTTATAATTATAGAAGATTAGTTTATATACCTATTAAATATACTATAGATAGTATAGATTTATTAGCTTAGTATTTACTTAATATATATTAAGGTAGATAAGGATAATAAAAAGAACTTTCTTAGATAGTAGTTATTAAGACTAAGCTAGCTTACTAAGAATCTTAGGATTCTATAGAAAGACGAAGTAGTAGATTTTCTAAAGAGGAATCTCTAGATAAAGGAGAGTATAGAGTATATAGTAAAGGTACTTTAAACTATTTATAGATTTTAAGATATAAAAAAGATTAAAGAGATAAAAATAAAAGTAATAAAGTAATAAAAGGCTAAAGTAGAGAAGAAGTTAGTAATATAGGGTAAGATTAATAGAGGCTATTCGATTTATATATATAGATTATTAGTATTTCGTAGTAGTTACTTAGTATTAATATAGCGAAAATTATTATAGTATACTAGTTCTTTCCTATACTTAATTAATAAGACTAAATAAAAGTATATAATAGAATATTATATAAAAGAGTTTATATAATAGTCTAAGCTAAGAGTAGCTATTATAAATTAAATATATACTATAGATTAATAGTAACTAAGACTACTAGAGATTAAACCTATTACTAGTTTTAATACTAAGTATAAGAAATAGTATAATCCTAACTTCGATTTAAACGAAGATATTAACCTTAGATAAAAAGTAGATTATAATATAAATATATAATAGATTTATATCTTAATAAATATAGATCTAAGAATTATATAATAGCTTAATAGATCTATTAGAATAAAGCTATAGAGCTATAGCTTAGTAGATCTATAGGTATAGAGCTATAGATCTAAGAAAACTAAATTAATATATAATAACTACGAATTTCCTAAATAATCTTCTCTTCTTATAGTTAATTTAAATCTAGATTAATCTTAGTATATTAATATAATTAAACTATTATCCTTTATTCTAACTTCTTCTCTTCTATCTTAAGTATAAACCCTAAATAAGATTAATCTACCTATTAGGTCTAGACCTCGTTTAATATCTTAACTATCTAGTAGGTAGAGGTAGCTAATTAATAATAGTAGAAGAAGAAACTTAATAAAGTAGAATAGTATAACTACTAACTTAGACCGAATTCTTAGAAATAAAAAGTTATTATAAGTTTAGTTTTCTAAAAGGTAATATAATTATAGAAAACTTCTAGAAGGTTATTTAGAACTAGTTTATATTTAAGAAATAAAAAAATATATTAAAAGTATAGATTATAAAGTTAATAGAGGAGCTTTAGAAGTATATAAGAAAACTATTAAAATTAGAAGAATTAGAAAAGTTTAATAGAATATAATCTAAACTTAAGGAATTTCTAACTAATATAGTAATTTATATTAATCTTAAAAAGGTATAACTATTAAATAATACTATAAGAGTATCTTTTATAATAGTATAGTTTATAGAAAGAGTAATTATATAGTTTAAGACCTACTTAAATAGATAACTACGACTAGATAAGAAGTAATAAAATAATAAATAAGAGCTATCTTTACTAGTTATAAATATTTTAAAAATAAGCTATAAATTTTCTTTAATAATATAAACTTAAAGAGATTAATAAAATAGAAAATTATATATCTTAAGTAGACGAAGTTAGCTACCGTCTATATATTAAAGTTCGAGTAACTTACTACTAAGATTTAATAAAAAAAAGTAATTCTTATATTATAATATTATAAAGATTTAAAGAATTATATATACTATAAAATAATTTATATAAATAGACTATAGACTATATAAGAATTAATTAAGTAAGTAATTAAAATTAATAATAACCTTTATCTTTAGTATATAGAAAGAAAAGAAACTAGATTCTAAAAAATATAAAAGAAAGATAAATACTATAAACTAGAGTTAATAATCCTAGAGGCTAGCCTAGAGCCTAAAAAAGAGAAATAGAATCCTAAAAAATAGAAGTTTTATAATAAAAAAGCTTATTTTAAATATAAAAAACCTAGATATTTAGTAAAAGACTATAAATTAGGTCTAAAGAAAGGAAAACCTTATAATATCTAATAAAGTAGTAAGAATAGAGTAGCTATAATATAAGAATATAATATTATATATTAAATAACTTATATATATAATTAGTATAAAATATACTATAAGATAAAGCTAAATACTAATTATTAATTATAGAAATAACGAGTAGCTATAACTTAAGAGTCTTTAGAAAAGAGAGTTTTATTTTTATTAAAATTATAAGAAAAAGTATCTAAAAAAGACTTATTTATAAAATAGGAAGATTTCTATAATATTATAGATATACTATTATAGATAATTAATAATAATAATAAGTTCTTAAAATTAGAAGAAGAAAATCTAGTTATAATATATAAGAACGCTAGATATCTATAGATAATTCGACTATTAAAAAAAGAAATAGAACTAGTACTAGAACTTAATATAACCTATACTCGAGTCTTAAGATTTATAAAGAAAACTATAATATCTCTTATAATATTAGAGATTTATAAGAAATAGTTTAGATTATATCCGATATATCGACTATTTAAAGATTTTAAATAATAGATTAAGAAGAACTTTATTATTATAGATATTATACCTAACTATAAAACTTAAAAAGAAATATAATATCTTATAACTATAGTTAATAAGAAATAACCCTAATATATAATAATTAAACGATAGATTTCTATAAGAATAATCTTTATAAAATATAATAATTAGAGATATAAAGTTAATCTAAAGAATAATCTCTAGTATAAGATAAAATATTTAGTATACTTTAAGATTATATAAATCTTATATATATAAAAAGAATATAGACTATATAAAAGAGTAAAATAAAAAAATAACTATTACCTAGCTAAGAACTATAATAAAAGAATTACTAAAGTAGTAATACTAGAAGTAGTATATAGATAGTAATAATCTAAAAACTAATAATAAAAGAGATATATATAAATTATACTAGAACTACTTCTATCTCTTAACTATATATTAGAATAACTATAGTATAAGTATTTTAAAAATAAATATCTAAAGTATATTTAAATAAAAATCAATATAAAATACTAGCTAAAGAAAATAAGAATTTAAGGTATAAAAGAATAAGATTATATCTACCTCTTAGAAACCTATTAAGAAAAAAGAATTAATACTTTAATTAAGAGTAGAGCTATATAAAACTTTATTAGTAAAGATTTTATTTAAAAGAAGAAAATCTTATAATAATAGAAAAGTATTCTAGTATTATATATATTATAGAAGGAGAACCCTTCTAAGAACTTATAATATATAAGATAAAAGATAAACTTAGTCTATAAGAATAGGAAAAAGATAACGAAATATTTAATATTATTAAGATATTAGAAGATTAAGATATAATCTTAGGAATACTATAGTTATAAGAAGCTAACCCCTAAATCTAATAGAGAAATTAATAAGTAATAATCTCTTAGTAGAAGCTTAGTATAATTAATAAAGAAATAAATAATATCTTAAAATAATATAATAAATAGGAAGAACTATTTAAAGAATTAAAGAAAAGTTTATTTAAGTACTAATTATAGAATTATATAATCCCCTTATAAGAAGAAAAAATACTAGAATTTAGACTAATTTATAAATTAACTAAAGAAGAAGATACTATTATAGTAAAATATCTAGAGAATAATCTAATAAAGAAGTATATTTAATATTTAACTTTATATAAAAGAAGGATTAGTACTTATAATACTAGTCTAAGTAGTAGAGATAGAGTCTAGGATAGATTAGGCTTAATTATTCTAGATTATAACTATCTATATAAGGTAAACCTTTACCCTTTTAATCTAAAAAGAGTAATAGTCTAAATATCTAGCTAAAACTAGATAGATCTAATTCGTAGAGGATATACTTAAGATTTAATAGAATCTAAGATAGTATAGAATCTAGGCTAGCCGAGTATAATCTAGACTAGATAGAAGGTATTAGTAGTAAGTTATTATAAAGCTCTTTCTCTTTATAGAACTTATCTCTAAGCCCTTTAATTTAACCTAATCTAGATCTAGCTAAAAGTTAATAAGAGAAAATTATAAGATTAAAAAAATTAAACTACTATAATATAATTTTATAAGACGCGCTAGTAGATTATATAATCTAGTTATTTATTAGATTATAGTATATATAATATTATTAACTATTTAAGACCCTTCTTCTAATAATAAATCCTATTATAATTCTTTTTAGTCTAGTAAGTTTTCTTCTTCTTATAGCTTAAGAACCTTTAGGTTAATTTAGACTAATCTAGTTCTTATTAACTCTTCTAGTAGCTCTCTAGTTCTTATTAAGCTTCTTTATCCTTTTATATATTATATTTAAGTCTAACTAGTATAATTCTTATCTATCTAGACTAGCTAAGATCTTTTTAGACTAGATTATATTATTCTTAAGTATTATTTATAAGAAACTTCTTATTAAGATCGAGCTATATATATTAATATTACTTAATTTCTATATAATCTACTTTATAGACCTTTATAATAATATTATTAAGAATAAATAAAACTTTATCTATTTCTACTAATTCTATCTTAAGGAGAACTTTAGAGTATAATTTAGACGAGTCTATATTAAATTAGACTAGATTACTATTAAAGATTACCTAAATATCCTTTATTATCTTAAGTATAGCTTAAAAGGATAAGATTATTATTAAATAAGTAGTTCTAGAGTAACTTTTAGAATTTTAGATTAATCTAGAATATATAGACTCTAAAGAAAATAACTAGAATTATAATTAAAATATTATTAACTATTTTATTAAATCTATACTCGACTATAAGTATTTTAAATTTATTAAATTTACTTATAGATAGTAGACTTTAGGTAAAGAAGATTAATAAGAAGATACTTAATTAGCTCTTAATATAGATATACTAGTCTAATCTAGTATAAAATTATATAAAATAAGTTTACTAACTTCTTTAAGACTTTATTATACTTAGATTTTATTATTTATATAAATATTAGGATTCTAGATTAAATTAAAATATAGAAGAAGACTTATAAAACCTATTTAATTAAGTTTACTATTAAGAATATTAATATAGAGATTAATATACTACTTTATAATAAAGTAATTCTAAAGAAGTATTATAGGGTTAATATAAATTAATTCTATCCTTTTTAAACTAGTCTAAAGCTATTTAACCTTTTTAGAATAATTTAAATATAAAGCTAAGTAATATAGTTAAGCTTATAAGTACTTAGTAAAAGTAAATCTAAACTCTAATCGAGTATATTATTTCGAGTAAAAAGAAAATAAAAGTATTTAGTAAAGTACTAATAAACTCTCTCGTAGAGATTAAGATAAAGATTAAGCTATTTAGAACTAATAGTATAGGTTTAATAGATAACTAGATATTTTTAATATAATCTAAGACTAGTAAATATCTAATATAATATTTTTAGTATATATTTAATATTTTTAATTTTAATATAATATATCTAAGAATTTTTAGATTCTTTAGAATTCTTTTAGTCTAGATTAATCTAAATTAGTCTTAGCTTAGACTTATCTCTATTTAATAGTAGTTTTTATAAACTTTTTAGAAACTTAATAAAAAAAACTTCTCTACTATCTTTACTTTACTTTTTTTTTTTTTTTTTTTTTTCTTTAAGTAGATATTAGGGGGTCTTAACTAGTCTAAAGTTATCTAGTTTAGTCTAGACTTATTTTACTATAGCTACTTATTTTTATTCTAGATTCTTTATACTTAACTTAGTCTTAATTTAACTAGTATATTTTAGACTAGTCTTATTATAGCTACTTATCTCTATTCTAAGCTCTTTATCCCTTAAATTAGCTTTAATATACCTAGTTTAGCCGAGACTTATCCTATTATAGCTTTTTATTTCTATTTTAAGTACTTATATCTTAGTTTCTAAGGAATTTATTAAGTATCTTCTTAGATATATCGATTATAGGGTACTACTTATTAGTTTCTTTATTCTATTCTTTCTATCTTATTCTATATATCTATTAGTTATTTATTTATTTTCTTTCTATAATATAGTCTACTAGATATATAATATCCTCTCTTTAAGGTAGTATCTCCTTAGATAGTAGTTACTACCTTAGTATTTTATCTTTTAGGGCTAGTTCTAGTAGATTAACGTAGAATACTAGATATATATTTAGGATATCTAAAAGGTCTAGTATATATACCTATTCTTTATAATAATATATTATTTAGTATAATTTAATATATTTATTATTTAATTTCTTTTTAAATCTTCTTATCTATATATTTTTAGTATCTAAATAGATAAAATCTTTTAGTTTATATTTATAGACCTTATACTTAATATTATAATATTAAACTTATCTAGTCTATATTTAGATTAATTTTTTCTAAATCTCTTTAACTACTTTTATTTAGTAATATCTATACTTTAAGACTTTTACGAAGCTTTCTTTAATTAAGATTAAACTACTTTAAATTATTTCTAATAGTCTTTTTCTATATACTACTTTAAATAAGATCTTCTAAGTAGATTTATATTTCGAGTTATTATATATAAATTTTACTTTAGATAACTAGATTATCTAATTATTCTATTTAAAATTATAGAAGGTATAAAGGTATTATTCTAGATTTTAGTTTTATTATTTAGTCTAGTTGGTCGTTTATAGATAAAATATAGTAGAAAGTAGTCTTCTTATATCTAAAATATAGGTAAATATACTCTAAAATACTAAAGTAAATATAGTATCTTTATTAGATATTATTAAGATAGATAGTTTATAGAGCCTAATAACTTCTCTTATAAAGAAGAACTACTATTTAAAAGAATTCTTTAATAAACTATTAGTAGTAATTTATAAAGTTTATAAAGATATAAATCTTTTAAATTAATTTTAGAGTTAACTACTCTTATATAGTCTTAATTCTATTTAATTCTATTAGAATACTCTTAAATATTATTATAAAGTCTAAATAGACTACTTCTTAAATATAGAACTTATATTTAGACTTTTTTATATATAGTTTATACTAGTATAATCTTTTTAGAACTAACTTAATATAATAGATATATTTCTTCTCTAATTCGGAGTAGATTAGAATATTATCTAGATAGACGATATAGTATTTATCTAGTAGATTTAATAAAGCTAAGTTTATATAACTTTAGAAGATTATAAGAATATTTATTAATCTTAAGAATATTATAATATACTTAAAGTATTTATAGTAGATTCTAAATACTATTTTCTACTTATCTTTTCTTTTAATTTAGATATAGTAGTATATATTTTATATATCTAATTTAGTATAAATCTAGATCTATTTAAGCTAATCTAGACTTTCCTAGATTAGAAAAAGTAAATAGTAATTTTTCTAGATAATTATATTTAGCCCTTAGTAATCTATATATAGATATAGTATTCTATTCTTCTTTTTTATAAATAGAATTAAGGTTTTAACTACTAAGATAAAGTAATATATTTATTCTCTCTTTAGGTTTATCTATATATATTCTTTTAGAACTTTAAATTTCTTTATTAAAAGATTATAAAGCGGATTATATAAGGGTTATTTTCTTAAGATTATCTTAATTATTAGTTTATAAGATCTATAGTCTACTAATAGTACTAAATTCTTAACTAAGAATATATCTTTATACTCTAAAAAGTATTTTAAATATCTTTTATATAATCTAAACTAATCTAGACTAGCTACTTTTATAAATAAAGTAAAATCTATTATAATTTAGTTAATTATTATTATTATATACTTTCTAGTCTCTTCTAGCCCTATTAGGTAGTAGAGAGTCTTATTTTCTATAAAGATTAGAGTAGATTAGATAAAATTAGGTCTAAGAGTCTATATTTTTAACTATAATATTTCTAGAACTAGGTTAAAGCCTTTAAATCTTTTTAGAAAGAAAGTATCTTATCTTATATATTTTCTTTTAGAGTTATTATATATATAATATCTTACTTATATCTTATTTATAATATAAAGATTCTTTCTATTTAGTAACTTAAATTATTATAATTTAATCTACTTTCTTTAGTATCTAATATACCTAGCTATCTATTCTAATATAAAGTTTCTTTTAGTACTACTATTTATTAGAATCTTATATAGAATTAGACTAGATATATCTAATATAAGTTCTTTTAAAATAATTAAGATACTTTAAGAACTCTTCTAAATTATATATTCTTTTCTTAAAGTAGTTATTAGAATTTAGCTCTAGGTATATATTATCTTATTTTATTAAAGCTAAGCTACTTTTCTTAGAACTAGTCTTTTTTCTTTTTTAATAATTTAGCTTTATATATAGAATAGTCGTACTTTATATAACTAGTTTAGTAGTATTTATAATAGAGACTATCTATTTTAATATTTATATTTTTAATAATCTTAATAAAATCTCTTTTAAAATAGAGTTACTTCTTTTAGCTAAAATTATAACGTTTCTTCTATTATTTTATTAGGGGGTTCTCCTCTTTCTCTATTTTAGAATATTTCTCTTTAGCTTTTATCTTTTCTTATTCTTTTAAAATATACTAGTAGTAATATACGTTCTTTTCTAACTTATTTAGACTAGTCTAGATTTATAGAACTAAGTTTAATCTTACTTATATCTTAGAGTTTAGAGTATTAAAGAATATTTAAATATACTTAAGATTATTATTATTAAAGATTATCTAGAGGTCTATCTCTTCCTATTATATAATTAAATAATAGAGTAGTTCTATTAAAGATCTTACGTCTTATTTTATCTTAAATTTTTTTTCTTAAATCTTTTTTTTTCTTTTCTAGTCTATATTAAGTATTTTTAGTATTTTTTATTTTATATATACTTAAATTAGGTCCTCTTTTCTTTAAATCTATTTAATCTACTTCTAGTATATAAGGGAAGTCTAGTCTAAGTACTTTATAATCTATTTAATCTAAACTACTACTATTAAAAAAAGATATAAGTTAAATATATACTCTTTATATTCTCTTTTATAATTATTATAGTTCTTCTAAATTTTACCCTTATATTTAAGTAGTAGGTCTATTTTTAAAAGCTACCTACTAGAATTTATAGAGTTTACTATTAATAAGATAGATTCTAAAGTAATTAAGATATCTTTAGAATTTTTAAATAAGTTTAGATCTATTAGACCTAGTCTACTATCTTTTACTATTATTAGGTCTTTTTTAAGCCTTTCTTTAAGTTCTTATATCTAATATCTTAGATTATATTATAAAATCTAGACTTTAAAAGTTTATAAATATTCTTAAAGTTCTTTAATTATTATATTATACTTAAAGGATTAGAATATCTATATATACTAGCTTTCTCTACTATTCTAGCTTAGGTTTAGGATTTCTAACTATAGGTCTTTAGGTCCCTCGTCGGGTATATATAAGAATAAGACTTAGATTAAAACTATCTCTATTAGTATAGAAGGATAAAGATTTATTTTATAAAAAGAGAATTAGTATTTATAGTACTAGTCTAAATAATAGAGATAAAGTCTAGAATAGATTAGATTTAATTATTCTAAATTATAGCTATCTATATAAGATAAATCTTTATCCTTTTAATTTAGGGAGAATAGTAGTCTAAATATCTAGCTAAGATTAGGTAGATATAATTTATAGAGAATATATCTAAGATTTAATAGAATCTAAGATAATATAAAATCTAAACTAGTCGAGTATAACCTAGACTAGATAGAGGATATTAGTAGTAAGTTATTATACTTAATATATAAAATACCTAGTTCTTTTTATATCTAAAAAGAATATAATAAAATTATAAATATATATTAATTACTAAATACTTAATAGTATTATAATTAAAAATCGATACCTCTTACCCTTAATATCGGAAATATAGAACTAATTAAGAAAAGTTAAATAATTTATATTATTAGATATCTAAAATATATACTATTAGATTCGAATTAAGAATAATAAAGAATAGAAAATAGTATTTAGAACTAAAAAAGACTTATATAAGTATTAGATAATACCTTTTAAACTTATAAATATATATATAATATTTTAAAAATAAATTAATAATATTTTATAAAACTATTTATATTAATTTATAATAGTATATCTTAATAATATCTTTATCTACTCTAAAATAGAAGAAGAATATAAGTAATATATACGAAAAATCCTCTAAGTATTTAAAAAGATATAATTATATCTTTATCTCTAGAAATATAAATTCTACGTATAAGAAATAGAATTTTTAAAATTTATTATTAAATTAGAAGAAATTAAAGTAAACCCGAAATAAATTAAGAAGATTAAGAAATAGTCTATACTATAGAATCTTAAGGAATTATAATTATTCTTAGATTTTTATAACTTTTATTAAAAGTTAATATTAAAATAAAGTATAATAATAGTACCCCTTATATAACTTATAAGAAAAGACTAATTCTTCGAATAGAAAAAAGAATACTAAAAAGTTTTTAAAAGAATTTATAATTAAGATATATAATTCTAAATAGTTATTAATTATTAAAATAAACGCGTTAGACTATATAATAGAAGTAATACTATTATAGAAAGATAATAAGGATAATTTTAGACTAGTATACTACTTCTTATATAAGATAATATTAGTTAGATTTAACTATAATATCTATAATAAGGAGTTATTAGTAATTATTAAAGTATTAAAAGAATAAAGTTCTAATCTATAGAGATCTAAATACCCTATTATAATCTATATAGATTATAAGAATCTAATAAAATTCTTAAAAAATAAACTTTTAATTAAAAGATAAATATAATAGGTATAAACCCTTATAATTTATAATATTAAAATCGTATATATAAAAGTATTAGAAAATAAATAAGCTAATATACTTAGTAAAAGATCTAACTACTAGGGAATAGAGAAATCTAGTATAACTATTCTTAAATTATAAATAAACGAAACGATTACTTATAATTATCCGAAACTAATAGAAATATAAGAAATAATACTTAAACTAGAAGGGAATAAATAGACTTAGTAAATCCGAAAAATTATCTAAGAATTATAATAAGAATAGAATAAGATCTAAGAAGTAATCTAAAAAAAGAATAGAATTATCTACGTATTCTAAAAAGTCTATATATCTAAGATAATATAAAAGAAATTTATTAGATAGTACTATAAGGTACTAGTATAAGAATATTAAGAAGTAAAAAAGATTCTTAAATAATTAATAAGAATAAACTACTTTTTATATATATAATAACTAGTTACTTAAGTTCTTTTAGAATATATAGATTTTTATTATAATAAGTATACTAGATATATATCCTATTAAATATTATAATTAATAGAAAATATAGAAGAATTATAAAAAATAATAATAATAGACTTTATTATATAACTATTATATTCTAAGAAACTAATAATAGAAGTATTTTATAATACTATACTAGTAGTAGTAGATAAATTTACTAAGTATATATACTTTATTCTATATATAGATAAGAGAAATATAGTAAAATATTATAGATAGTAATATATAATATAGCTAGTCTATAGTACTAGTCTATATAGCTAGGAATATATAGCTAGAGCTATATAGCTAAAGACTATATAATAGCCCTCTAGATCTAGTTAGTTAATAAATATATAATCTATTAAAAGATAGTATTCTTTATAAATAAATCTAATAATATAGTAGCTTCGAAGTAGTATAAATTATAGATCCTCTAAGAGAGCTATAATACTAAATCTAAGTATACGAGTAACTAAATAGCTCTACTACTACTAAAACTATATATTACTACTATATCTATAGTAACTACTAGTAATTAGACCTAAGATATTTAAGGGTAAATATTAGTTTAATACTCTTAAGATATTATTTAAGTATTATTAAGAAATTAAACCTACTACTAAATTAATTAAATATAGTAAAGACTTATATATATAATATACTAGTAGAATTATATATCTAAATAAAAATAAATAGATAATAAGTAATATATATATTTTTAATATTATCTTTATAGATATAACTAATAACTTTAAATAGTATTTAAAGAAAGTATATAATAAGAATATATATTAGTAGAAGATTCTAAAAGTTATTAATAGAGAGTCTAATAATTTTAAGGAATAAGATTAGTCTTTAAAAGAATTAACTTTTATTAAAAAAGTAAACTTACTATATTATTAGAACTAGATAAACTATATAAAATAACTCTTTATTTTTAAAGCTATAGTTAAAAAAGTATTTAAATAAGTATATAACTAGTATTTTTATCTAGATTACTACTAGACCTATAAAAGACTACGTAGAGTAGTCTTTATTAAAAAAATAGCTAAACTTCTAAAAATCTATATTAAGTATTATCTAGTCTATATTTAGAATAGAATAGAATATTATAAGCTATATAATAATCTAGAACTAATATTAAGTCTAGGATAACTATATTTTACTATTACTATAGATATCGTAACTAGGTTACTAGCTAGTACTATAGTCTTCGACGCTTTAATAACTACTACCTATAAGAAATCTAAGTAGATTCTATTTCTATTAGGAATAATCGACTAGATAGTAGAAGAGTAGGGTATAACCCTAATTAGAACTCTTATTAATTAAGAATAGGATTTTCTATAAGAAATTATATCTAATAAGAACTAATATTTTCTAAATAAGCTATAGAAGTATATACTTAAGTCTACTAGAGTAATATTCTTATCTAGTATAGTATAGTACTTATAGACTAATAGCTAATCTAAGAGAATAAATTAAATAATAGAGATAATACTTCGATATTTCTATATAACTAATTCTAATAAGGACTAGATTAGTACTCTACTATTTATTATATTTATAATAAATAGTATCTTTAATATATCGACTAGTATTTTACCTATAGAGTAAATCTAAGACTTTAATATCTATAACCTATTAATAGTATTAGTAGATCTACCTCTAGTAGACTATACTAATCTCTATCTTTAATACTAAGATATATTATATAAAGTATTAGCTTTTATTAATATTAATATAAAATACTAGTATAATAAATAATATAAAGCCCTTTAGCTAAAGGTTAGAGACTAAATAATATTAAAACTTTATTATAAATATCGAGTATATAGATACTTAAATAAAAAGCTTAATATTTAATAAATAGAACTACTTAAGATTATTATAAAGATTAATAAGAATATTTATAAGCTAGAATTATCTAAATATATAAGAATCTATCTAGTAGTCTTAATTATATAAATAAAGTTATTATTACCTAGTATAAATTCCTTTAGTAGGAAAATTAAGACCTACTAAAAACTAATAATTATAGTAGATAAAGAGTTCTTAGAATATAAAATTAAGTAATTTCTTATCTAATAAGTAGATAAGTATATAAAATAAGTACGATACCTAGTTTAATAAAAAGAATAAAATAGTATATATAATTAATAATATAATATTAAGAATTTATAAAATATAAAAGAACTAATAGTAAAATATAATACTATATATCTAGAGACGTTTAAGAAAAAAATAATTTAAATTACTTTATAAAAGAGATAAAAATAATATCTAATAGTAGAAATAAATACTTAAAGATTTAAGAGACTTAATCTAAATAAGATATTATAAATATTTATAATAAATAGATTATATTAGCTATAGATACTAGAGCTAGTAGTTATTTTACTCGAAGATAAATCTTAGTAAAACCAACGTAGAGGATATCTATAATAGAAATACCTACTATTAAATAAAATAGTAATAGAAACTAAAAGATAATAATATCTAAATATATTATCTTACTAGTAATATTATATTAAGATATTATAATTCTAATAGAGATAGTTTATATAAGTATAAGTTTTATCTTATTAGTTAAACTAATATTTATATATATATTCTTTTCTAGTATTATTATTTTTAAATAATTTAGTAATATTTACTTTTTAATATTCTAAGCGAGTTTTTATAACGATAATAATATATCTTAATAGTATAGTTAAAAGTAATAGTATAATATTATATACTTAGAATTTATCTTATATAATAAATTTTAACTACCTATCTATTATTAATTAAAATAATAATAATACTAGAACTTAATAGATAAAAGCTATAACTTATATTAATATTATATAGAAAAAGTATATATATATATCTATATACTATCTCTATTATAAGTAATATAAGATAGTATAATACTCTTATCTTAAAAAATATCTAATAATTATTACGTTATATAAATAGTTATAGATTACTAAATATTATATTACTTATAAATAATTTATCTTTATTATATATTATAATAAGTAATATATAAATTACTATATATAAATCTATATAAGTCTATAATATTTATAATATTAATACTACTAATTTATAACCTAGCTTTATTTAAAATATCTAGAATAGAGTATTTATTTATAATAACGTCTATATAGAAAATAAATTAGTTATAAATTATAAATATATAAGTAGCTAAGTATTATATATTATATAACTATTCTATTTATATAATAATTTATACTAATTTACTATAACTATATACTAAACTTATAGTAACTATATAATAGTAATCTATAGTAACTATACTATAACTTATAGTATAATTATATTAGTTATCTAACCTAGTATAACTAATATATATACCCTTCTACTTATACCCTAGTTAAATAGTTAGATAACTTAATATATTTATTCTATACCTTTATCTACTTATAATTATAAGCCCGGTCTAATCTATCTATATTATATAATCTATTTTATCCTTCTTTATATAACGAAATAACGACCTTATCGTCTACTATATTTAAAGCTAGATTAGCTACTATTCTCTAAGATTTATATAATTAGAATCTATAAATCTATACTATATAGAGGCTAGCTAAGGTAACTAATATATAGGACTATATCGATTCTAAAGCTAAAGCTATTATAGAACTAAATAAGTCTAAACGCCCTATCGATTCTACGCTATCTATTAATAAGGATAGATCGTTAGTAACTAAATCTAGCTTAATAGCTCTTACTTAGTATAATAAGGACCTAAGTATCTACTATATAAAGCTAAAAGAATACTATAGAACTAAGAATAAGCTTAGTTAAATTAAAGCCTATATAGCTAATATACTAATTAAAGACCTTATTTATTAGATTAAAGATTAGAAATTACTATATAATTAGCTTAAGGCTCTAAAATAGCTATTTATCTTATTATTAACTAATAGAGAATACGAGGTTTAGAAAGTATATAACTTAGTTAAAATACTATATATATATAGAGAGAATCTTAAAGAATAGAATATAACCTTTTTAATAGCTTATAATTAAGCTACGTAGCTTAATCTTTTAGAGATATTAGAATATCGACTATATAAGAATTATAAGACCCTAGGACTAAATATAATTAACTAGAAGTTATAATAGCTAAGATAGCCTTCTAATTAACTAATAGTAGAATCGGTATATTAAAGCTATTCTAAGATAGCGTTATAAGAATATAAGAACGGGGGGTTCTTATACCTAAATAGGGCTTAGTATACTAAATAAGCTAACTAACTATTAGACTAATCCTTAGGATTACCTAATCTACTAACCGAAATAAAAAATAAGTAAAATAACTAGGTTATCTAGGAAACGAACTATAATAAGAATCTAATACGAGCTATTAAATAAATCGATTTAGGCTACGTAGCTACTATAGCTATTATAGTATTTAACGTAGAAGCTAGTTCGAATAGTTTAGTTAACCCTATACTACCTAATTTACTAGCTAGCTA
Organism: Darksidea phi; assembly: GCA_030770425.1. Classification (NCBI taxonomy): domain Eukaryota; kingdom Fungi; phylum Ascomycota; class Dothideomycetes; order Pleosporales; family Lentitheciaceae; genus Darksidea; species Darksidea phi. The sequence goes on along the minus strand of JASJFT010000051.1, from coordinate 137,496 downwards.
TCTATATTATTACTAAATAATATAGATAATAAAACTAAATATTAGTAATAGTATATTCGTAGCTATATTAAATTAAGAATAGTCTCTATATAATAAAAAGAGATTATAAAATAATAAGTTATTAAAGCTATTAAAGCTATACCTATATAAAGATTTATATTACTAGAAATAGTACTAGTATATTAATATCTTACTACGTAAGAGAGAATTTACGGAGAATTCTAAAAAGATTAAGAAAATAGCTAAATTTAAAGTTAAGGATAAGAAGAATATTTTAACTAAAATATAAGAAAAGAATTAATACTTTAAATAGTAAAAGTAGACTAGCTAGAATAGTAATATAGCTAATATAATAGAAATTAATATAGATAACGATCTACTATAGTATAAATATAAAGTCTATACTATATTCTTAGTAGTATATAATACCTTAATAGCTAATAATATCTATTCGCTTCTTTATTCCTAGATATTAGACCTAGGTATAGATATTTATATCTATAATAATTCTACTAAATTTTAATAGAAAGTTCTAATCTTATCTAATAATATTATTCTAGTTAGAGGTTTAGAAATAGCTATTTAGACTTAGAGAAATATATAGATATTCCTATTAATATCTTAGAGTTTAAAAAAGATAATACTTAAATAAGTAGTCCTAATCCCTAGCTTCTTTACTAGTCTAGTATTACTATTATAGCTATTCTTATTAAACGTCTATTTCGACTTAGAGAGAAATATTCTATATTAATTAGAGTCTTAATCTTAGAATATCGCGAAGTTTACTAGAGTTAGAGGATATTAGCTTATAGTCTATCGTACTAAGTCTTTATAACCTACTTAGTATATAGTATTTACTATTAATTAGTACTAACTATAAATCTTAGCTCTATTACTTTAATCTAGATTACTAAGTAAACTATAACTTTACCTACTTATAGATTACTTAAATAGTAACGTAATTAATTAGTTAGTTAGTAATATTTTAGACCTTTATATAGATAATAGTATAATAACTTTTAAAATAATTTACTATAAGAAGTAACTTTAGAATAAAGTTTATTAAATTATCTCTTATTAATTTAGCTATAAACTAGGTACTAGTTAACTATTTAAAACTATAGCTATTAATCTAATTAAGCTTAATATACTAGTCTATAATAGTTATTAATATATATTCTATATATTTAATTTATTCTTAAAACTATATATAGTCTATATAATAGCTAAATATAATAAGTCTACTCTTTAAATAATATTTAGGTAGTTAGATAGAGTAATTAAATAAGAATTTAATATAACTATTACCTTTTTAATAACTAATAATAAGTAAGGTTATAGTCTATTAAATAATTTAGCTTAAGCCTACTATTTATAGAAAGGAATTAAATTATAGATACGAGTCTTATATACTATTAAGTAAAATAACTTAGTTAAGTACTTAAGTAGAAGTTTAATTAAGAAAAGCTATTTAATAAGAATTATAATAAATCTCCTACTAGCTCTTAGCCCTAAGATTTATAAAATAATAGTCTATCTACTTAATTAAATATCTATATAATTATTAAACTAGAAGATACTATTTAAAATTATATATTAAAAGAAATTATTACTAGTTTATTTATATATTTATAATTATAGAGTTTACGTACTATATAAGTAGATATTTAGAGGTAATAAGCTTAGTTTATAAGTATTAGTAGAATATCTAGTTAGTTATAACTTATTAAATATCTATAAAATCTAGATACTAAAGATAAGAAGTAAAACTTATAATAGTAAAGTAATTCGTATAAGAGATATTATATTTTAAGAGAATCTATTCTATTAATCTTAAGATAATTTAAATCCCCTTTTTTAAAACTCTAAGCTAGAGTAATTTACTTATAAATATTACTTATCTATACTAAATAGTAAGGATACTTCTTTAGAAGTTTTATTAGAAGATAAATATATAGCTCTTATAGAAGCTATAAAATCTATTACTTAAGCTTCTACTTAGATTACTATTTATACTACTACTTAAGCTACTACTTAGAAACCTATATTAAATTAGCTCCTAATATTAAATCTATTAGTTATAGAAATAGCTTTATTTAAGCTACTATTATAACTATTAAATTAATACTTAAAGTATAAGTATAGAATTATACCTAATTTAAATTATATAGAGTATCGAGAGCTAATAAATACTAACCTCTATTAATATTATATTCTATTTAAAGAATTAACTAGAGTAGTAAAGAAGAAGTCTATATAGAAGAACTCTAGCTTCTTTATTAATACTTATTAGTTAGCCTATATAGCTACCTTAGTAATAGTACTAAAAACGCGATTTAAATATATAGAGCTACTAGTAGAGCTAAAATACTATAAGGATATAATAAAGCTACTATCTTCTTATAAGAAAGGCTTCCTATAAGTTATATAATAAGAACTAGTAATAATTAAATATAAAGAAATCTATAAGTAGATAATTTAGAATAAATATAATACTTAATATACTTAAGATAATAAAGTTCTTCTATTAATATAGGTATATAAATATAAACTTAATAATTAAAGCTATCTATTAAAATATAAGGCTCGGATCTATATATATAACGATCTATAAATAATAGTAGAGGATATCTATACTACTATACTAGCTATTCGAATATTTTAAGCTCTAATAGCTATTACTATCTACTTTAATATAGAAATTCGTTAATATAATACTATTAACGCGTTTACTAATACTAAGCTATTAATATTAATCTATTACTATTAACTAGAAGAATTCTCTAATTTTAATTACCTATAGAAATTATATTAAGCGCTCTATAGTCTAAAGATATCCCTATTACTTTAGTATAAAGAGCTTATTAAGACGCTTATAAAGCTAGGTCTTATATCTATTAAGAATATTCCCTACTTATAAAAAAATAAGAAGCTACTAGTCTTCTTCTTTATTAATAATATTATCGTTCTTAGTATACTAGTATATATAGCTGTTTTATATAAATTTAAGTATAAGCTATTATAATAATATAAAATTAAATCTCTAGAAGAACTATAAATATTCTATAGTATTTAAACTATTAGAAATTATAATAATAACTTAATTTAACTATTATAGAGCTCGTATATTAAGAAGTTTACTTAGAAGTATCCTTTACTAAAGCCCTATTTAAAGCTATCTACTATACTACTACTACTCGAGGAACTAATATCCTTAAAAAATAAAATAATAGATTTAATTAAGTAACGATATACTTAGCTAGTTAGATTTATTAATTATATAGTAGAAGTTACTCGTTTAGATATCTTAAAGGCTTATTTAAAGCTAATTAAATTCCTTATAAATCCTTTATAATAATATCTAGATACTACCTATTAAATAATTACCTATTTACTAGAAATAAAGAATTAAGTAATATACTATAATATATTAATATTTATTAAATTAATTTATATTATTAGTAAACTTATATCTAAATCTATATCTAACTTTTATAGAGTATTAGACGTCTTCTTTACTAATTATAAGACTACTTAGAAGAGCTTATAAGAATATATATTCTTTCTATTTAATAGACCTATTAATTAGAAGGCTATACTATAACGATATATTATAAAATTAACGACTAAGATAGAACTAATAGCCGTCTCGTTAGCTAGTACTAAGCTAATCTAGTAGTAGAAAGTATTCGAATATATCGGATTCGATCTAGATTATAAACGATTAATTTACTATAATAATTAGTAAATAATTTAGCTACTTACCTCCTTTACTCTAAAACTTAAGACTATAGTATAGTATATCGATATTTATTATTACTAGCTTTAATAGGAGGTATTATTAGGTAATATTAATATCTTATATATATTATTAAATAGCTAGCTAGCTAATAGCCTTATAAAATTACTACCTAGATAGAAATATAAGAACTAGGTATTATTTCTAAACTTTAAGGATTTTTCTATTAAATAGGCTACTTAGCTAACTATATAGACTACTTAGTTAACTATATAGGCTATTTAGCTAACTATATAGACTACTTAACTAATTATATAAATAATTTAGCTAATAAACTAATATACTAATACTATATTAGTATACTATATAAAGTAAGTTAAGGGTCTTATACCTCTAGAAATATCTAATTATATAAGGAATCTACCTATACTATAATAGTAGAGGCTATCTACCTAGTACTATACTAATATAGAGACTAGCTCTTAACCTATAATATAGCTTCTTATATTTATAAAGAGAGGGGGATCTATTAGTTAATAATAAGTTTTAAATTTAATCTCTAAAATTAATAAATAAACTTTAGCTTCGAATCTATATTCGAATCTAAAGGGGATATATAAGCGACTAAGCGCTATATATTATATAACTATTCTATTTATATAATAATTTATACTAATTTACTATAACTATATACTAAACTTATAGTAACTATATAATAGTAATCTATAATAATTATACTATAACTTATAGTATAATTATATTAGTTATTTAACCTAGTATAACTAGTATATATATCCTTCTACTCGCGTTCTAACTAGATAGTTAGATAACTTAATATATTTATTCTATACCCCTACCTACTTATATAGTAAGTAGAATACTAGTATTATTATAGATAATTTTTATACTATAGATAGTAGTATTAGTATATTAACTTCTTATTATTATTCTTAATCTTTTAACTAAACTTTAAAGTTTAATATTATATATATTATTTCTTATCTAGTATTTTAATATTTAAAATATTATCTTATTATATTATATATAACTTTATAGCTACTTTATTATATATAAGATATAAATATAATATTTTTATTATATATAAACTTCTATTATATAAATTAAAAAAATTATAATAATAATAATAATAATATTAATATAGTAAGAAGATAATCTTAATATATTAAAATTTATATAAAAATAAAAACTAATATTATAATTATAATTATATTAAGATTATCTTCTTATTATATTAGGAATATCTTCTTATTATATTAAGAATATCTTTATATTATATTAAGAATATAGAAGGGCTATTAGTTAGGATATCTTAGTAGTCTAAGATATCTATTAGTAGTTTAAGCTTTAGTGTAGTAGGCTGAGCAAAAAAAAATTAAGCGAGGTTTTAGTGTGGTCGGCTGAGCTGATGTCACCCGCTCACCCCACTACGTCTCACGGCCCGACACCACTTTCTCATCTGCAAAAAGCATTCTCTTCAACACAACCCGCCATCCAAGTAGTACTCACAGCCTTGAATTCTTATTTGGACCGTACCCGTAGCCAGCATCCATTCTCTCTGAGAACAGCTTTGCTACGCCAAACAGCATGGCAGGGAATGCGCAGCCCCCAGCAAGCGGGAATACCAACCTCGCTATCCCAGGGACCATCGCCATTTCATTCCTCTTTGCACTAGCACTTTTTCTCTACGGATTCCGCTTATACTTTCGAGTTCGTCCCACTTTCAAGCTTAGCGCTGCTGACTATACCATCTCGGTAGCTTTGGTAAGGACCCATGATCGACATCTTGTAAGAGCTACACTCATATCCCTGATAGATATGCGAATTGATCGTATATATCACTACCATAATCGCTATAAGTACTGGCTTCGGGCGTTATAGCTATTACATTTCAGACGCCGCTCAGATCCAGATCCTGAAATGCGTCTTTGTAGTAGCATTTTTCGGTTCTTTGACAGCTCCCATCGCAAGAATGTCAATAGGAGCCATGCTGCTTAAGTTCGAATTGTCCATCACAAGGAAGATGGCGATCTGGGTGTTGCTCTTTATCCAGCTTGCCATAGCACTTTCATCTACCTTCGTTATGCTCCTCCAGTGCCGCCCAATACATGCCTTCTGGGAGCCCGTGCCCCGCGGGGTTTGTTGGTCTAATGCGAATTCACAAGCTTACGGCTATACTGCTACAGGTCAGTTTTGGATTCATTTCCATTAGTAAGTGCTAACTTTTATAAGCTTTCAATATAGCTAGCGATGTGGTATTCGCTCTTATACCGGTATTTTACGTTTGGTCCTTGAGCCGGCCTATTATCGAGCGCATACTTTTGTGCGCCCTGATGGGCATGGGAATATGTGCAGCTACGGCCGGCGCAATCAAACTGTACTACATTCGAACTTGGAAGTACGGCGAAGAGGCTGTCAGTCAGACGGTATCAGTGTACATGTGGTACAGGGTTGAAGAGATCAGTCTAGTCGCTGCAGCCTGTGCGCCGTTTCTCAATGGGCCTATCGAGAGCCTTCTCAGCCGAATCAGCGTACCGCCGTTTGGTTTTGTCCTTCCCAGTTTAAGACCGATCAGTCCCGATGACGAAAGCGCAGCAGTGGATGTCTCCAAGGGAGAGTCTTCGGCCCGCTGACGTAGACTAGAGTGGCGGACATCGTGGCCGACCTCGTGGCTGACCTCGTCGCCCGATGTAGTAGATAACAATAGCATTTTAGGACGGACGAGGTGGGTGGAGCGAGAGAGGGGTGGAACATCGGTGGAGGAGTGTGCGTGCGGGTACAAGTGCTGCTAGAGTCGCAGTTAGGCGAGGTGCTAAGTGTGCTGGACGTAGGGAGAGAGTGAAAAAATGTCTGAGGAGTGAGGGGGTCTATAGGAACTCGGTAATTTGTTGTTCAAGTCGACGTCGCATTGGCGTGAGTAAATGATCACTGGTTATGAGTGCTTCGTCACCACCTTGTAGAAGAACCGTACTAGGCAATTCTGGCATTTAGTATCATGAAATCAGACAGTGCATCTATCCAGATCAGTAACGACTACGAAGGACACACTCCTACGGGAGCCGTCGGGACGCGGAGATTGCACCGGTAAGGGTTCGCAGGACTTGAAGGAATACCTCAGGAGCCCACGGACCAGAAGGCATGCGTGGACGAGACCAAGGAGAGCGGTGAAAGTTGCACAGATCACTACTGCAGCTGTTGAGTCACGTATCATCGGGGAAACCTAGGGTGCAGGATGGAGGCAATGGGCATGCAGGAAGGCAACTAGTAAAGGATAGAGAAAGGTAGGAAGGCGATAGACTAAAGAACGTCCTAGCCTTATCGGGAGAGTGTATGATATATAAACGGTTTGCCTTTTACACAATTAGCACTCAGTGCTTTTTCAACGATGCGTCAATAGTAGTGGGAAGAACCGGATTCGCCGCAATGGAAACGTGCTGAAAAGCACTGTGAAGGTGGAGCTGCTGGAGCATGTGGTCGCAGTGCGACAGAAGGTACTAGCGGAGGAGTACCTAGACCGACTAGAGTCGTAAGAACTACTCGTAGACCTTTATACGTAGCTATTGGTTAACCAAGAGTTAATATAATTTATTTTCGCCTTACAGAGTTAAGTAGAGTTAGCTAGATATATATTATTAATATAATTATTAAGTTTACTAGTAAAATATATATAGTACTCTTATATTAATATAATATTATAAGAAAGAAAAATAATTTAATTAATAAAAATAAGACACCACTACATCCGACACAAGGATTGGGAGCAGTGTTAACACTCCAAGGGCTCGGCGCTTGTTTAGTCAGCCAACGCGTCCGAACCGCTCGGCACAGCCATCGTGCAACTTCGCATGCGGTCCGACGCCCAGCGACACGTACAACACGAAGACATACTATTCACGTCGCCCTCAAGCCCCGAAATCCGCCGTTGTCCTCTCCGCTGATCGCCGAACGAAAGACCTGGTCATGCCCACCACGTCCCTACCCCTTCTCGAGCCCACCAGCGCCAGTTCCTAGACCAAGCAGCAGCCGAGATCTAATCTCGGCTCGTTGAACGGGGTACGGTGAGATAGGACAGGTACAGGATAAGGTAGAATGCGGTCGGCCCCGGAAATCGAAGTCTGCGCTTCGGCAAGTGGGTTGAGCGTCACTGGCGCAACACCGTCGTTGCAAGCGCACACGAAGGCGGAAAGGTTTGCTTGGCATTGGCGACGTTTGATTGGCTGCATCTGCACCGCCAGCCGTTACTGCTTCTTCATCAGCTATCTACATGAACCGAAGGTTGCCGCGAAATGTCTTTTGAATCAAAAAATTTATAATTTGAATCAATTTTTCTTCTCACAATAATCCCTCAAACGTCTCCTATTTGCATCAGGAGCCGGTATTTTACCATTCGAAACGAGACCAGGAAACCCGCTCCGGTCAGCTATAAGGAATCTGAGATCTGGCCAGAGTACACAGCAATTCGTGGAACGAAATTGCCATTTGCTTATTATATCGTTCAAGCCTACCAGTAAACTAGCCGTGGTTGTAACCAGCAGTTTCCCTACTCGTGAAATCATCAAATTGAGAGACCTGGTAGTAAGATGAGCAAATTCTGAATAGTAGGATTTTACAAACACCACATTCCAAATACAACCCACTAACTGAATGCTAAATTAATGGAGAAAGGAAAATCACAAGAAATAATAGCTAAACCAAAATAGCCAGATGCCCATCAAACCACTCTACACCGATCTTCGCTGCAACGCGTTAAGATAGTCGTTATCGAATACCGGCTCTAGCCCCCCCGAAACATCCCTAGAACTCCGTAATATCGTCATACAAGTCATCGAGAATCTAAACTTAGGAACCCGATCCATGCGATCCAAAACCTTTGTTGGCATCCTGACCACCGTCTCGCGATGAAAAGTCTGCGTCTTGTAATTATACGAGCACAGAAGCGTCCTACGCATACCGCCTTCCTGTCCGCACACCAAAGCAACGCTCGGCGGGTGTACAGCTCGGAATACGGTTACAGTCAAGGTGTACGTGTCGACAAGCGTGAATAATCGATCGGGGTAGACTGGGTTCTCTTCCGACGGTTTGCTCGTCAAGGGGATAAATTCGGCAACCGGCTGTATAGCCTCGCATTCATCTTCCAGGTATTGCTTGGAGGTCTCAGGCTTCGGCCGGTGTCGAGACTGTGTGCTTGCGTTTTCAGTCCATTTCAACCGATTATCGTATATGCCAAAGAGCTTGGTCTCGAGCCATTTGATGTCAGCCACGCCTTCCAATCCGATTAGACGAGCCTGCGTGCCCCAGAACTTGCCGCGGTACATGCTAAGCGCCCACCAAGGCAGATAAGCCAGGAGGATAATACTCATAACTAACAGGGCAACAAAGAATCCTAGTATCGACTTCGTTAATGGGCCTGCTTCAAGGGTGTTGAAGAAAATAGTTGCCGCCAAAAACGTCAAGAACTTAAATAGGGCTGCCTGAACAAGCAAGCCACCGATGGTGCGCCATACTGTCCGGCGTTTGATGAACCCTACGCTGTTCAAGGCTTCCCACTCGATGGAGGCGCCATAAGCGCCATCGATCAGCACAGATTCGTCGTCGGTGATGGCGGCTACCTGAACATTGGGGTTGATTTCCCATAGCTTGACCTTCCAAAAGTCTTCCAAGTTCGCCCAGGGTAAACCTCGCTGAGGTGGGAGAACGCAGAGCAGACGCTCAAGCAGCATGTTTGAGTCGTTCATGAGGGATAACTGAGCAAATGCTTCGAATAGACTCTCATCTTTCCTAGGAATAGGGCGTCTGCGTGCAAGAGTCATTAGTGCGTAGATAGGGTCGGCCTTCAGAAACGGGCGGAACTTTCTGTTGAGAAGGCATTGAAGGCCAATAGTCAGTAACTCTGTCTGGGTAAGGTGAAGACTTGACTCGAAGTGATCTACGAGCTGCCTTGTCAAGAGTCCGTCCTCGTAAGCGCGTTCCGCCATGTTGCGTTTAGGTATGATTTCCGCGGGATATTGTGTTGAAGACGGGTGGTTGGCTCTGACCCAGTACACAGCCAGGTCGTGTTTTGTGGGGGCCAGAAGGAGCTCCGGTAGGGTCCACAGACGAGAAGCCCAGCCATGTAGGAGCGTTTTGAAGTGAGCTGGGCTGTATCCCGGAGATACTCTGGCCCTAGGCTCGTCTTTGATTGCCAGAACCATGCGATCAGCGCCACGCGCAATATCACAAATCCTGTGGGAATCCAGATCAGCTACCCGCCCCGGCAAACACAGCACATCGATCCAGAATGCCCTCAAGTTGGCTGCCTCAGCGGCTACCATGCCAATTGCGACGAGCTCGTTGAGATCGGGCGCGTACATAGCCTCCAATCTCCTTCGTAAACCCTCAGATGGCTCATATTCCTCACTGATGGTTTTATATGTCTGAAATTGTAGCCGAGTGTAAGATACGAAGATGTATGCACCACTCTCTCGGTCTTCACGTTGGCTATCCCAGAGGTCAACATCCACAACGCGATATCCTTCCGATGCATCATGATCGATGACGCAAAGCATTCGGGGGCGGAGATGTCTCCCGAACACTACGTCGGATCCGTCGCTACGCGCGAGCACTTGGCGCGTGGGGTGGATTGTCTCTTCGGATTGCGTCGTACGTTGGTCCAAGTGGCTGAGTTGGAAATCTGTTGTTTGCTGAGCTGACACCTATCAAAATCAAAGAGTCAGCCAGAATGTTCACAAACCGCGGGAGTATTGAAGTATCCCCATTTTTCCAGAATTCCAATACACTTACAGATTCACGACCCTCCTCGCGACCCTCTCGTACATTTCTGGCGATTTTGGGGTAGCGGAAGTAGCCATATCTAACAGGCTCATACCGACCGTTAAGGAACACATCTACATCAACTTCTCCGAATAGCGCCTTGACCAAAGTCAGCGAAACCGTGCTTGGTATTAGCGTAGAGTGGTCGTACAGTAGCACCAAGAGCAAAGCTAGCAACAGGGTACTTAATACACATTAGTATTTCTTGCCCATTCTCATTGTCTAACATTACTAGGTCAGTTTCGTATTATCATCGAGAGGTTTGGGATGCTATCACAATGACGTAAACGGCCACTCACCTTCTTTATTGATCCAGTCATTGAAAGTCCATGCGACAATTTCCCTGGGTGCAGCGCGGATCCGTCTCGCGAGGCGTACGAAGAGTCCCACTTTGGGCCGCTGCCAAGTTCTCCATTCTTGCTCTAGTTGTTTAGAATATGAAGGGACACTCTGCACTCTTAGGAGTTCAAGCTTGCCGTCACTCGAACGGAGGTAGTGGTCCTTGTTTTGGTCAGGCCCCGAAACAGTAACATACCGGTGCATGCTGTCTTTGTGATCGGCCGCTGTCGACTTTTTGTTCCGGTTCAGAGCAACACTGCTGGCCCGATCACTTTCGGAACAATATGATCGGGCGAATGCCACAGTGGAGGACGAATCTTGATAAATGGAATTAGTCTGGCCATTCTCGGCTGTGGACGATTGAACGTAGGCCATGGAGGAAGTATCTTTGTGGTTGGAAGGAGGCTGTGGACTTTCGAAAGTGGGTGTTTGAATGTAAGCTATGGAGGGTGAATCTTGACGATTACCAGTAGTCTGGCTATATCCAAACGTTGATAATTCGACGTGGGTCATGATGGAGGATAAGGCGGTAACTCCGTGCCCTTAAAAGAGGTTGTATTCTGGGAGAAGATCACGGCGTACAGCGGCTGTTGGCATAACCAAGGCTATGGAAACGCAGAGTGGAAATGTTGTTACTCAACCCCTGGCGGAGAACGAGGCCCGCCCGTCTACGGAATTTAATATGAGTAGTCGTCTGACTATTTGGCCCCCATAGTCTTGGCATCCTGTAGTGCTCAGTGCTTTAGGCAGAAATCAGGTGGAGGTTGTCAGGTGAGTGGCGAACATTCTGACCGGTAAGAATTCTTGGCTAACATATTAATGCCGTACTACACAGCTGGCCAATTGAAACTTGGGAGGTAAGGGTGCATAGAAAAGTCAAAGCGCAATCTTCTGAAAAAGGCCTTTTTGACAAATTAACTACCGGTAAACATAAAATAATTCAACTGGAGCCGCATCTTCCAGGGTTTGAGCTAGGTGCCACCCCTGACGAAGATAGTTGCCAGTCAAACCCCCTTGAAAATACCGAAAGCAGCCTTAGATGTATACTATGTGCCCGAGTGGAGGAGATGCCTACAGCGAAGATGTCATGAAGTAGCGCCGGAGTCAATCGACATGATGAAATGATTGAGAATCAATGAGTAGAAAAAGTGAAGGGGCACTCTGGCTATTGGTGGACGGCGGATGGTTTAGGATGATTTCCGCCTGATGCCCTCAGCTATAAGCAACAATACTAGCAGCATCCCGGGGTGGGATGAGTCGAGGCGGTGTAATCTACCCAGAAGCAACTTCAGCCCAGCGATCCAGCCACTCAAGCATTGACGAAAGAGAATCGTTGTCAAATATGAATGATAGGCGTCCAAAGGTGTCAGCTCTCAGTCAGTTTTTGGCAGAAATTCCGCGGAGGGGCAGGCTATGTACCTTTGAAGCGTCGAAGAATAATAAATGGTTAGAGCGCCGATTGGTCGCCTGAAGTGAGATTCAGGCGAACGTACATGATGACGTGAGATCAAGGCTTACCTGTTGAAGACAGCGTCTTGCGCCCAATAATTACGAATCCTGGCAGGCTGGACTATAAACCGTTTGCACTCTAGAGGGCTTATTTGAGGGGTGCAGAACTGGTATAGGCTAGCGCTGTAGCCTGCGAAGATAGTTGGAGTTGATTTATGTGCACTATATCCGTCAGTTGTTAATATTAGTAGAGGGGTAGCTTTCTAGATGTTACACCACAGATTGCGAGCTGTGCTTCTAGCGAAAGTTAATAGGAAAGAGCAATAGTTTATTCAGACGGTATAGAGACTAATTCTTAGTGATACGAAAGACCGCAGTCGCGGTATAATAACCGGATAAGAATTGCGCCAGAGACTTTCCACAACAGTAAAAGCATCAATACTCGAAATAAGAGGCCGACCTAACAGTGGACAAACTGTGAATTATGACTAAGCCAGCGGTTTGGACGCGGAGTGGAAAATATCACGTGAAGGCATCTTGCCCGGAGAGGAAAATAAGCTTGACCTATCTTATACTAGTTCAGACCACTATTGATCAAATCACATAGTGCCTGACACTCTCGTTTCCGGGCTGACACGAAGACGCATAAAGCGCGCGCTCTCTGCGACTCGCGCCGTGTGGCGTCGGGACATGATACATCCGAGCGGGACCAAGCACTCTTGGAACGAGCTTGTCTCGCGCCCCGGGCCAAAGAAGTAAAAACTAGTTTGCTCGGTGAAATGGTGACGAAACTGAGTTTTGCCATGATCGGCTTAAGGGCAGTTCTGGATGCGATATGCACCCGTTTCAAGGCTGTGGCTGCAAAAAGGCGTGGGATCCGTCGGTGTTCACGCGTCGCGGGAAGGAGCCTGTGCCGTAAGAAGGATACGATGATATATCATGACTGTCTGCCCCGCAATTGCCGGAGGCCGTACAAGATTGCATGGTGCTTTTGTTTTCTCTGGTCAGCCGCTGTCAACGTGCTCGTACATACATAGATGCGTCGCGGGCGCTTGCGTGCATGCAGGACTGTTTAGGTTCCCCGCTTTTGCCTATCATAATCATCCGCATCTGCGGTTCATAAAGTGCCGTTGGTACCATGGCCGGACAAAAATATCGACACGACGAACCGGTCCAAGAAGTACAGACACCGCTGCTGGAAAACATAGTCGTTGGCGTTCCGCCCGTCTTCGAGGGACTAACTCGGGAGATCAACCAGCTGGTTGAGCAGCCTCTTCTTGGGCCCCGAGCGGATTTTCCACCACGTTGGTAACAAAACACGTAAACCGAACACAGAATATACTGATTTCTGACAGCTGCGTTTGCTTTCGCGCGCAAAGATGTGTCAGGGAAGCAAGTACCCCAGGCGATTGGCCACCGAGGTTACAAGGCCAAATTCCCAGAGAACACGATGGGTGCATTTCGCGGTGCGGTAGAGGTTGGCGCAGAAGCCATCGAGACGACATCCATCTATCCAAGGACGGCGTGGTAGTGCTATCGCATGATAAAGACCTCAAAAGGTGTTTTGGACGGCAAGAGAAGATCATCGACTGCGACTACGAGTTTCTAAGTAAGTTGAAGACACTCAAAGAACCACACGAGTCGATGCCACGACTGCTAGATCTGCTGGATTATCTTGCACAGCCCGGGTTGGAGGAGCTCTAGGTGCTGTTGGATATCAAGGTATGACCGATTGTCGAAGACGTCACTGACGCTTGCTGATGTTTACAGCTGGATAACGACCCGGACGACGTTATTCGTCTAATTATAAATACCATTAACAGCGTCACGCCCTCTCCCACGCGGCCCTAGAAAACAAGAATCGTACTCGGGTGCTAGGTAGCGAAGTACCTGCCGTTGTATTCGCGCTACTTGCCAGGCTCTCCGGTCTCCTATATTGGCTTTTCCATCCTCTACGCCTCGTATTTCTTTTCGGTACCCAATATCTTATTTAATATGCTTTAAGCGGTACTGATGACGCCCTGGGGACGGGTATTTATTTGCAAAGCTTAGAGCTCCGGTTCCGAACAGTATGATAACGAGTACGGCTATCCCACCACACAGGGATCATGGGACACTCACACTGTGCACTCTCGGCATTTAGGTCGCAGAGGTTATGTTAATGACCTGGAACCCATCACAACATCGAGCTACAGTCGGGGGAGAAGACGAGGCGCGCGTGATTCGGATGATGAAGACTCTGTAGGCCTGATGACCCACGATATATATGGAGAACGCGACAGGGTCAGGTTTCAACAAACCTTGTCTAACGATGTTATGAGGGACAACAATGGAAGACCCCTTTGTGAGTTGGCGCTTATAGTCTTGTTTGAGGCACGACGTGCTGAGGCACACGTTGATGTACTTTGCTGACTTGGTACCACAACTTTTCGCCCAGGATGGCTGGCGAGATCATTACGTCCCGGCCGCTCAACAGGTGCACGAAAACTATAGGGTAAGTTTGAATTAATTCTCGAAGGTCAGAGCTGCGACGTGGGTGAGGGCAACCCCAATAGGTGTCAGCACAAGGTCATGGTCTTCGGATATAGTACAGTATGCGATGAGACTTATCGACGGAGCCTTCACTGACTCGTACCGCAATCATTCGGCTGAGTTTTCTGTAAGTGGATAGATGCTAACGAGTCTCACCAGAATTCCAGATATTATGACAGTTCTGAACTGGGACCTCGCAACTATAACATGATTCAAGATAGCGTGGCCAACGAAGGTGCCGGACGGCTTATCAGGGAGTCACTTGCCGGTCGACGAAGGGCGACTTTCCGGCGAGACTCGACGGGTGATGAGCAAAACATTTACTATGAGTTGATGGGCAGCGACAACGGCCGCACAATGGCGAACGTGGCGGCTCGAAATCCCGAATACAAAACCACCGCGTCAATAGCTTTGACATCTGGGATGAGCCAGCGCCCGGGATGCAGCTCAATCTTCGTACGTAACTCCAGAGCACGACGTGTGCGCGATCGCGCAGCAGTGACGTTCGAGCGAGACACTTCATTGTGAGACGTATCAAGAGGATCAAGCATTTTCTGACTTTGTGTCCCAATTTTAGGCCGGCGAGACCGGGACGGCCAGTGGTAGGCGATCTTTTCGGGTCGCTGCAGTCCGTTTGAAACAATGTTTCTGTACAAGCCCTTCGGTCACTCAACGCGCCAACGATCCCCGGAACGAACAGGGTTCCAGTCAGAGGTCCAACGTCAGCATGGATTAGGAAGTTGGTAGAAGGGCGTCTCGAGGCTAGGGTGATACTTTTCTTTAAGATAGATATTAGAATGGTCGCAATAGGATTTCGTTTGGATAGAATCAGGTAACGTGTTTACGTAGCGAGCTGCGAATCTAAGCGAGCTGCGAACCCCAAAATATACCAGAAACCCCGAATTTTAATCTTAAATATCTCAACAACTACTATATAATAATTTCTAAAAATTTAAATATAAGCTCTTATATATATAATATAGTACTTATTAAAATATTAGAGCGTGTAGTCTAGTAGTTATAGCGATATTTATAAATAGCTGACTTTTTAGCCCCTAAACTCTATATCTCTATAACTACTAGGCTACACCCTCTAATATTTTAATAAGCGCTATATTATATATATAAGAGCTTATATTTAAATTTTTAGAAATTATTATATAGTAGTTGTTGAGATATTTAAGATTAAAATTCGGGGTTTTTAGTATATTTTGAGGTTCGCAGCTCGCTTAGATTCGCAGCTCGCTAAGTAAACACGTTACCTAAATTTCTAGCCACGCTTACTTCGCCCCGCTCAAAATCTATATGAACCACTTCCCTTCAATCACGCCGTGCGCGATAAAAAAACACACAATTCCATCCCCTATCACGCCATGACGTCGGCGGCTCAATCCGGCGGTGATGCACGCATCCCGCCATCCCTCGACTCGTTCCCGCCCGAACTTCTCCTCGAGATCTTCTCTTACCTCGCGCCGGTGCCGAGCCGCCAGCCAGCTGCTGGGTCGAACCCAGATGAAGAGAGCGACATCTACCGTGTGAACATCTCGCTGCGCAACGTGAAAGCTGTGTGCAGGAGCTTCGCGACGCTGGTGACGCCGCTCATCACGGCGCATTACTGCGACGGCGACTTTTACCACGTGCGCTTGAACGCACAGCAGCAGGAGAACTGGGAAAAGGTCAAGACGGTGATCTTGGATGGTCCGCTATACAACTGGTCTCTATACCGTCATGGGAGTGAGAGATTTGACCACTATTTGAAGTTGAGGGATGTGGATGAACGGTTGGGGTTGACCGAGATATGGTGCAAGAAGGAAGAGGAAGAGAATGACGAGACGAAAGAGGTGAGCGTGTTGGACCAGGAGGAGTGGAAAAGGAAGCATTTCGGGAACTTTTACGACGAGGGCGAAATTTCCCAATCCAATTACGAGCGAGCAGTGGTATTGTGTCTCTGTCCTAATGTTGAAGAGGTGCTGT
Organism: Darksidea phi; assembly: GCA_030770425.1. NCBI lineage: Eukaryota > Fungi > Ascomycota > Dothideomycetes > Pleosporales > Lentitheciaceae > Darksidea > Darksidea phi. The sequence continues at coordinate 120,635 of JASJFT010000051.1, read as the reverse complement.
ACGGGAGCTACTTCGACGATAGATGGCGCACATACTCTCTCGACACCGATTTTACCGCTATTTCTCCCATTGTGAGTGCCGCGCGAGGCAAGCCCTTCGGAAAGGTGCACAAGTTCGAGAGTCTGAGGTATTTGTCTATTGATTTGCAGTACATGGAGATTGGACAGGTGATCTCGGTGATGCAGCTCCCTTCTTTGCAACATTTGGTATTAGAGTGGCGCAGCTGGAAAAGCGGCGGCTTCTCAGGGGAAGAATCCCGTGCTGCACTGGATAATTGGGATTGTCCCGACCGCTCATCAAGCGTGGAGAAGTTGGAGCTGCGTTACACGGAGTGCCCGAGTGCTATCGTGAGGCGGCTGCTCAGGAGTTGCAAGGTGCTGAAGAGTTTCTCTGTACATTGTCTTGTGTCCCTCGGTTCGAATGTCCGAGAATGGTATGCCGATATGTTTGACGAGTTGGAGAAACACGCCAGTACACTAAAGGAGCTTCTTGTTACGTCGGATTTTGGTTCTGTCCAGCAATACGGCAATGGGGCGTCTGTCCTGGGAGCGACAGAGCTGCAGAGGTTCGAACAATTGAAACGACTGAGGATTTTGTTCCGAATCATCACCGGATATGGAGGCGGAGACAATGACGCCTCAAACCCGCCCGTGCCAGACTTTTCCAGCATGTTTCCGCCGTTACTCCAGGATATCGAGCTCGATATCTATGGCGCGACGCCTTATGACGAGACGACTAGCGCTTTCGCCGATCTTCTGTGTCAGAAGGACAGCGCTCTTCAACGCGTGCATGTCACCACTCACACGCTCCAGCGAAAAGAATATGGCATGCCAGAGCAAACGTACCCACTTCCTATGGATCTACCCTCCCTTTCCGCCCTCTCGCACAACAAGTCCAACATCCGTTTTGACTACACTCTCCTACACGATGGGATCAACAACACTGCTGAGATCGAGTGGGCGCGGACGAAGATGCTGAGACTGCCGCATGGAGAGGAACTGGTTGCGCACGCGACGTGTGGTGAGGAGAGGAAATGGAACGAGCTGCTGAGCCGTCCCGTCGGCACACCTCTGCCTTTCAGGAGTCTGAAGAATGTCTCCCACGACGAGGCGCAGAGTAGGGGTTGGTTGGCAGCTGAGCTATCCGCGGAGAAATTGGCAGAGAAAGTGAAGGAGTATGAGCCCAAATCGCCTTACTTAAGCATCAAGTATAACTTCTGAAGTATCCGAGGTTGCTATATATTACTTCTATATTATTATTATTATTATTATTCATTCTTGTTTACCGTCTGATGCAGGCCTTACTGGCCTATGCAGACTATTGCCATTATTTACACCAGGTGAACAAAAACCCCCCTGTTGGTTAGTCGTAGAAGCAGCTCCGAAGGCTTGCCTGTACTAGGGGAAAAACACCTTTCGTTTATGTGCCATAGATGCGCACCTAGGCAGGCGCAGGCACGCCTGCGCCTATAGGTTGCTGTTGTCCTCTAGCCTTGACTGCCCACCCTGTCATGCTTTTGTTGACCTAGTTCCGAATGCCTTTTGTCTGATGTCCCTTATACCTGGTTGTTACGTGTGTCTGTCTTTGTCCTCCCCTTTCTCTCCCTAAGCTCCGTTGGTGTAGACTCCGCGTCTACTGTAACTATTCGCGCGAATCACTCCATCCAAGGTCTATCGTGAGACGCTCCACCCGAGCGTTCCGCGTATGAGATCCGAAACCTTTCCTTCCCCCCTACTCTCCAGTATTTAGTCGCACCACCCCCATTAGCTAGCTGAGGTAGTTTTCCGATATCCAAGCGAACCATGGTGACAGCCGATGAATGCGTGTCGGCGAGCGGTGAGTATCTGAACCCTACGATTATCTGGCCAGCCTCTCCTCCCTCTGTCCGCCACACTCCGCCACGACTCAGCCACGACTTCACCCACCCCAGAATACCCTGGGGCTTAGAGCTCATATATTTCCATTTGTGACTGATTCATCTGACAAGCTGTTCTTCACGCTCACGGTGCCCTTTGCCTTCTCCATCCCAGACTCATCCCAAGGATCATTTGACGAAGAATCTCATTCACGAGGTCAGCTCAGCGGAGAACTTGTCCTGGCAGCACAACTCTGATCACTGTGACTTCGACGCCACTTACGACGAGAAGATGGATAATGCTCGCGGCGCACACGCAGCCGCTCCGCCCGCATCAACAGACCTCCCTCAGCTGCGAATATCATTCACCGGTCCCGAAACACTTGTCCGCAACTGCGTGACTTACACCCTGACCGCGACCCTCGAGTACATCTCTGGATCCTCGACCGGGCCAATCACACTTCGTTGCGAAAGTCTGAACTGCCTAGACTTCTCCTCCTACGAGTCGTGGCTATTCTATCATCCAAACACCGATCCAGAAGAGGTGGTAGACCACTTCTTTCCGGACGTCAACGAAGATGACGACCCTCTCCCTATTGACATCAAGCATGGCTTCGTGACCCTCTCCCCGGGAGAAAAGGTGGAGAGGGATGTCGTGATATGGACGAATTTCTGGAAAGCATTGAAAGTTGGGGAGGAGTACGATCTGTCGATGCATCATGCCACTATCGGCTGGTGGGAGTGGGGAAGGATGGAGGACTTTGCAGGAAGAAAGGTCACGAAGCAGGAGATGAGAGCTGATGGCGTGACCTTGGACATACCTAGGTCGAACTCCATCCGGGTGAAAGTTGTGGACGAGGATGCAATGTAGAAGGAAAGAGCGATTTTAGCCCGACACACACCGTCCTTTCCTGCCATTAGTACCGATTGTAGGGCCAAACGTCCGCATGCTCTAAGCCTGTTATAGGACAACCTCCTCGAGGCTAAGCCTGATGCTCCACACTTGACTCTGTCCGTTGTCTGCCATTCTGCATTAGCATCTCTCGCTCCATTACCTGCGCATGTCCGTCTTTCTCCGATGGGGGCCCTCTACTTCTGTTGTTTTAGATTAAGATACAGCTTAGCTTCGTCATAGAGGTACTAAATGAGAGCCGGAATCTACGCTCAAACCTCTACAACTTACCTAAATCTCTACTCGGTTCGGTTCGTTGTATAGCGTAGTGTGTTGCTGAGCAAGTAGATCTGCCATGAGATTATGCCGAGGAATGCGACCTGAAAGTATACGTGCATGCGCCATTGCCGCACTGTGAGGTGTTGCGGGGCGCTGAGTGGCTTTCCGAGGAGAGGTGGACTGGCTGAAGATTTCTAGATCGCTACGCTCTCGGTTCATAGAACGTGAAGATAGCTCCGATATCGACGCTTCGAGATAGAAAGAAGATATAGACTATACTTACGAGTTATAAAAAGTACAGATTCGATGCTTAGAAGTGTACAAATTCTATAATATGATATGATTATTTATGTATTCCTGAGCGATGCTCGCACGAGGTGAAAAGTGTACTATATCAAGTACAATGAACGAGTATATTCAATAGTCATAAATCATCATCGATCACAAATTATGTTATGAAGGGACTGGACTAGGAGGAATCGAAGGCATCGCCGCGCCCGGCGCAACACTGATGACAGGAGCCGGCGGCTGCGAAATGAACACCACCATGACAGCCGAAAACCTAGGATATAGTTAGCAGTGATTCTTAGACAGGGGCGAGGATATACGTACGCAGCAGTAGCAGCAAAGATCTCCACCCTTGTACTCGTCCCTTGAGTCAAGAAGATCAACCCCACAGCAAAGATGACCGCGAAGCCCGCAAGACACAGCAATAGATTCCTCAGCCCATGAAGCTGCGACAGTACCGAAATAGCGATAACGGGTAACAAGCAAGCCACCACGGTAGATATCCCAGAGGTGACGCGGAGAGCACTCTTCTCCGACCATGTCTGCAGCGACTGCTTCTTCTTAATCCTAACATTCATAGTCGCAGCCTCTTTCTCCTTATCCCCACCAGGACCACGCCAAGCATCCCTCTTCTCCTTCCAATACCTCTTCAAGTTCGACCAAAATGGCACAAAATCACACACGGCCCACCGTGTCAAGCCATCGATCTTGGCTGGTGGTTGCGTGACTACGAGGTCCATGTCGTCGGTGCTAGGTGTCTGCGCCCAAACAAGACACCCGAGGAGGTGTCCGAATTGCCGCCATAGACCTGGTGTCTTGTTGTCAGGGTTCTCGGTGAGGTCGCCCCAGGCGTGCTGCAGGCGCAGGTCTGGGGTGCCCCGGACGGAGTTGTTGGCGCCGGAGCGGTGACGTAGCCATTTGCGGAGGTTGAGCATGTTGAAGGGCTCGGGATCGGGGAGGGCGGAGACGGCCGAGTAGTCTACTAGTGCTCTGTCTGTGGAGTTGTGAGTGTTGCACTTGGGGTGGACTGGGTGGGGCAAGGTGGCTTACTATATTCCTTGAGGACTTTCCGCATCTTCACAACAGTATGCCATTGCTCGAAGTCGGAGTCGACTAGTATGTCTGCGCGCTCAGCCCAAGGCATCCCCTCGGAGGCGTTCTTGTATTCCATGTCATGCAGTTGCTTCCGGTATTTCGTCAGTTGGACTTGATAGTACAGCAGGCTCTTGACATTTAGATCCCGGAAGCGCTGGAAGGCGGCGAAGTCTGGTGTTTTCGACATAAGACCTGCAAGTTGGGGCCATCCTTGTATTGGGTCTTCTGGGTAGCGCTGTTCCGATTCGTCATCGCTCGAGTCACTGTCATCGCTGCTGTCGCTACTAGACGTTTGAGCGGTAGTGCTCGCGGCTGAAGAGCGGACGCATTCCGATTCCGGTAGTGTCGGCGAAGGCTGTGGTGAGTTTACGACCGTTTCCGAGACTGAAAGGGCGGTATTGCGACTCGATGTCGATAGCCGCGCATCGCGAACCGTCATATCTGCGTCCTCACTGCTGGAAACTGCTGGAATGTATAGCTGAAGTGAGCTTAGAGAACGTAGAACAGCGTCTCATGCACACCCGGGACGCTAGAACGCTTATACCGCGGCAAATTCGCCTTTCCGGGCTGTGTTCACGCCCTGGAAAATTCGGGGTACGGAGGCGCAGCTGCCATGCTGCAGTGATTGCTACGTCGAGCGGCGGTCAGGACCGAACCTCGACGGAAGATCTAGAGGAGAGCCCATTCGACGCTTCAAAGTACGGTCCTGCAAGTGTTCCGCTGGCGCTTACTGAATGGCCGCTCTGCATTCGGGTGTATGCTGAGGCGGTTGTTGATTCGTCCTTGTGGGCGGTCTCAATGCACAAAAGGCGGGGGTGCCTGAAGCTCACCGCCAGCTGTCGCTTCACTTGCTGCACGACTTGCAGAGCGTTGAAGCCTGCAGACACCGGACTTCTGCGAGCATAAGGGTAGGCCGCCCCCGAGATGGAAGTCAACGAGAAGGATGCTCTTTTCGCAGCCCGTGGTTCGGCAATTCCGCACGGTTTTTCGCCGTTCCATCCGGATCAGTTTCGCGAAGCCTAATCACGTGTCGGCACGACTCTGCGAGCACCCATCCGATGTTGGCCGCCATCCGGACACGTGCGCAAGATGTTTGACAAACAAGATGGGAGCTGTCTTTGCGGATGGAGACGGCTGCGCACTTGAGGAGGCTCTGGGAGTACCGTAAGCAGGCCGTCCACTTTAACAGGATGTCTGACTCACCAGGCTTCAGGAAGAACGACATGTTCGATAATCCTCCTTTCCACCCATCCGAGAAGGCAACGTTGACAGCATTGAAAAAGTAATGTGCTTACATGAGTCCCTCGCCTTCCTAGACCGGATAGGCTGGAGGGCTGCGCCACTCTTTTCGCATTGTTGCCTTCTCTTCAGCGCCCAAGGCTGCAAAAGCTGAGCCCGACCGTGTACTCTATGTCGACTGGTTAAAGACGCGCCTCCCGGACCGCGCCTCATGGCCGTGGAACTTGCCGAGAATCGAAAGGAGATACGGACGTAACGACGGGAGTGATGGAGGTGACAACGCGATGAATAGGGGGGGGCTATTTTCGGACGCGTCGCAAGAGAGGGTGTCGCGTAGTGTGTGGGGGCCAATCAATCCACTAGCGTGCGCTCGGTCTCGGCCTCACGTCTCAATAAAACTGAGCGATTTGGAGAGACTCCAGCTGCTTCGAAATGCGCGGAAGAGAGGGCTGGAAGAGGACGAACGTGGGTGGGACGCCATCTTATGTTTTGGCTGTTCACGGCCACACTGCCTGCCCGCCACGAAACCACATCTGGGACACCATCCGAACGAACCATCGCTCAGCCGCCGACGAACCCTTGGACACGCTCAGACCATCCTGGCCCCAAGACCACGTCCAAATGGGCCAAAGGAATGTGGACCCTGTCTTGCGAAAGTCTGAAGAGGGGAACTACGCGTTCCCATGACCGCGCTGCGGGCAACAGAGCCCCCATTACGACGGATGGCTTGGTATCGATAAGCTACCACGCCGCGCCTTCGGTAAAGTTTAGTAAAGGTGTGCCGGAGGCTCGGAGTTTGGCACTGTGTGGTTCTTGGGGGCGGCCTCGTTGCCTCGTTCTTGAGCATAAAGACGCGCCCTCCGCCCAGCCCGACTGAGGTTCCGAATCGTTTGCTGTGGCCCGTTTTTTCCTCGCTAGCCTTCCCTCAAACCTCCTTTGGCAGCGCGTATCCCATCCTACCGCAAACACCATGAGCGAAAACGAACTACGTGGTAGGTTCCCCACGTACAACGACCCTGCATTTTGAGTAAGTGCTAATACATAGTTAGGACGAGCGGCAAATAAGGCGAAGAACCTCAACGTTTCGTTCGGAGCCGTAGAGGCATCGCCAGCATCGTCCAACCGCACCATGATCTCACCACGGAGCCCCGACGCGAACAGCGGGAAGTTTATGATCAGGAGACGTAGGACTCAGGTGGCAGTGGTCAAAGTCTCGTGGTGGGACTGCTTCAAGGGCTTGCTGTTAGGTCCTAAGAATGTCGAGCGCAAAATAGCCGCCACTACCAAGATCGAATTCGCGGAAGATGAAGACGCTGGCGAGGAGGTATGTGACGTCTATCAGCCGTTTTCTCAATCAACCGTTCCTTTGTCCGAGGCTGACCAACCCAGATCTTCGATGAGAAGAACTGCCCCTTCATCGTCACGGTATCGGCCTTCCCCCGCAACAGCCGTGAGATCTCCGAGATCCAGGCTCTTCGCTGCATGCTCGACACGGCCTGCCACCAAGGTAACATCATCTCAGAGTCCCTCGCAAGGCGCCTCGGTTTCGAAGAGTTTGAACCTCTGTCCGCCCGGGAAAGCCAAGGTGGCTCCGTAGCCACAGGGCACATCCATCATGTCATCGGCGCCATCCACCTGACCTGGTTCCACAACACAAGCCCGAAGATGTACAACGACATGCGCTTTCTGGTTTCCGAGACCGCGGACGTTGAGCTCGTCGTCGGCGCACAGTCCATTCTTCGCAACAACCTGATCTCACCGCCTAACCTCGGTATCACAGAGTTCTCGGGCAAGCCAGGTAAGCCTCCTTCACCCTATTTATCCTTACACTTGCTAACGATATAAATGTAGAACCCGAGCGCGAAGACTTCGCCCAGCAACAAGCGGACGTCCTGTCCAGCATCGAAGACAAGAAGCCCCGAATCGACAGCTTGCGCGCCAGCAACGACCCGAGGAAGAAAGAGGAGCTAGAGAAGGAAGAAAAGTCTCTCGCGAAGCTTGAGAAGAAGTACAAGAAGCTGCAAGATCAGATGGACCTCTGCGACGAGATCGCCGATGCGAAATGGACACTCACGCGGGCCAAGACGGAGTGCACGAAGAAGACCCTCACGCAAAAGATTGAATATCTCCAGCAGCAGTTGAAGGAGCGCAAGCCGAAGAAGGAGGATGGAAAGAGGAAGAAGTCGGGGAAGATGTGACCTCTATACCATCGGGAATACGGTCCTTGCTCGAGTGGGGCAACTTATAAATAGGCGTTCGGCGCAGGCAATGCGCCAAAGTGCTTGGCCAGCATGGGATTGGGTAATGGTGTATGATTATCGATGTCTTTGGGTTCTTTTTGGATACCTTCTCTTATTCTTCTCTCGATGTCATGTCTGATATTGAGTGTCAATCTCTTCAGTACCATAGATCTGAAGGAACAGTACGGGTAACTTATTAATTAGTCACTAGATCCTCGCCTGTCTAGCGTGTCCTGATTCTAGAATTTCCATTATATGTGATTCCCTTCCTCCGGGACTGCCGTCCAATACCGGCGGTAGCTAGTGTATAATACTCCTTCTTGTACATACCATGCTAGGAGGGTATCGTCGCACAATTATCGTACTCTAGCAAGCGCAGGAACCTTCTACATTAATTGCATCGGTTGCTTTTCCCGAGGCGATGATCAAGCTGCTGCTGGACACGAACAAGGTCGACGTTGACGCGAAGGACGAGGATTCCGAACGAACGCCGCTGTGGCGAGTCATTAGGATCGTGTTTTTATGAGTTATTAGTGCGGGTCTAATGGAGTATTGATTTAACCTTTACATAGAGTGCATCCGTTCACACAAGGACCACAAGGACGTTAGAAGATGGAAACGAAAAGGTTGAACAGAATCCGAAGATACAGTACACAGCTCCCTGTTCCTTCGCACTAGGATATCTGCCACAGAAGAAGGCCGAGAGATAACTATAGAGAGAAATGAGTAGCCCACCGGGGCGTTGTACTGTACGCAGTCTGACATCACCCGCTCAGAAACTCTCCTAACGTGCTTGGTACTCATCTACGGGCATTGCCTTCAATTCATGCTCTGAGTCATGAATCTCTTTCCGGTAAGGATAGCATTTGAAACACAGGCCCCAATTCTCATAGCAGGTCTCTGCGGTACACATGTGGATTGTATCTCTTATCTCCTGCAGTGTCACAGAAGGTTAGTATCGGCGCCAAACAGTGAATAGGAAGCGGTATGGGCGATGGAAAATAAGAAGAACCAGCGAGACTCACAAAGTAGCAGCCATCACACCTCAATAAAAGGCCTTCACCGTTGACCTTCCCTTCAACGCACTCGTCCGGATTCGCCGCCGTTGATGACTCCATGTTCTTAACAATCACATCGATGACTTCAGAGGGGGCATCGTGATACCGCGCAATACTCAGCACTGTCCATTCTTTCTCCGCCGCTGACACAGTCATGTTGATCCCAGGACATTTCTTTTCCAGGAGGTACGCAACCGCGGCAGCCCAATCGTCCGCTGAAGTGGAACCCCTGAACTCTCGGCGGAAGAACGGGTACGCCCGTCGTGCCGCCCAATGTAGGGCAGTCCAACCATCATTGTCCTTTTCGCTGAGTAGAGTCGGCTCCTTCTCCAACACGCGCTTCACAACCTCGACACTCCCGCTAGCCACTGCACAGTGGAGAATAGTCCTTCCCATTTTGTCCCGCGTGTTTGGGGAGATATCAGCGCCGCGTTTCAGAAGCTCGTCAATGACTGGAAGGGCATCCGTCGACCGGAAACAAGCCGCAAAGATGGCCGGCATACCGATACAATCCCGGCTTGACGGCAACCCACCGTGGTTGAGCAAGTAAAGAATGGCTTCGGGTTCGCTTCGCAGGCAAGCTTCCAACATCACATTCCGAACCATCGCACCCTCTGCGTTCGGGTGAGCGCCCTTTTGCTCCACCAGATACTCCATAATTTTGAATTCGCTGTCTTGTCCACAAGCAAACTGGAGAGGGGTTCCTAAGATGCTGTGGCAGGAAGCGAAATCTGCACCCTTTTCTACCAGGGCTTTCAGGGAATCCAGATTATTCCTCAAGATGGCGCGATGGACGGGCCGTCCATATTGTCCACTGTTTCCGTTCACATCGGCCCCTCTTGCGATCAGAAGCTGGACAAGCTCCATATTACCGTCCAGGGATGCAATTGCAAGTGGCGTGTCGCCCATGATGTCTATAGGGTCGAGATTAGCTCCTGCGTTGATGAGCCGGGTGATAAGGGGTAGGTAGCCCGTATAGGTATCTGAATCAGCTACGAGTCTGCTGAGCATGGTGCTTTTAGGTCCCAAGTCGGTCGCTTCCTTGTCGACATTGTATTCAAGGAGAACGGCCAGTGTCTCCTCGGTAGTTGCGCCGTGGAGAAGTGGTCGTTCATCAAGGATGCGATGGTTTATATTCGCCCCCTTTTCCAAGAGCATCCTGACAATCGGCGTATAGCCCCGTTCGACGGCGAGGGCCAATGGGGTGTACCCTTCCAGAGGGCCCGAGTTGGGACCTGGTCTATATTCCAAATCCGGGTCTCCTTGCAATATCCACTTCACCGACTCCGCGTGGTCACCGGAGACAGCGAAGAAAAGAGCGGTCGTTTTGCCTTTGACGGTACTTCGAGAGACAGCGAGCCGCTTGAAGTCGGGAGGCGGACGGTGTTTGACCAGTAGCTCGACAATCTCGGGATAATCGAAGGCGGCCTCCAGAGGCGACCAGTTGCGGCTGTACGTGCTCAGATGTATGTCAGCGCCATGGCTGAGTAGCAATTTGACCGTCTCAGGCATATTTTTCATACAGGCAGCATAGATGATTGACCCACCATTCGCGGCCCGAGCGTTGACGTTGGCGTTTGCTTGAAGTAACAGCTCAGCGATCTCGGTATACCCCGCGTATGCGGCAGTGGATAGCGGTGTTACCTCGTACTCGTCGGTCCCATCTACCTCGGCGCCGTAGTCCAACAGCAGCTGGACGAGTCTGAGGTCGTTCTTTCTCACTGCTTTTGTGAGGATTGGGGCCTCGCCAAAACCTTCTGCCAAGTCCAGGTGTGTCCTGCGCAGCAAAAGTTCGCACGTTTCATACTGCCTGGCTTCAATTCCATCGCCGAAAAGTTCACGGAGGCGTAGCTCATCCTTTACAGTATCGACGTAATCCAACATTGCATCGGCGCAACGTACCCATCCTAATGTGATAGACGTGCGAAGACAGTCGATGGCGTCGGTATCATCAGAGCCTTCGGATTCACATTCAAGTAATTCGCCCTTCGCAATATTCATCTTCCCCAGTATAAAAGTGACAACCTCGAAATTTCCGTTCTGGCAGGCAGTATCAAGCGGGGCAAAATCCGCCAACTGGTCCTTTTGCAAATACCTGTGAAGACTCGCCACAATCCCTACCTCTCCGACCCTGCAGGCATCCTCGTAAAGGCTGAAGATATTGTCGGGACTCAAGGAATCGGAGAACTCATTCAATAACCGAATAATCTTTATTTGCCGGCAATGAACCGCGGGACGAAACACTTCGGCATAGTCGATCGTCTCATCCTTGTGTCTGTCCCGTAATGACCCTCTCAAGACGTCAACGAGTCCGAGTCTAGCAGCTTGCGACAGCAGCTCCTGCGGCAGTGGTAATCGGCCTCTAGACTTTTGTGAGAGTATTTCCAGAGTTGCAATATCCTCGCAGTAAGCGGCCTCGAGCAAGATAGCTTTTAAATCGGCCTCATCGAGAGATGTGAAGGGTATTTCCTCCACCAATCGGGCATTTCCACATTGAACAGCCGCTCTCAAAGCGGGGAGAATGAATTCGGCTTCGGTGTTCCACTCGGAGGTCTCTACGAGATTCGCAATTTCCGTGAAGCTCAGTCCATTTCGTGCAAGTAATGCTACGCGGGAGGCAATTGGATTCTTGGTCGATAAAGTCTCTTCCGAAACCCTGGGTTTCCGACTGGCCGTCAAGCAAAACGCGACAGCCTCGGAGTTGGATAAAAAGTCCCTGACACTCTCCTCTGCTGAGCCCTTGCGGTCCTCAGTCTCGATTGCGGCTCGGTAATGTCTGGCCCAATAGTGGACCGCATAGCCAATGAAGGTGTGTCGAGCCATCCATACTGGAGATGTTTCCTTTGGTGTGGTAGTAGACTCCTCTTCAGGAAGAGTTGATAGTTTCGTTGAGAGGTACCTGAGGAGCTGATGGAGAATGCGCCAATGGGACTGACCGGGCGAGCCGTCCTCCATGCATGTGTCGATAAAGGCTTTCCGTATCCTGTCATCCCTAAAGACTAGCTTTGCTTCCTTTGTCTGCACCAGTCCCATAAGCCATCTCTTTGCTAACGGAAAGATAACGGTCGGGATATCCTCGAACCTGTTTCTCGTATTAATGTCGACAGGGGCGCCAAGCGCCGCCTCAACGCTCATAGCCGCCATTATGTTCGATAGAGATAATGGGCGGAATGAATGTAACATCAACCGGAGAACGTCATTGGCACAATCTCTCCTATAAGGCGGGAGTGATTGCAGCACCGCTGGGAACAGGCCTTCTATTCCCTTTGACGACAATGCTGTCGAAACAGTACTGATTTGCGATCTCCAGTCGTTGATAGGAATGCTGGAAATCAACTCTCGGATCCACCTTAGGAATACCGTGCGTCCGGTTTCGTCGTCACCGATACGCGCAAGCGACTCGCCAACCATCGCCCGGATGTCTGGATACTCCAAGTCTTCCTCCAGGCCCGGGGGATCCGAGAGGCTTATGCTCCGCGGAGCTATTTCCATACTGGGTTGTTCCAGAAGTTTCACGTTGGCCCCGTCCACAGCGGACCTGAGCTTCTGACAATCCGACCCTGCGAATAGAAACATGGGTTTGGCATCGGAAAATGACATCCCTTGAACCAATCGATGCATAAAATCTGGGTCGTCGGTGTGGTCAATTCCACAGACAAGCCAGAAGGCACGGAGACCGAGTCGAGCGATCCATACATTGACGTCTTGAAAGAGACTATACAGAATGTCAATGTTAGGCTCCTGCAGGACGTCAACAATCCCGAGGACGTGAGATGGTGCCTCGTCAGGCGGCGTCAGTGGCAAGATATAGCCAATTGCCTGCGCTATAAAATGCCTGAGCATTGCTTGGACGGTATCTAGGTGTCCGGCAATCGGCTGGAACTCGAAAGCAAAGAACTTAACTTTTGCTTGAGAACCGTAGATCTCTGTTCCCAGCGTCTGAAGCGAAGGGATGATGTCCACCAATTCAGTCCATGCACCGACGATGCAAGCTGCGGGGGACTCTCGGTCCCGCCACCAGTGTGATAGTTCGATATTCGCCAATAGGGCACCTTCAGCATCTGGATTAGGAAGACGGTCTGTCACTTGAATGGGAGCCATGGATATTAAAGTCGACCGTGCTTTGTCCCAGTCTTGGTCTACCGGGTATCTTTTGGTCCTTGGCCGATCCGCTGGCATATGTAAGCGTGAGTTCTTGATAGGGTGAGACAGTCCGAATTGTGGGGATGAAATTTACCGTCTTGAGAGAAACCCATCATATTCTTCAAAAGGCTCTCGACTACGGTGTGATCCTTGTCAAACGAAAGCTTTGGGCTGAGTTGCGGCATTTCAATATTAATTTCAGACGGTAGACCAAGGGTGGCCGAATATTGGCTGTATATCTGTTGCAAACATCAGACTTCACTCCAATCCGACTCGGGAACAGGTGACGTACTTGAGCCTGCCCTTCCAGTTCTTCGTAGTACACGTTCATAATTTGTGCTTGAAGGCAAATGTTGGTCCCTAGAAAGCCAACATTTGTCTCTAGAATTGCCGTAGCCGCAGACCTCGCCGTTTTATGTATTCCGGATTTAGTTCGGTATTTCCGGGATAATGCAAGCTCAGCAATGCTATCAGTGAGCAGAGCATGACTAACAGATCTGTGAGGGCAGGCAATAAAAAGCTAGAGAAATATACGTTAACTGGCGCAATAGTTCGAGTAGGTTTGAGAGGACATAAAGTTGGACGGCTTGCCTACCACTCCAAACGTCGATCGAAGGATAGACCCATATTTGCGTTCATTCCTAGAAGCAAGGATCATGGCCTAGGGGACGGAATTCAGGAATATGTCAATCACCAATACCATTTCCATCCGTAGAGTGGTTCTTCTCACCTGTTTGAAAATGACACCACCAATATCATGAGTCACGAACGCCAATGGGCGACTCTCCTGTAGCATTATTAGCAAAATTTTGTTGTCTCAGGAATTGATTTTGGCTGTACCTCTGAGTCACCTTCCCTCCAAATTGAAAGCTTCTCCAGGAGCTTTGTGGCTATGACCTCCAGTCCTGACCGCGTGAGCACATCAGGATCCTGTGAGCCATTGGTGAAGTTGAAGCAGATGACACGCGAGGTACTGTCCTGGAACAAACCCTTTTCAAGCCATGCTGGTCGAGTGTCTGTGTCGATCCAAGGCTCTTTCCCAGCTTCAGAAAGACCGTGTATCGTCACTATACTGCAAGTCTTCTCTTAGGAACCAAGGTCCACATTTAGGTCTGAATGGCGAAACAGGGAAGCTTACTCTTTGTCCACAGCCCAACGCCAGGTGGCGAAAGTCTCAGTGAAATCCATGTCTCTGGTTCCAACAGTGGAGCCGCTGGTTATGTAGCCCAGCTCTCTCTTGAAGCTCTGTGCAGAAATTACCAGTACCTATAGCTATGACAGCAGGTCGGGCTCACACTGCATGACGAGGCGACCAAAGCGGCCGTGGCTATGGTCTGACCGAGTAACCGTTCTTCGTAGTTTGATTGAAACGAGGTAGGTTGGAGAAGTCCCTTCAGTTGTTATGGGTGGATAAGTGACCGGCACTAGCAAGGCTGAGTGACTGCTGTGACACCACATCGCACACCGCTGCGACTGTCAAGATGCCACTTGAACGGATTCATGTTTAGCCGCATGGTGTTGCACGGTATAGGCAGCAAGCCGGAGATAGACATATGACTCGTCTGTTCGGTAAAAGTCCCGGTGGGGGTGGGTTGTGCCATCCGTGCCATGGCGTCTCCTTCGCACTTCTGATTGGTTCAGATAATGGATGGAAGAAGGGTCGTAATCGGGAGTTGCTAACGGGCACCCCTAATTATAAGGAACTAGTGTCGTTTTTGGCAAAGCGCCGACTTGGCAATAAAAAACCAGCAGTTATCCGTCGCACAAGGGGGACTCATGTGCGGGCTGCCCCTCCCAAGTCCCACTAAGATTTTGTGTGAGAGGTGATGTCTGTTGACCAATCATATGTCGGCCTACAGCCAAGTTAACCGGGGGGAGGGGGGGCAGCCCGTACATGAGGCCCCCTTGTAATCGGTCTGTCCGCGCTGCGGGTGACAGCTGCAACTGTGAAAGGTCACTGAAAGCTCCCAGGCAGTAAAATCATAACACGAACGATTGTCCAACGACCGGTTAAGGTGACTCGTCACCAAGCTCATAACACAAACGATTGTCCAACGACCGGTTAGGGTGACTCGTCACCCAGCTCATAACACAAACAATTTTCCAACGACCGGTTAGGGTGACGAGTCACCCAGCTCATAACTACAGAGTACTCCGTACCTCGCTATGATTCAAGGCTGAAGCGTTTCTTTTGTAGCTGACCAAGAGACAGCTTGCCGAACGCCTGCAGATCAAAGCCGCCCAGCAACTTCGTGCCTCCCTCTTTCTCCGGCAGAGTTGGATACGAGTACAAAACAGAGGTTGACTGTGCAGTGTCTAGTCGAAGCCGGCCCTTTGGGACATTTCCTCGAAGAAGAACTGCATCAGTGATTTCCGTCAGAAAGTCCGCCTTTGCGTCTATCTCCATTTCGACAGTGAACTCGGTCTGCTCTGGTTCTCGCTTTAGCAGCACAGCACTCCGAAAATATGGTGGGACCCCTTTAACATCGCGGTCAGCCGTGCTCTCCTCGATGTACCACATTACGCAGTTATGCGGGGCTGGATCGTTGGGACGACGCCTTGGAAAGTGTGTTGTCCAGCCTTTGGCACTGCTGTAATGCGTCTCATCTAGCTCTCTCGCCATCTCGTCTTTATAGTTCAAGCCGAGCCTGAGCTTCTCTTCGACCCCTCCTTCTGCTCCCCAGCCTTTGGTGTGGTTTTTCTTTGCCTCCTGCGGATCGAACAGAATCTTTCTTTTGGGCGCAAGGCTGTGGACCTTGACACCGTCTAGGACAAGGGTCACTGTAACTTCATGAATAGCCCGAGTTTTCTTGAGTCTGGCAAAGTCGAAATCGAAGACGAGAAGGGAGCAAGGCGTGGGGTCCTCTTCTGACAGTTGGCCATGCACTCGCTCGACTACGGTGCACCTCGCTAGAACCGCCGTCTCCCTTGCTGTATAGACCCCGTCCTGATTGAATCGGAACTGTCCCGCGCTGGATGAGGCAATGGCACCCAGGCCCACGTCAAACACTAGATCATCTAGCTCTTCATTCCTGGGCGCGTCCTGTTCGGCGAAGCTCATGACGGAGTTAAATACTGGGCAGTTCTTTCTCAAGAATTGGAGGACGTCTTCAAGGAAACAGGGTCGTTGAACCTAGTCTAATAGAAAGTAGAGACTGGACTCCTGAAGGCGGGAAAATGGTTTTCGCCTGCCCTAAATATGAGCTTCGGATTGCGGGGTCCGCACCCTGCTAGAGGACAATAATGGATTGGTCGAGCTGCATATGTATGGCTCGACCCAGGGTAAGCGAAATTCCGCTTCCGTATTCCGTCCCGTCCCAGATTATTCGCCCGAATATGTGAGCGAGTTTAAGGGTCCCATCCTTCAGCCTTACCTCCCAGCCTTCACTATTTCCGTCACCTACGATGCATTTTGGACTTCTAGGTTAGGCTATTGTGTGTAAGTATACATATGCTATGATATGCATAAATGTATTAGCAATTTACAGATTTTCCATTCTTAAAATGGCGGTTCTATGGTGCTGAAAGAGCCGCACTGAAGGTAGCTTATCCAGGTCGGCGAGGAGAAGAGTGTTGCGGGAACGAACCGGCCGGAAAGGGGATGCACACCCGAGCTGAAGTGTCTACTGGCCGGAAAGGAGATACAAACCCCGCTATCACCCATACACGAATTGCCGTGCGATGTGTTGCCGTGTCAAGAGATCCCGGCAGGTTACGCGGCGAGCTGAAGTGTGTACCGAAAAGGCTGGATTACTGTGTAAGCAAGGTTAACCGTGCTAGGACCCCATGAGCCTCTCTGGCTTGTTTCTCCATACTCTCTCATTTTCGCAAGGTCGTTATTGATCTTTTACTACGGTACAAAATGCCGCGCAAAGTGAAGTTGTATAACTTGGTTCTATGGCTGGGTGGGGAAACTGAAGAGGACTCCGAATGGGGCGAGGCTACGGGGGAAGATAAGGCCAGGCGAACTGAAAAGATGGTACAAGAGTTTAAGGAGAAATTGGAGAAACTTGAGTCCGCCGCTAATGGAGAGACGCTACTCCACCGTCTCCTGAGCAACCCGGATACTGCAAAGAACTGTCCAAAGGAGATCTGGAGTCAGATAATTTCGCACAACCCCAAAGCCATTTTGGCAGTATTTCAAGGAAGAGTACCCCTGGAACAAGCTATTGCTCATGGGCTTTACACCATGGTCAACCTTATGATCGGTTACCTGGAACGTGAACCAGCATTGTCGTTCAAGAACTACCCGAGTGAGGGGCTCAAGTGCATTAAGGCAGCGTTCGATTTCTACAGTGGCGATGGACGGCTGCTGCCTATCCCAATGGACCTAATACAAAGGCTGGTCACATTAGCAACACCCGAAATGCTGTCTACTCGTGGAGCCGTCATTCCGCTCCACGAAGCCATCCGTTATGATGTGGGAGTTGCGGACTCAAAGGGCCAGCAGCAGCTCGTCCAGACGTTGCTGGGCAAGCACGAAGACACTGTAACCTTCATGGTCGAGAAAGGGTTTAAATTCAACGTGCTTCAGCAACAGACGACCATGACCCCGGAAGATATGTCACCATTTCGCTGGCATTTATGGTCCCGCGAACGATAGAAGATCGTAGAAAAGGAACGCTTTAATCCCAGCCTGCGGACCTTCTCAGAGACCGAGCCAGTGGCAGAGGACAAAGAAGATCCGCAGCCACTGGAGCGGAGGACGTCATTTGCGACGCATGCTTCCAGGGTATATGCGGTTGTCCCGTGGGCGGATCTTATTCCTCATTTTTAGCGGGATTGTAGATTTTAGGTTATGGGAAGGTCTTGATGGCATAAAGAATTTGCTTAAACTGAGGAAGGAAATAGAAAGAAAGGAGTATCCGTACGAGGAGATTTCCTTTTATCTGTTCTCCCTAAACATCTCTTCCAAGACTTCGCTTATACCGTCTGAAGCTGCCGTTCGCCTCACTCTCGCTAAAACCTACAGTAGAACTACTTGAGTCTGGCCAGATCTATCCAGATCTGGCTATTCGATACCAGACGTTCAGATCACGGGATCGTGCCGCAAGCCCGGAGCTTCACATCCTTAAAAGTTGAATGGCGCAGTTCGTTACCGTATATAGAAACCAGAATTGATTACGGAGCTACCTATGCAGCGCGCTAACCCAAAGTAGAGAGTACCTTTGTCCAGAGGACCGTGCGGTGGGAACATATCGAAGTGCTAAACCGGAAACCGATTCCGCTCGCCACTGTAATGATAGCTAATTAATAATGCACAAGACTTTATCATTGACCAGGTTTACGCAATAGCCGAAAAATACAACATCAAGTCTCGTAAGGACCTGGCTCGCGGAAAGTTTCAAACGGCCGCATATAGTGACTGGAATTCGCCTTACTTTTTAGTTACGATCGGCTTCGTCTACTAATCTACTCCGCTAAGCGACCGAGGACTTCGCGATATTACTGTCAAGCTCAGCAAAGACCATTTGAAACCACTCCTTGCTTGTCCAGACTTTGAGAGCATTATGGAGGAAAATGGCGATTTTGGAAGGGATTTGGTCAAGGCAATTGCCCATCGACCGGAACCACAGCCTGGCGCAGCAACTTATATGTGCGGTGGATGCTGCAAGCTCATGACTGCCTGGCTAAATCCTAACCGAAACATTGTTTGTCCATCTTGCGGCAACGGCTACTCCTATGCTGCCTGGTTAAGATGGAAGCAATGAGGGGATGAATGGAGAATACTGCTAGAGTAGCAGATGCGGGCTTTCATATAACGAAGGCCGTAGGTTGAATAACATGCAGTCAACTGGACAATGAATCCTACGATTCGGGTGGTGGAGGCAGAGGCGGGGGGCTGGTCCTTTCCAGACGAGCAGCTTTAATCAGCAAAATTAACACAAAATCAATATCAACGTTCTTCTAGACAGAGCAGAGAAAAGTCCCTCCCTGCGTGGCGAAAACCCCCGCGTGCCGAAAAGTATGAGGGGTACTTCAGCTTCAAGCAACTCAAAATCTATGCGCACGTTTAATGTTTGCCATAATTCTGTATAGGTCATATGCTGTGGCTGGTCCTAAACCTCGTAGGCCTCTACCATCTAAAAATTTCGCACCGTTGTTGTAGCGCCTCCTTTACAGAGAGCCTTCATTCATGTCGAAACAGCGTTCCACTCCTACAGCACCACCATCAAGCTCTTACCACTCTTAGCGCTCATAAAAAGGCCTTATCCAAGATTTAGAGCCTTACTATTTGATTTGGATTTGTATAGTGGGAGTCTCTTTAGAAGGTCCGCACGAAATATAGTAGGAGTTTGTACATAGTAGAGGTGCTATACCCATACCTTATACACGATAATAGAGCTGTAGAGCTATACACAGTACTATCGATCCTGAGATACCGACGAGGTGATGTTTCGAATATTGAGGCGCTGGAAGAGAAATGACATGTAATGCCGAACCACAGAGCGTTGGGAGACCAACAGCGGTAGCGAGAAGTTAGCGCACCAATACTACCACCTACAGTATAAAAATTACCCGCGATGATACCAGTATCCTACTTACTACATCTATCTCTTATCCTTAGCTAGCTTCCTTATATTAATACCCACCAACTGTATATCTTCGCTAACGATCGTTCGCCTAGTCCTTTAGTAGGACCTTTAGTAGGAACTAGAGTAGAATAGGCTATTCGAGTATAGCGTTCTAAACCTTTTAAATATCGCGGTAGAGCGTCCCCGGCGCTACAGGCGGGAGGTACTACCGATAGGGCTCCTTAATTATAATAATTATTAGTATAAAACCAACTATATATTAGATATATTCGAGGGAACGAGCGGCGATAGGATTCTCGTATAGCTATTAGTAGTTGCCTATAATATGTTCCTGTCCGAGGCCCTGTATAACGAGGATAGGCGTTTCGTCGAGAGGTAGCTGTTCCGTCTGTGTAGGCTAGAGGATAGGCTTATATAGGGAAGATAGTTAAGGAAGGAGGAATCGGCCTTCTTAGTAGACTATCGAAGGAACTAATACCTGACGTGGAAGATAGAGCTGGTGTCCATAGTAGATACGATACGAACGATGGCGTAGGGGGTAGGTTATTGGCGCGTTTAACTATCTATATATATTATTAGTAAATTAGGAACTATTATTATCGTATAGTTGCTGCCTGTACTGTTGCGTGAGATGTCGAAACATTGAAACACAATGAGGTGATTAGAATCACGAAAAACACAGCTAGCCCAGGAGCCAACGTGACGTCACGCCGGGTAGTGGCCCAAGCTCCTGGGGGAGGGTTAGAGCCTTACTATAATGCTAGAAAATCATCTTCAGCCTTATGTCTGATGTGTCCCGCAAATTCATGCAACGTCTGATTTGATTTGATTTGATTTGATTATTCTTACGCCTCGGGTGCCAATAGGCCCGGTAAGCTGCTCTACGATATTTGCGCTGGTGCGAACACTGGGAACTTTCAGTCTATTGTCTCATTTCATGCAACGTCGCCACGCCCGATCAGTACCTCCAGCCAAGGCGATTACCGCTTCCGGCTAGTGCAAAACAGCCTCGCATGCTGTACATAATCATCATGGCGTAATTTACTTAAGTCATCCAGTAAACCAAGCTTGTGACTGTTAGGACAATGGCTATGCGGACGCTCGTCATATGACGATCCGACTCCGGAGCAGTCAGCAAAGACACATCTCGAAGTAGCATCTGTCATTAAAACTTTAGAGTCGCTAGCGAAATCGGCTTCCGTTCGAGAGCAGGTACAACAAAGTTCGATCTCGCTTGTGAGCAAGTCTTATTACAACAAGTAGCTGTTGCATAGCTTATGGTAGTAATTAGAATCTACGCTAGACTAAACTCTTTCATCTGGCTTGGCGGGCACGTCTCCGCTAAACGATGAACGTAGCAACTACCTACAAGCTTTCGTGGCTCTTTCCTCCCCTCCAGCAACAAGGGTGTCTCCATGCCACTCACAGAATAGACCAAATCTCCTATACTTGCCTTATGTGGCACAAGTGCAAGACTTCCCAAAGCTGTAACTGCCAGACGTTGTTTGCCGGCAAGCGGACCCACATAATTTATAAATGTGATTGTGTCATTGACGATTGCAAAGTTGTTTGGAAATTTCAGGTCGAGGTGCAAGTCCACACCCTGATCGACGCTTCGCAACAGTCTTTCAAAATCCGCCACAGTAGGCTTGTTCTCCTTATCCGTTTCTTCCAGGGAACCCCATGTGATGGTGTGCCAGAATGCCTCGTCGAATGACTCTAACGAACCACTTCGGTGGCGGAAGTATGGATTTCTGGCGTTTTGACGGGCGAGTGACCTCATATGCTCTATGAAGGTGATATAATATCGGAGACGGCGTTCGAAGTGGGTTACATCTGTCGTATTGAACGAAAGCGATTCAAATTCTTCTTCCAAGACGGCGCCGAGGCACTTGATCCGGTCTACCTGAGCACCCAGGAGTTTGATAATACGCCGATCTGATGTGAATTGCACCAGCGGCCTTGGAGTGGCCTGTGTCCATACCCCATTAAAACCGACGGGGGTTACCCATTTTTCTTTGTGTCGCCAGTCTGGAACCCATGTAGGTGGCTTTTCCTCCTCCTTCACGTCATCAAAACTGCCTACTGCAAGCCCTGCAAATTTGAGTATGCATATGCAGTTCTCAACCTCGAGAATATAACAGGCGACTTGATGGTAGACACTGGCGAAAGGTTTTGTGTAGTCCACCTCGACATGGCTGTGAGCTGTTGTCAGTCCGAGAAGAGAATAAACCTTATCGTGTTCATGACTTGAATCCAAACCCGCCGAATTGGCGAGGGCGTAGCCCAGCGAGTATAGCGCCGACCGTGATACTCTCGATCTGATTCTGGCCATGAGGATAGTGTTTGACAGTCCGAATTGTCTTCTCTTTTCATAACTAGTCGATATCACATCTCCCTCCCAACCTTGAAAAAGACCAACTAGTTTATGATGGCTCATGACATTAGCCGCGTCAACCAGATCCTGCCAATCAATGACCATACCGCCATAGAAGATGTGAAGTTTTTGTGCATACGCAACCTCCTGCACTATCCACGTCCGTCTGAACCAGGCGTGGTTGAAAAGTTTGGCCACAGCGATGCGTCCTCGCTCGGGGAGTCTCCCAGTGAGGATATCTCTTGTAAACTCGGCGACTGAGTGACCATAAACGTTGCGTCGAGCGAGCACCATCATCAAAAATTCATGAGTCAGCCACGGCTCAGGCACCTCGTTTGGCAAACCTAACCAACCAATGACCCGCGATGCGGTTCGATAGATATCTCGCATTATAGACAGCTGGTTGCTCTTCTCTTCGGAGTCCTCCTGGTTGATGCACACAGCATCCACCCAGAAGAAGTTATTCTCTAAGAAAGAGCACCAATAGTGCAGAATTTTGTGCACCTGTTGCGTGACTAGAAGCTTGCCATCCCTAAGCTTGCCATCTGTAACGATGATGCTATGCGTTGGTATCTCCCCGTTCCAGGTGTAGGAAACTGCTTGAAAAGGAGGCGCTGCCGCTAGGCTGACCTCAACTAGCTCGCAGCGTAACCGTGCAAATGGAACTCGTCGGTATAGTTTGATAAGTCGTATATTGGTGGTATGCTGTAATTCCTTGTAGACGTATTGAGGAAGAGAAGGCTGAGGTGTCTTGAGAATTTCCATGGTGTATGCTTCGACCAAACTAAACAAATTCGTAAGGCATATGCACCAACCCGTGTGGAAAGCAAAGAAGGTACACGAATAAAGGTGAACAAGTCCTCGAACAATCCATGTTGCCTTTTTGGGGAAAAGTATCCAGAGTGGGATGACAAGAATCGCCGTCAAGGATGTCGTCGGGTGCAATAGAATAGTCCAAGCAATGGTCCAGAGCGCTGGTAGGTGTGAAAGAGAAACAGCCACAATGACATATGCGGTCCTAGGGATTGCACCCAATATAAAATCGCCCAGATTATCCACATGCGGACGATCGCAGTTCAAGGAGTGCTTCCAGAATGGCAAGAGAAAGCTGAGGAACAAATCCATGACGACCACGCTAGTAAAGTTTCCAGGTATTAGAGGAACGATAGCGCAAGCCATGGATGTGCATAAGGCGTACGGGTTTGATCTGGACTTGATGTACTCATTATCCTTAAACATGCGGATAAAATGGAAGGATAACAGGCCGTACGCCATTGCACTGTAGCTCCAGGATCGGAAGACATGGAGGAAAATCGCAAGTAAGATAAAATGAAGCGTCTTTTCTTCCATTAGAATTCGGTAACAGCCTCGTCTGAAACAGCTTCGAACTATTGGGGCGGTGCAGACTCGAAGTTCGTAGATGGTGGCTGGAATCCAATATGAGTCTAATGATGCACAACAGGGAACTCTTCGAGAGAATAGGAAGACGTAAAATGCAGTATCGATCGTAGCATAGTAAAGGTAAAACCAGTCGTTCAAACAGTGTGAAGAATACTACAATTCAAGGTCCGGACCTTACCCCTGAAGGGGCTGGGAAATGACGTGACAAATGGGCTGAGAAGCCGTGTGGCGCAAGCCTCAATATTTTTTTGTCCGACCATGGGACGCACCAGCTAATTACATACTCTTTGCGGCCCCTTCCGTCTAAACCCGTAACCTTGTGGTAATTAGTGGCTTATCGAAGTCTATAAAAATCAACAATTTTCTATACAAATTCTGTCTGTGCACTGCTCTCCACTTCTCGTCTGCCCCCTTGTATACTACGGCATCCAAACTCTACACTGCAATCTTTGGCGAAAACGAGGTGTCACACGCTCGGCTGCCAAAATTAGCATCACGTGACCGCCCAGAGATGTTTCTAGCAGAGCGCCACACCGTGAGTCAGTAAGGCATAGCGTAGAATATAATACGACTATTAGCGAAATATTCGATACTGCACTGCGTAAGCGCGTTAAACATACTGCCAAGACACACTGCCAGACCCCTTCGCACGGATAAATCCGGAGTGCATACTGTTACACGGGGTATACTTGCCGAGGTCCGGTCCGGGTTAGGGTGGACTTCTGTCTTCACCACGTGAGGTGCTTGGTGTGTGCTTGAGTAAAGATCAACGGAGAAGGTTCAAAACAACCTAATCTATAACGAATAGACTAACTACTGTAACTGGCAATTCCAAAAGAGCAGACAGTATCGAACTTTGACTACGAAGAATCAGAAAGGCCACAAAGGAGATCCTCCATCAGTCTAAATACATCTTCTGATTCTTCCATGCTCCCTGAGTTCGTCGTGATCCTGGGATCACTCTGCTCCCAGGGATCGCTCTTGCTCCCGGACCTCTGAGCCTTGGCGGGATCACTCTTGTCACGTGACCCGTAATTATCTGCAGCCCCGCTGTTGGCCGGCCTCACCTAGCGTCCTGGAGAAATACTTCTTCCCGCACCGTGCTCTCCTGTGCTCCGTGAGCCGGTCTTTGTTTCGTAACATATACTTTCAAGAGCTGAGTGCCCTTAAAGCTTAGAGCTATCTTCTTTCATAATGGAACCATCAATCCAATGCTCCGAAGTTTAAAATTTTGAAGATAGTCGTGGTGCAGCAGGGGTGCAAATCTAATGTGATTCTAGATGCTTTAAAAAGTGCCATCAACAGCATGATCAAGAGCGTTGTATTTTTGCTACACACTAGTTCCCTAAGAAGAAATGTCTAAAGAATAATAAAGAATTAATTATAACTTGGTAGAATTGCGCAGAAAGAGTTGAGGTGCCTAAACAAAAAATTCACTTCGGCACAGGGGGTTTTCGCCACGCAGGGAGGGACGTTAGATGCGGATAGTTTCCACGAGAGGACATACGTAGCGGCCTGAGCTATAAGTCACGGGAACTTGGTGGTAAGATTCCATCCACGCTAGGCTTATTTTAGGCGCGCTATACCTACTTCATCCACACTTTACTAAAGCAAGGCATATGTGACGAAGGCGAAATACATAACGAACACGAGGTGTGGCCGTACAGAGTGTGGCTACAGTTTTTGAGGGGTGCAGCTCCCTAGTAGCCTTTCGTTCCTCAAGGCATTCGCGTCAGAACGCGTTGAGCCTTAAATCGCATTAGACGCGCAAGGGCTGTCGACCGCCTAGCTGCTGGGGAGCGACCGCCCATAAACTAGGGAGCGACCGCGCAAAAGCTGGGGAAGCGACCGCCCATAAGCCGGGGAAGCAACCGCCCATAAGCTAGGGAGCGACCGCCTATAAGCTGGGGGGCGACCGCCCATAAGTTAGGGAGCAACCGCCCATGACAACCACGCAAAAGCCAGGGGGCAGCCGCCTGTTAGCACGGGATCGCTAAATTTTAGTGGGTCAGAATCAGTGGCATTTGGGTCAGAAACAGTGGTATTTCGGTCCATTTCCGATGCACGGCCACATGTGTGGTAGTGTATTGGAAACAGTGGTACAGTATATGGGGAATTATTACGCCAAGTAGTGGTAAGGCGGTCTTTTGCCGCCGAATCAATCATTGTGGCGTAATTTATTTGGAGCTTGTGGCTGTGTATAGTCTTGGCAAACGGGTTGATTTCATCTTAAGCCTTGCGGTCTAAATCAGCCTTGGCCATGCTGCCTAGAATCAGCCTTGGCCATGCTGCCTAGAATCAGCCCTGGCCATGCTGCCTAGCGCGCATAATGTCTGTAGGTTATGAAAGCAATATCAGTGTTACCTGTGGAAACTCTTTCCTGTCACGAATTTAGCTCAAAGTTCTTTTCATCACTGCCATGGCAGAGCTCACGAGCCGAAGCCTCGACTTGACGGGGCGAGTCATTGACTTAGCCAGAGCGCTCACAGAGGCTTCGTCGGTCACCCAGGGCCTTATCGAGATTGGGCAATGGCTTGCCCTTGAACGCATCAACAGGCACGAACTGCAAGTATGCCTTTCCAGGGCCCGAGGGCTCATCTATGCCAACAAGTGTGGTCAAGACTTCTACAATACCATCGTCAATACAGAGACCACGAAGCACATTTGGCCATTAGCCATTCAACAAAGTGGCGCATTGGGCAGAATTATGGTGAAGGACCCACATCTGGCGTGGATTATATCGACTACGGCTTGCTTGATGCAATTCCACAACAATCGCTTCGTTTCAGATGCTGTGTGCATGATGATACTGCGGGAAGATCCGGCGCACCATGGGCGGCCAGCATATGAGCTAAAATACCTGGCAAGCTGTGTGGAAATCAAATCGGTTATTGATAAAATCATCGACAGTGTTTGGTTCAATGTCGTCAACTCTGGGAAAAGCACGGAACAGCTACCGGAGCAGCTAAATGAAGTGTGTCGAAAGGGCCATCGTCTAGAAGCGGATACGTTTGGCGTAGTCATTCATGAGTTGAAGGAGTACCGAGACAAGGTCATTGTCGAGATGGATCATCTCTTGGAAAATCTCATGGTATGGCTCATGCTACACTTCCATGGCACGCTTACTGTTTCCGTGAGCGGCAAACTGCTGTACGAGAAGCGCTCGGATGAGTCTGAACGGATCATTGAACTGAAAGTCAAGACATATTGCAACACCGATGAAGACTGCAACCGTGGAAACAACGCGTTTCGTTTGTTCAGCGACATAAAAGGTTCCTTTGAAGAGTTTCTCAACGGTTCATACCCGAGCTCAATCGACATTCCAGATACCTCAAAGACACGCAAGGATCTATACGACGTAGGCAGAACGTACGATTTGCCAAAATCTGTATTGCCCGAACAGACAAGAATTGCGGCTCTTCAGACAGCGCAACTTATGGTCAACTGGCTGATGTCAATCCCATTGATGATTCCGGACGAATCAAAGGAATTCAACTTTCCGATCAAAACACTGGACTTTCCTGAAAGAGAAAATGCGCCATTCACTGTTGGTGATATCTTAGGAAGAAGTCCTTCGATCCTGAACCGTCAACTAGGCAAAGCGCTCGCAGCGAACACAGTCTACGCTCCTCCGGATATAAATGACTGCTCTTTCGTGGAAAATCATTTGGACGAGTCTGAGAACGCTTCTTGGACTCAGCCTTCACGTGGGTCCAACAAGTTCGTAGGATATGGTTCACGTGTGGACATTTTGTACGAAGACATACTCGCAAGCTTCCCAATTCTGCGAGACTTGGTTATTCAGGCCAAGACACATTGCTTCTGTACCAAATGTCGCTGGTGGAAGCATTCGGCAGAATTTAACAATGGTGACAAAACAGCGGGATTTTCAGTTCCATCTGGTTGCCTCTCTCAAACTGCTGTGTCACTGGTACTCTTGTTGATAAGCCATGCTATCGCGGACTCCTTCGGTGCCTCAGATGTTTCAGGCGTCCGACATCCGGATTCTATCCTAAAAGGAGTGTCGCGCGTCTACTACGAAGTATTGGAGCGCAATCAGATACGGTGGGATTCATGGTTTAACCTCGCTGCTTGCGTATATCTCGGATGCCCGTTCAAAGAAATGGCCGTGGACAATGAATCTGCTGGGGTCGCATACGCTGCAATACAACACGGAAATCTAGCAGTCATAGCCCCTTGGCTGGACATAAGGGCGGAGCACGATATATACCGCTGCTTCTGATTCATCCAAACGGAAGGCAAAATCGGTGCACTACGAGATCTAGGAGGCCATCAACAGTTCTGGGGCATTATGGAAAAGTTTGCCATTGTCCAAACCCAGCACACGGAGGACACGAGCAGCTACAGCCGAAGAGTTGAAAAGTCGACGGAGCCTTTGAATAACACCCTCAAAGTTACCGCGGATGATTCCGTACTCGATGAGGAAGTAATGCTTGTCTCGGTGGCTCAGGATTTGTACCGTGTCTTCCTCGGAATACGCTCCGAAAACAGTGTCCGAATAGTCAGTCCAGTCGACACAATGATTCGTCCTGCTGCGTCAATTCCTATCGTCGAATGCGAACACAAAGCCAAAGAAATGCAAACCAAACATCCGAGAGGCGACATTAAGCTATACAATTTTGATGACCTCTTGATCCGGTGGCAAACCTTGTCCCATGGCAAAAAGTCGGCGAACGGTTCGGGGTTGACATATCACGTTACTTCGGTCCTAGAAGGTAACGAAAAAATCAACGTAGCGCGCTCTCTCGCGGTCGGCTGCTATCTTTTTGAGAATTTTGGTGGATGTTGTCTGTCTTGTGCGATTGACAAATCCCTGACTTTATCACTTTCAGAAGATGTGGATTCTAGTGATATCCATGATCTATATATCATCAATATCAAATCTACATCACGACAGGCCGCCCGGGGTCTTAAATAGAATTCGTTGGAGGGCGGGGGGAGGAAATTTGTGGCTAGCTATACGATTGTGAGGTAGCGAATTTGTAATAGGTGATTTGGTTATGTAAGTTGAACAAATAGTGAAGATGTGTAAAGAAATTAGCATAAACGAGTCTTGATAAGTTATTGTGATTGTGTGTTGGTGTTGTCTCTCTGTGGGTGAAGATGTGAGGAGAGGTGCCTTTATATGCCTCTCGGCAGTAGTCATGTGATGTATTTTCTGAGCCAATGAGTTTCAAATATGTAGCACGTAGGACTAGAGTGCTCAAATCAACGTTACTTCTATCTCCTTCCAAGCTTTAGAGTTTCCCTTCAGCTCTAATACGCAAAGCCCGATTCGTTCGTATTGCTTTGGTCTGAGGGATACCAGTCCCAAAACCATAACTAACGGGGTTGCCAAAGACAAGCAATAAAGCCCCTCAAAAAGCTCGACTTGCCCGTTCGATTTCGTCACGCTGTCGACTGTGTGACTTCTTCTTCTCCTTGCCGACGTCACAGGATTCTCGCCTTCTTCTGAAACCCGGATTGGCTCCAGTTCTGTATCCACAAACAAGTCTAAAGCATTTCCCGAAGGTATTTGGATGTCAAAGCCCGAGTTCGAGTTACGCATGAGTTTCACCCCGTGCATCGCCTTCCCGTGCAGCGTGATAGACGCATGAGTCGGACAACCGAAGCGATTTTCAGGCGGGACAGCATAATCAATGCTCGAGACTGCCGGTGAAAGTTCCCAATCTAGTTTCAGCTTTCTCCTTCGTAAGTGGGTGACTCCGCCGGTGACGGAAGCCCAACTCCAAGAAGGCGCTCCATGTTCGACTCTCGTACTCAATTTAGTGGTGTACCAGTGGAGGCCGCCGTTGGAAAGGTCTCCACTCCAAATTCCAGCCAGATATCGATCATTCACTTTCTCGGAGATTTTAGCAGCTGAGGCAGAGATGGCAACCAGCCTATCGGAAGCCTCGCTCAGCTCGCGCCGAGAGTACGGCTCAACGATGTTATGTCGCCATGCTGAATGCAGTAAAGGTGCCGCCAAGGGTTGCGCTAACTTTCGCCTTAGGTTGTACTTGCGCGGCGCTAGGAACTGTTTCCGAACAGTAAGAGTGCCTGAGTCATCGCGACAGCCCTGTATCGAGCAGCATTCGCACTCGAGCATGGTCGTGCATTCCCAGCATACTTCATGCCTTCCGAACGACACATATCGTCTGGCCATGAGTCGCTCCTGGTAAGCCCAGGCTCGCGATTCGAGGGGCCCCTCGTCTGCTGGCCTGAAGGCTTCCTGGTTCATAATCCATGGATTGTGGGGTAGGGAGGAACGATAACGCACTGTCCATACCGTCTGTTTGGGCCCCTGAGGGCCTTCGAGACGGAACGCGCCTTCGAGATAGTCAGGTCGTGGGCCGAGAAACCCAGACGAACTTTCTGCCGCTGAAGTAGCGCCAATCACAAGATCTGCATTGCCATATACGTCCGCCATGCGCCCGCATTCTCTTTTCCAGTCTTCGTTATCGTCTTGTACGATACAGAGCGAATCTATCCAAAGATAGCGATATCCCAGATATTTCGTAACCGTTATGGCGTCTTTGAAGGATTGTGAGAGAGATTCTCGTGGAACTCCAGTCGTAAAGTGTGCCTGAACATTAGATCGAAGCGTTTTAGGAGGCGTTCCCCCGGTGGGCGAACCCCAGCAATGGCTAAGAGCAACATAATAATTGCATTGATTGGTAGGCTTTACGAGTGTCGGTATTTCTGAGCCGATGTCGAGGATCCGAGTCGGAAGACGCGGCTGGGTAGGAAATAGGCAGTTCCGGTTTTTGTGTAGGTCCTTACATCGCCGTATCCAGTCGGTGATGAGATCAAGACATTCTGTTGATCCGAAGTTCGATGGCAGATCACGACGCAGGGGGAGACCTGGAAGGGGGTCTTGAGTTTCTGCGATTCAATTCGAGTCAGAAATTTCCACTGTGCTGGCATGTGGCTGGATGTGATCTTCTACTATGCAAAAGGGAGGTGAAGCCTTACCCGCTGTAGCATAAAGCTCGATTTCCCACAGCCTTTCATTTCCAACCATATCTGGGTCCAGGCCCCGCAGAGTAATACGGTGGGGAAAATCGTCGCGTGTTGGGGTGACGAAGAGTTGGATAACGTCGAACTGTAATGTCTTTCGAGATTCTTTAATACGCGCAGAGGCCAAGCTCACGATTTGGCAGAGAATGCAACCCAACTGACCACCGGAGTTCCAATGCTCGACTGACCGTATAAGGGAGATTGCTTTAACTCTTCTGGAAGCGCCGACAAAGCTCTGAACGTGTTGGAGCGGATTACCCAGCCACGATTCACATATTGAACAGAACTTGTGGAGAAGGCTGTCGAAACCGTGGAGCGGTCCAACTTGAGAGAGCAGATCCCCAAGCAATTGTGGTATTGCATTAGCCCCTAAGTCCATCCTCGATTAGAGTGGAGTAGGGCCCCAACTCAAAGCGGATATTAGGAAAGGGCTGATATCTCATTCCAGTAATTCGTTATTGTTATATTAAAGATGCAAAGGAGTCCACAGACCAACTAGTGTGTGGCATCTGCGGCTGAGTGTCTCCGATTACCCCGCGAAATGTGGCTGAGCTTGGGCAGAAACCCTCATAGTCAGCCCAAATCCATCGCAGTCGGAAACTGAACTCACACCGCCTTGACTTGCCGTGGACCGGCGTTCTTGCGGACCTGAGCGTCGAAGCAATCGGCGACTCTAGCACGTCTCTCGTCCATGGAGAACGACAAATCCTATTCCCTTCGCAATATTCGGGGATGACCTCAGCTTCATTCGACTGTACTATCGGCTACATGTAGACCTCTGCGGTCTTCTCTCAGCAATCAACCTAGTTCCTCTCTTCTCTTACATACCGGTATATCAAGGAAGCAACAGCACCGCAAGCGAACATGTACTGTATCTGTTCGAAACTTTGCACTAGCTGCTGTGGCGAGTAGCTGCGCCATCTACCCATCACCCGCACCTCCTGTGACAATGAAGATGCGCTCGTAGAGATGACTAAATTATTGCTGCTTTAGATGTAGAAAATGGAGCTAGTGCATATGTGGAATACGTAGAGCTATATAAGCATGCATAGAAATTAATAATTTATTTAAAAGTAGATATAAACTTTTGCTCTAAATAGCTAACTAATCTTACTATTAGAATTTTTTATTTTAATATAAAGAGAAATTTAGAGCTTAAATAATATATAGCTAGCTTCGAAACTAAAAATTACGCCTAATATTACTATTACTTACAAAATCGGGTTCCGCTTTTTCGTGTAAATATACGGTTTAAAGTCGTACAAGCCTGGTAGCTCTTGGCAAACGACTTTACCTAAGTGGGCATAAATCAGGCAGGGAATCAAGCCCGGTTGCGTGCTACGTGGCACTACGCCATTCGTGCTGAGCAGGTGCGAGTGCGGCTGTGCTGTAGAAACCGCTAATTACTCCGCCTAGCTGAGCAACCTTAACCATACTGGACATAACAGAGGTCAATCTTGGTGTTGAGACGCAACAACTCCCTGTCCCCAACATCTCTGTCTACACAGAAAAATACCGCAATGAGCTTCGGGTTCAGTATCAGCGACTTTTTGGCGGTAATCCAATTAGCCAACAAGATCAGGAAAGACTTCGCAGGCGCTCCCGACGAGTTCAAAGGCGCATCAGATGTGTAAGCAGCTATGACGCAGGATGGGTCATTGCTGATATATGTATTCATAGAGTCCGAAGCCTCTCGATCGTTCTCCTAGATGCCGAGGTAGCCGTATCGGGACGGGAGCTCAGTTCGAAAGAGGAAGCAGACTTGAAGAGTATCCTTGACGGCTGCAAGGACATTCTTAGCGAACTGGAGTGCATATTAAACAAATACACCAAGCTGGGATCACAGCAAACGAGCATCGGCCGCAAGGTGGTAAGGGCATGGAAGCGACTGTCTCTGGAGCCAGAGGACATCCGCAATCTTCGGAGTCGCGTCAATGTCAACATCAATCTGCTAAACGCCTTTACTTTACGGCGTACAAGTGACGACACCGCCAAACTAGTACGATACCAAGAAGATCAAGAACAGCTGGCGATCTTCGACTGGCTGACACCGGTCGACTATGCTTCTCAACAGAGCGACTTCCTCAAGCAGCGACAAGATGGTACGGGACAGTGGCTCTTGGATTCAGCAGAATTCAAAAGCTGGGTGAAGACCAAGAAGCAGACTTTGTTTTGCCAAGGCATTCCAGGAGCCGGAAAGACAATCCTCACATCAATGGTGATAGAAGAGCTTTCTACACGCTTCCAGGATGACAGCAGTATTATAGTTACGTACGTCTACTGCAACTTCCAGCGGCAAAACGAGCAAACGCTAGAAGACCTACTCGCAAGCATACTGAAGCAGCTGGCTCAAGGAAGATCTTCTCTGCCACAGAGCGTCAGATCCCTCTATGACCAGTGCAAATCTGAGAGACGACGGCCTTCGAAAGATAAAATCTTAAAGGCCCTTCACACGGTGGCTGCTGAATATTCGCGAGTCTTCATCCTCGTCGATGCGTTGGACGAATGTCGAGTTAATAATAGCTGCCGGGAGAACTTACTATCAGAAATCTCAGAACTTCAGAACAAATGTGGAGTGAATATTTTCGCAACGTCAAGATTCGTCCCAGACATAACGCAGAGATTTGAAGGAGACTTGCGATTAGAGATCCGCGCCAACGAGCAAGACGTACAGAGATATGTGAAAGGAAATATCGATAACCTGCCCCGTTTTGTCCGACGTGATCCGGATCTACAGCAGGAAATTAGCTCCAAGATTGTCAAAGCTATTGATGGCATGTATGTAGCTTCTTATAATATCGTTTAAAAATTCCCACTAATTTTGCTAGGTTTTTACTTGCACAGCTTCACCTCAACTCCTTAAAAGGGAAGAGATCCCCAGCAGCTATTCGAGATGCTTTAGAGAAGCTAGCTGGCGGCTCAGAAGCATATGATCGTGCATATTCTGATACCATGAAGCGAATTGAAGGGCAACTACCAGACGAAAAAGAGCTTGCTAAGGAAGTTCTGTCATGGATTACTTGTGCAAAGAGGCCACTGACTACTACAGAGCTTCAACATGCTCTTGCAGTCAAAGTCGGGAAAGAAGAATTGGACGAAACCAACATACCAGATGTTGAGGACATAGTTTCGGTATGTGCCGGACTTGTCACGGTTGACGAAAGCGGTGTCATCCGCTTAGTCCATTACACAACACAAGAATACTTTGAGCGGACTCAAAAGGACTGGTTCCCGACTGTAGAATTCGACATCACAACAATATGCGTGACCTACCTCTCATTCACCGTCTTTGAAAGCGGATTTTGTCCCTCAGACTCTAGCTTCGAGGAGCGCCTGAAACTCAACCCGCTGTATAACTACGCCACGTGCTACTGGGGACATCATGCTCGCCAGGCTTCGGATTTACATGAAATAATCATAGACTTTCTAGAGTCTGAGTCAAAGATGGAAGCAGCAACCCAGGGAATGCTAGCCCGCGAGAGTTACTGGTGGGATTCCAACTACAGTGAAGAATTTCCAAGGCGAATGACGGGACTGCATTTTGCGGCGTACTTTGGACTTACAGAATCAATTAAGGTAATTCTCCGGAGCGCCGACGTCGAGTTGAAAGAGAGCTGGGGTCGAACGCCGCTATCGTGGGCCGCCGAGAAAGGGCACGAGGCCGTCGTCAAGCAGCTGCTCGAGGCCAAGGCCGACGTCGAGTCGGAGGATAGTAGGGGTCAGACGCCGCTGTTGTTGGCTGCCGAGAACGGGCACGAGGTCGTCGTCAAGCAGCTGCTCGAGGCTGGGGCCGACGTCGAGTCGAAGGATAGCAACTACGATCAGACGCCGCTGTTGTTGGCCGCCGAGAACGGGCACGAGGTCGTCGTCAAGCAGCTGCTCGAGGCTGGGGCCGACGTTGAGTCGAAGGATAGAAGGGGTCAGACGCCGCTGTTGTTGGCCGCCGAGAACG
>JASJFT010000051.1:0-86161 GCA_030770425.1 Darksidea phi | reverse complement strand
GGGCACGAGGTCGTCGTCAAGCAGCTGCTCGAGGCTGGAGCCGACGTCGAGTCGAAGGATAGTAGGGATTGGACGCCGCTGTGGTTGGCCGCCGAGAACGGGCACGAGGTTGTTGTCAAGCAGCTGCTCGAGGCTGGAGCCGACGTCGAGTCAAAGGATAGTAGGGGTTGGACGCCGCTGTGGTTGGCCGCCGAGAACGGGCACGAGGTCGTCGTCAAGCAGCTGCTCGAGGCTGGAGCCGACGTCGAGTCGAAGGATAGTAGGGATTGGACGCCGCTGTGGTTGGCCGCCCGGAACGGGTACCAGGCCGTCGTCAAGCTGTTGCAGTCCACGACCATGACCACAACCTCTTCACACTCTTAGCCTCCTCCCCACCTACGTCCTCTCCACGCAACTTCCTTTATATAGGCTTTAATAGGTTGTAGAGTATTCCTGATTTGAAAACAATTTCATTACTTATCCAGATGTGAGTAACTGATAATATCCGCAGCGCTGAGCTATTGTTGTGTAGGTAACGTTATGCGGAGGTAAACCGGGGCATGGTAAGCCTCAACAGGTTTTGAGATCCAAGGTACTTGCTTATGGATCCCTGCACACGCTCTAGACCGATTTAAGTAAAGCGTACGCCAAGCGCTGTAGGGGCTGCGCAGCTTTAAAGTGCGCACACAAAAAGCAGGAACCGATTTTGCAAGCGACTATATAGTGGAATTGCGCTGTGAAGCGTGGAGTTGCGATTTTCGTGGGGACAAATCACGCCAGCCAGTTGCAACAAGTCTGCACGTGTTTACATATCATCTAATTAGGTTTTGATGGTTAGCAGTCTAGCCTTTTCCAGACTGAACAGGAGGGCCAATGCGTAGATTTGCCGCTCCCCAGTGCTTGCCGCTGAGCGGCAGCAAACGTCGCTGCTAGAACAACACTCCGCTCTCTCCATGAGCGTCTCTCCAACACAACTCTTTCCCTCTTGCCTCCCTCGTAACGACTGCGAATGTCGGGCCAATTGCGCCGCGAACTCGTATCCCGTGATTCATCATTTTCGACGTGAACAGCGGAGCGGGGTAGTGTCAACACTCATCTCCACATCGGGCGTTGTACAACTCCTAATCCGTGTCTCAGAAACTGCGAAGTGATCTCTACCTTTTGAATCGAACTCGTATAGCTCTCCATGGCAGAGTTAAGGCAACTAACCGTTGCCTGTATGTGCAAGGCCGCAAGCTACACCTTTAGCGTCCCTGTAACCTCGCTTCCTTTGTCAACACACCTCTGCAACTGCGACATCTCGCGCCGAATCTCTGGCACTTTGCTCACCAGTTACATAAACATAACTCACGGCCTTGAATCACGAAAACCGGAATTATCGGCATTGACACCATACAAGAGCTCAGACATTTTGACCCGCCATTTCTGTTCAACATGTGGCACACAGATGTACCTCGAGTACAACCATGACGGTCACTTTGAAGCTGCCACGGGAACTTTACAGATTGATAGTACAGACGGTATTGTAGAGTACAAGGCCCATATCTGGATTGAGGATACTCGCGATGGTGGAGCAAGCCAGTTTATCACACGCATCAACGGCGAGGAACTAAAACGGTACCTCCAAGAGCCAAGCAAAAGCGAAGAAGTGCCTCTCGGCTGGTGCTCAAAACCAGTCGATAGCGAGGGAACGGAGCAAGCACCGATACACGCACACTGCCACTGCAAAGGCGTCCAGTTCTATATTCGTCCGCCGAATGAAGCTTCCAGAACCGCCAAATCACCCTACCCGGATCTAATTGTCCCGTACCATAGCAGCTCATCCGCAAATCCTACGAACCAACCTTGGTGGCTCCCGACATCTACCCGCTATCTAGCTGGAACATGTGCCTGCAACAGCTGCCGCCGCGCCTCAGGCTTTGACATTACATGCTGGGCCTTCATCCCGACCGCCAATATCTTTCTCGATGTAGAAGGCACCCAACCTTTTACACGCAAACCGTACTGGGGCCGGATGACAACATTCCGCAGCTCCAAGAGCGTCACACGAACTTTTTGCAATACATGCGGAGCAAATATCTTCTGGGACGGCGATGAGAGACCAACTATTGTCGATGTAGCCGTAGGCTTGTTGGATGTGGAGAGTGGAGCGAGGGCAGCGGAGATACTGGCTTGGTGGACCGGACGGGTCAGCTTCGAAGAGAATGCTTTGAATAGGGGGTTAATCAGCGGGCTTGAGAAAGGCCTTAAAGAATGGGCTGCGAGAAATGATGGGAAAGAACATGTTGCTAAGGATATGCAGGAATTAAATACGGGATTTATACAGCACGTTCGTCAGGAGTAGGATGGTTTGGCGAGTTCCGTACGTTCCGTCAATCTTTTACCACTGATATATTGTGTCCTCGCTCACTCAACACCAAATGGTCTATCCGAAGATTACCTAGTGGTTGTTCCATCAGCAACACTCGCTTCGAATATATGTAGATTTGGGTATTCATTCGTATTAAGATCTACGTTTCTAGCAGCCATCTTCGCGTTGCTCCTACTCATCTAGCGAATTAAGGTTCGCATAAAAGACCCATTCATCATTAAGCCAGCTAGACCGTATACAACGCTCCCAAATATGACGGCAATGCTTCCGCTAGCTGCACTACTTGAGAGCTAAGTGGCCGTGCAGAATACGTAAAAGTTGCGCTAGGTGTACATACACCCAATATCCCCACAGTCAGACCAAACAAGTGAATCGAAAGAAGAGCTAATCATAAACTGACAAGCGTCAGAATGGACATCAAAGATTGAGAGGTCGACTCTTAGTCTGGTCTGAGAACGATAAAGACCGAGCCCGCGAGCCCCGTAATGATGAGTAAACTAACTAGGTCAACTGTTTCTATAGTAAGAGTAGTATTTTCTGGTATTTCGTATAAGGCCGAGGAGTATTATAATATATAGATAACCTTAGCTAGCCACTAAGCCTAATTAGTCTATTCTTTATGTATATCTTGGATCATAGCTTATAGTAACGTAACTAAACTTAGAATTTGGTAAGGATTTCCATTGTGGTAACTATATTTGGGTATATACAGAACGCACGAAATACAGTCGGGGGGTTAAACAAATCCAGCTTTTGGTTGCATATCTAGGGGGAAACTTCTTCGGTACAAAACCCTAGGCGAATACACAATAAATTGACTATAGGCTGCCAAGATAACACAATATCCACCTCTTCTAATAGGGTTAGGGCAAGTTCTATTATTCCGGCCTTTGACAGCTGGAAACAGGCCGGTAGAACTTCTAGCCACGTGACTATTATCCCTGGGGGGGGGGAGGGTTCGGAGGTGGGTTGGCGAAGATCGGTTTTTGAACCGAGCTGATCGGGCCGAGGAACGGGCGCCGCGCTCGCTTCGCCCTCGCTTCCGTGATCAGGCGGCACACGGAATTGAGGGGCGATTTTGCCGCCTAGAAGTGGTCCCCGCCTTCCACATTCTGGGCTGTGTGAGAAAATTGGTGGAGGGAGCGGGAATCGAACCCACAGTCAATTCACTGGCAGGATGATGTTGACTTCCAGGACGAGTGCTCACACACCACTCGACCATCCCTCCATCAAATAGTATATACCCTTAGGCTTAATAGGATTTTCCAATTTGACTTTGCTGCGTTGAATGTAATGAACCGAGCAAAGGTAAAGGTATCGATTTTTGGTCCAGAATACACGTCACCGTTCAGGGGTTCGGATACTAGGACGGGGATATTAGAGAAAGCTTTTACGTGGGTTCAAAGTACTACCGAGCGCATTCTAACCTTAAATACTGTACAATGATTATTCATGCTACCGATACGCTATTAAGAATCGACGATACCGGATTGGAAGTTATAGCGATCGCGTTAACTAATCTTATAGTAAGAGTATTGATTTAGTTTGGATTTGCATAGTGGGAGTCTCTTTTTTTATGGTCTGTACCAAATACAGTAGGGGTTTGTACATAGTAGAGGTGCCATACGCCTTATATACTAGAATAGAGCTGTAGAGCTGCAGTACTGTCGATCGTGAGATGCTCCAAGTGTATTATAAAGAGGATAGTTATAATTTATTATTAGAATAAGATGTTACCGGGTATTATTATCTTTGAGTAGACCCTTACACTTCAATCTTATTCTACCACTATTAGATATAACTACCGAAGACTCTATTTATAAGGGCTTCCAATGCTGTTCTGCTATAGTAGTAGCTACTAGATTGCAATCTTCCAAGGACCCACGACAAAATCCAAATCATCCACTTACAGGTAACACTCGCAAATACCTCACTGCAAAACATTTCACAGAAAGCGCTGGCAGTTCGTGGTGGAAAGGATTGAGAGACGTGTCGTTCATTTGCCGAAAGCTCAATGCTTTAGGGTGTTGCTCCCTGGCGTAGAAACCACATTTTAAGACGGTTTGCTCCATTTAGATGAGAGCAGGCGCAATATTAGGGAGGAGAATATAGGGCTATGGCGAAGTTGGTGATACAGTGCACGTTGAGAGTGAGTTATTTGTGTGATGGTGTGGAGTCTCGGGTTGCGGAAGTAAATGTAGTAGGGACATTTAAGTCTTCTATGCTTTGCACTGGAATATCTATGTGCTTATACGGGGAGATCAGGGGAAATGGTTCGAATTTTGGGAGTCTTGGCTATGGAGGGGGCCCAAAAGTAGAGAGGCATAGAAAACGCCATAGTGGTGATTCGTAAGAGTCTGACTCCTTGAATCTTAGGCATGTACGAGCAGGGCGCTTCTCTGGAGCCTACTGACCGTGGGTAGCACCGTATCCACACGTGCATGCAAAGGGAGTCACCGAACAGACCCAAAGCCTCGCCCATTATACCGCCATCCCGAAACCCTAAAACCCAACAAGGGTGCGATTACAAGATTGCATCGACAGCCGCCCGAAACGAACCCTATCCGTCATACCCTTCCCATCATCCCCTCTGCAACCACATGCTCATGCTTCGCACACGCTTGCGCCGTCCTATACCACGCACATACTAATCAGCACCCACTCCCCCATGAAACTCCACCGAGAATATACATGCGTATAAAACATACACCTGCAACAATGTACATTGATACTGCAGGTATGCTGGAATACCGAGAGGGATTTAGATGGCGGACCGAGAAGGGCGCAGTTAGGCGGAGTGGAATACCGAGAACCGATGGATCGGCGACGAAGGCGTGGCCGCAGATGCGGAGGGGGGTAGCATTAAAAGAGGGTGTGTGGACGTGGTTTGAGAGTCGAATCTTAACATTGGATGGGATCCGTTGCAGGGGGCGAGTGTGGAAAGACGAGAAGAGAAACAAGGACTTAGTGAGACGCATCGGGAGGGTGGGTGGTTGTGCAAGAGCGAAACTAATGGGAACGTTTTGGAAAGCCACCAACAAACCTAGAAATAAAGACCGTAATCGAGGAAATCAAAGACGGCTCGGGAAAGCTACGCAGCAGCGGGACATGCTGGTACAGTGCAATCTAGGCCCCCTTCCCCTCGCAAATATAACCCTTAACATCCTTGGGGCCTCGCCCTTCCCCTTTCTCCTTTGCACTTCTCGTCCCTACATCTAGCATTAGCCACATTAGGACTCCTTACATGTCATCGTTAGGCACTTACTCATAGAATTTGCGGTCACACTTATTAGGGAAAGTTTGCCCCCACTCCATAGTTGAGCACTCTGCGCCACGGGAGAGCATATACCCCTGCTGTTGGACAGCGGCTGTACGGTGAGAGCTAATCCTCTTGAATCTTTTTGTTGCCTACTACACGGCAGAGAACCTCGAGCTCTCTCTTCCCGAAGATTTTGCTTCATTGCTCGAGGCTCGAAGTGGAGTTAGGCTCGTTTTCGTTGGAAGCGGTGGAAGCAGTAGAGGCGAAGGTGAGAGCGAGGGAAGCGATAAATATTTTGGGTATATCCATGGCGCTCAACTTCTAGGTTTAGAAATGATTGCCTTTAGCTGTAGTGTTGTAAGGGATTCTGGTAATTGTATCGGTAATTTGTGTGGTTCTTCTGAAAAACGTGAAGGAGACGAAGTCGAGGCGTAGTGGTTGCTTATATTGTACTGGGAATCCCCCACCTCACACTGCTGATCCATCAGTATCAAAATCCGGGGATTAGCTTTTGCAAAAAGATTGTAAGTGCAGGACCCCTTTGACATTGTCCATTTCAACGGGAGAAGCTGGCTGCCGAAAAGCATGTATTCCCGCCCCAGAGCATCAAATGCTCGCCGTCCTTCCATCCATCGGAACTAGATTCACCATTTCCCGTAAAGTCACGGATAAAATGTTGCCTTCGAGCAGCATCCCGCACTATATCATGCGGGAACAGACTTCTGGTACCGCTGACAGGGGCTGCAACTGTCCCTGAAACGGCGGAGACGAACGGGACCGTAACAACTTGCATCAAGTGCATTTCCGAGATATCCCGGGGGTGGTAGGAAATATTGAATCTAGAAACGGGAAGAGAGCGCAAAGAGGGGAGAGGGGAATAAATGCGCGGGACAATCCTACGTATTTACAGTGGTTTGAGTCAAAACGTCACATGAGCCACACACCATAACCTCACCCGTTCCTGTGTGCCACGGTCAAAGAGTAGGTAAAAAGCTAAGAGTCTCTTAGTATATAAAAGTTGAAAAATATCCCTTTTCAAAAGCTAGAGCTTTATATAAGAGGAATTAGAAGCATAGACGAAGAAAAGATAGGAACTAAGGAAGTGAAATATAAAATCTCTAAAAGACTAGAAAAATAATACACTAGAAAAGAGAAAGTAAAGATATTAGTAATCCCTATTCGGGGTTTTACTCTATGGATTTCCTTATACTTATCTTTGCTAGGTATTACTCCTCGTCCTATTAACCCGTTGCTCTTAATACTTACCCTCCTATTACTAGACTTCCTTCTTATCGCTTTCCCTTAGTTTTCCAATCGTAACCCGGCTATTTCGGCTTACCAGCAAGGAGAACCGAGTTTTGGAGCCTTTTCCAAGGCTGGAAATCGATGTTGTTAACCCGCTTCTAACCGTTCCAGCCGAACACGAGACGACGCGTCGGCTGACGGTCACATGATCTTATCTCGTATCGTCAACCCCGCATACACTTCTGAATATCCTAGTTCAGTCGCTCCTATTCTTTCACTGAGCCAGCGTCTAGAAAAGTAGTTATATAGAAGACGGATTCCCACTCCTAAAATGGGCGAAAAGTCGCTCCGTTCGTCCCGATCGTTAACCTCCCCTCTCCCACCTTATACGGAATGCAACGATAAATCAAGTAGCTCACCCTCGTATTTTCCGCCTCCGAACAATGCATCTGCAGGCCTTCTCCGAGAAAAAGGGACTAAGAGTGATCACCTTACTACACCGCCAGACGCTGCAAATAAGCCCTCCCGATTTTCCCGCGAGCGTCAGCACCACCATTCCTCGCTCCTCCGTCTCACACGCAAACTTCGTCAAAAAATTAATTCTGGCTCCACGCAATACGACCATTGGAAACGCTCCATCAGCAAAGCGCTTCGATCATGCAAAAAAGCACTAGCAAGGGTTCTTGCACTCACATTATTCCTGGTTCTTACTCCGTTCTGCTGCTGGGTATCTCCGGCGGAGTGGTTCCACGTCGTGGGACCGGCTATGGGTGGTTGTGATTGCATTGACTGCCAGTGATTTAGCGCCCATATCAATGGCATTGGTGGGATGTATGATTCTGAGGCTTTTATTTCCCCAAAGGATCCGATCAAGGGTTACTTAAAGAGCAGTGTCATCACTGGAACCCTACTCTCTTTTTATGCGCATACTTAGCCCGAGAAAGTCGCTACGTACTTGGTTACTTTGTACCCGGGGCCAAACCTAGAGCTATCTAGTTCGAATGCTTTGGTTGGTTAATTGGATTCACTATATACGGCTATGTAGCTGTGCACGCATTCCATTTTATCGAAGTGATTCTGTACCTGGACGCAAACTATTCTATTCCTAGTGCAAGGGCGCTCGCTAAACATCGAAGCACATGACTTTAGCTTTGTCGATGTTCTTAAAAAGCACATTGACTTAGGCGGGAAGTCGTTACTCTAAGCTAATTTAGCGCTGACCGAGCTTCAGGATCTCAATGAAAGACCGCCCATCTGGCATATATCTGTGCGTTGAAGCCAGGCCGGCAGACTGCTGGAAAAGCATCATTGGGCTTTTCACCCTCTATTCTGCCTTCGTAAAACCCCCAACGCGAAGATTTAATGTTCTTGCCTTGTGGTCGGGACTTCTGCGATCGATAAAGCCATAGGTACGGGGTTGATGTGGCGGATGCGGCTGTGACTGCAATCAAGCAGCAAACTCCGGGAAATCTTAGCGGCAGAAGCCGACCGCTCGCCAAGGTATACCCCAGATCCGGATCGTCCAAAGTTTTTGCACCGTAACGGTCTTGCATGCCGCACCCCAAGAGTACTTAAGAATCCAGGATGGCAACGGACTGGAAGCGCGGATCCGGGCCCGGGGGATTACCACGCCAGTACGACCATCCCTCCTCGACCAGGTACGACTCGGCGAAGGCTTGCTACAGT
The DNA here is from genome assembly GCA_030770425.1 of Darksidea phi. NCBI lineage: Eukaryota > Fungi > Ascomycota > Dothideomycetes > Pleosporales > Lentitheciaceae > Darksidea > Darksidea phi. Next base: position 77,621 of record JASJFT010000051.1, on the reverse strand, counting down.
AGAAGCGCCGCTTGGTCAAGGGGTTCCTAGGGGCGTACGGCGAGCGCCGATCCCTCGTTCTTTTCAACAGCCAGGCTGGCCGGCCCAACCCCAACGGTGTTTCTCCGTCCGGCGGGCTGCTCAGATGACACCGGAAAAGCCATATCATGACGTCCATTTCCCAAGCGCATGCCTAACAGGGCGAAACGGCTCTCAAAGGCAAGCTCGACTGGATGGTGGCCGAAGTGGTCGCTTTTCGCAGTGCATGGACTCAACGCCAACACCGTGGGCGGCATGGCACACGCAGCACAAGACCATGCAGGGGCTTTTGGACGCGTATTACAACACCAACAACTCCCAGGCCCTGCAACTGGTAGTGAAGGTGGCCAAATGGGCGCATCTCACGCTGACCGTCGGCGACAGGAACCAGCTCGACCTCAAGAGAAATCCGACCCGGGCCGAACTCAAATACGCGTGGGAGCCCATACATTGCTGGCGGGGTCTATGAGCAGAGCGGTGCGCGCGAACTTTACCGCAGCCCATAACTTCTACGACACCGACGGCAACGGCGGCAACTATTCAGGCGTTAACGACAACCCCGAATTATTCTAGAATCGGGACAGCATCCCTAATGCCATCGCCCAGAACGGCACCGAGATGTGCACGATATACAACACACTCAAGCTGGCCCAGAGCGTCACCAAGTACCAGTAGACGCTCTACCAGGAGACGGCCTTTCCACGTGGGGACATGGCCAACTTCACTGTCCCTGGACAGGGACCGCTGGATATCAAATTACGGGTAGGGATGGTCGAGTGGTGTGAGAGCCTTGACCTGGAAGTTAATATCATCCTGCCAGTGAATTGACGTAGATTCGATTCCTACTCCCTCCCTCAAATTCTCTCACAGCCCAAATTATGGAAGGCGGGGACCATATTTGGGGGGTAAAATCGCCCCTTAATTCCGTACGCCGGGGAAGCGAGGGCGAAGCGAGCTCGGCGCCCTTTTTTCGGCTCAATCGATTTTCGCCTATCCACCTCCGAACCTCAACCCCCCACCCGCCCCAAGGAAAAATAGCCACGTGGCTAGAAGTTCTACCCAGCCTACTTTCTAGCTTTAAGGCCAGGAATAATAGAACTTGCCCTAACCCTTACTGGGAAGAGGTGGATATTGTGTGACCTAAATTGGCAGTCTACGGCTATCTTACAGTGCTTTCGCCCAGTGGCTTTGTACCGAAGAAGTTTCCCTGGATATGCAACTAAAGCTGGGTTCGTTCAACCCCCCTACTGTGTTTCGTGCGTTCTAGTAGCTACCACTACATAGATACCACAATGGAAATCCTTACAAATCAAACTACGGGTGCCCCGCTGGGTTCGTAACGGCTTCCAGCTCATCGCCAACGGGGAGGCTAAGTCCACCAAGGACGTTCAATCCAGCACGTAGCTATCCTGAGCCGGACCTGGAAGACCGGCGACGTGATCCAAGTGCTAATGCCCTTCACCATTCGAACTGAGCGCATGCTGGATCGCCCAGACACCTAAGCCATCATCCGGGGACTGGTGCCACCGTAGACCATCAGTAAGCCGAAGCGGTAGTAGCTACAGGCAGTTGTCGCTTTACCGGCACCTAAAGCGGGACAGCAACTACCCGCGGGCCGCCATTCCCAACGATCCGCTCTTCACCGTCATCACCACCACTATCACCTTCTCCACCAGCTGCAGTTCGAACATGCGGCCATAGTATATCAATGGCAATCCGGTCGTCTCTTCGTATTTCCCGCGTGTCGAGCCGGCTGTGGGCTTTGATACAATCGGTACGGGCGTGCCCACCACAATCACAACCACAACGACGGCCTGCCCAAGTAAGACGTGCCGGTTTCTGCGATCGCCTCCCCAAGCACAGATAGACTAGCATTCCTCGATTTGATTTGGGATCAGGCGCCGTTTGCTACGCACGCCGCGTTTGTTCAGGCGGTTATCTCAACTGTAGACGCGTTCGTCGCCGCTAAGGTGTATACCACCAAGATGCAGGATACTATCGTCGTGAAAGCTGGCGAGGCGGAGCGGGAACTAGCTCCATATTTCTAGTCAATCCGCTATTGCATCCGGTCCAGAATTTATACTCAGCCCATTATTAATTGAGAGCTATCACATTCAATAAGTCTATCAGGCTAGCTCACTCACCAGGTCAGCTCACATGACTACTCCTGGCTGCTACGCCGCATTCTGTTCTATATAAGCTGCTCTCATACAGAGCTATTACAATCAACCGCAGTTCTCACTTCTTTCCCTCACAGTGATTCACCCTGATTTCCTCACTGTGACAAAGTCTCTACTTATGCTTTGATTGCGTTCTGTAGGAGAGAAGAATTTTTGGTAAGAAGTGGAATTCCAAACCACTGTATTACGGAGTTGAGGAGCTGGGAGAGCATGTAGAACGAAACAGAGTCATGCTTTAATCAACCCCGACTCCATCCCACACTTTTAAACAAATAGATTTCGCTAGCCCAGAGGCCGTTTCATCGCCTCACTATAATCAGCAAGTTGTGGCCGATGACGTGGTTCGAAGCATTCCGCTCGACAATTCTGGTAGGCCTAGAAACTCACGACCTCGTCCTCGATAACGAATATGTTATCAATATGCAAAGCAAGCTTTGTATTTGCAACAGCGTGTGAAATTTTACGGTGGATAAAAGTGCATGAATAGGTGAATCCTTCAACACCCGTTCACCTTCCTAGAAGTTGTGGAGGTTGTATGTTGCACCGCGGTCAGTCCAGTCGTTTGATTCGAAGATCTCTATTAGACCGTTGTGGAGATGCTTCAAATTGCCATTTTAGTATTAGCTTGTGTGGCAATTTTGGACGAAGTCAAGCATCCGTAACAACTCGTATCCGTTTATTTCATGAACACAAAGTTAATTTCCCGAGCTAGGAAATTCATAGCCCAACGGTATTGCATTCTAGTGCTGGAGTTCTAATAGACAAGCCTGCCCAACGCGTACAAACTAATCTGATCTATAGCTCAACAATGTCGCTCTCCGGTGGTTCGCTTATTTGAACCGTAATCTGCACACCTTGCTCACCGGGGTTAATCTCTTCTTCCTGGAAGCCACTGAGATCCAATTCACCTTCTACCTCCTCAGCATCGGCCTTCTTGATAGGCCTAGGAACATTATCCTTGAAGTAATTACCACCGACAATGTTCCCACGCGGATCGTACTCGCAGACCAATTTATAAAAGTTCATGCCGTTGCTCTTGCAAGTGTTGGTGTTCCAAGCACAACCAATACGTTTCGAGCTCTTCCAAACCATCTGCGTGAAGTGGCCTGTCTCCATCGAGAAACCAGGCTTGTTAAAGTCGTACTTCTTGATCTCATCGTACCAGCCATTGTGGATGCCGGATTGGGTTTGCTTGATGAAGTCGAAGGAACCGGTCGTCCAAGAGCCGTAAAGGTTCTCGCCATATGGGCCGCCCTGTCCTCATCATCAACATTTCGCTATTAAAGACAATAGTAGAAGACTTACGGAGTGTTTGAACTCGCAATTATTGGCCCAGTTCTGGGCAAATTGAGCGAGCTTGTTGTCCCATGTAAGAGCGGGTACGCCGTGTTTAGCGCGATCGGCGTTGTGGGTGTCTAGGACGGCTTTTTGGAAATTCCCATCATTGATGCCAGGAGCGACGAAAACATAGGGAGCAGTGAGAGGCACGAGGGCCTGGGCGAAAGAGGGCACATGCATGGCAATTAATAAGAGCGATTATTGAACGATGTCGAAGGTAATGATTCACAAGCTTTGGAGATGGCTTTCACCATTTATACATACGAGAACCAGTACGGCATAGCAGTAGAGAGTCAATAAATCGCAATTCTAAGCCCGGTCTAGTCTGCATAAGGCCACCAGTCACGCTTACAAAATATTGGGCGAATCGCGCTGCTCAGTTACTCAGCTGAGAAGTGTAAGGCACACTGTAGGCGCTGTAATACACGCCCTGTTTGTCTTAGGGCTGAGCCTCATACAAGAGGTCAGCATGAACGGACTGGGACCCATGTTCTGCGCACACGGCGCATTGAGATCTTCATGTGGGTGGCAAAGCAAGCGGGCTCCAGCCACTGCATGCTGACGCCTTGTATTTGTTCTCGTGCCTCGGCAAAGTATTCTTCGCCGCAATTACGCCCGGCCTCGCAGCTTCGTCTGGCTAGCTTACGTTGGACCAAACCGTATACGATTGACGAGGTTCGAACAACAGTCACATGCAGATAAATGACTATTTGAAGAGTTTAACATCGTTACGGTTCGTTTGATTTTAGATATGCAGGGTTTGATACTGGAAAACAGGCTAGGAATTACAAATGACAACTACATACGCCAGCCACCTTCGTCCATTTAAGCATACCCTCCCTCCATAGTTCATTGGCCCTAGCAATTTATGCTACGACTAACATTTACGATAGTCTTGATAGACTATAGGGCATAACATCTCCCATCTCCGCCATTACTGCCCCACTTCCTAGTACATCACAACGGCTAGTCGGTTATTCTTAGATGCGACATCAGGCACACCGGTACCCCCAAGAATATATGCTCTCTTTTGTCCAACAACTTTGTTCAGATAGTCGATCGCAGCCTGGTTCGGCCCTCCCATCCAGTTACCCACCGTAGTATCAATCGCGCGTTCACCGTTTGGCTTCTTCCTGATCGCCGCAGCCGGCGCTCCTGACACGATCTCATGGGTGAATCCATTGGAAACGTTGGTTCCATCAGTAGAAGCAATGGTGGCTGCGCCATCACACCCCTGCTGTAGACTGATATCGCCATGTGCGCGATGGTCATCACTTGCCTCGAGCTGGAACTCGACCCAAGTGCAGGGAAGTTCTTTGCCACGCTGAACTCGGCCTTTGAAGGTTTTTGGCAAAGGCACGAACTGAGATGCGTTCGGCTTTAGCTTGACCGACTTGAGCGGCTTGTCGAAGTTGGCGCCGGCTGTTCCGTTGCCGTTCCAGTAGTTGTCGTAGAAGAAGTATTCGGACTCCTTGTTGGATTTGTTGGTGAGGTTGATGCCTGGGCCTGGATCTTTCGCGCCAACGGCAAGGGTGGTGAATAGTGCTTGAGTGGGCTCGGCAGTCTCGTCGTTACCATTTACAGCCTCACCATTCTCCTGCGCAAGTGCTAGCAGGGCTTCCGGGGAGATTTTTGAAGGATCGCCTCCAGCCGCTGCAAGAAGCGCTTCTGTCTTTGCTTTGGTATCATTGGCTATAGTTTCGTTGTTCTGGTGGTTCTCGGAGCTCTCGCCATTCTGAGGTCCTGGTGCGAGAATGAAGTTGGTCGTCACAGCTGAAGCATGGGGGCCATCACTAAAGAAAGAGATAAATGAGTGACTGTATTACAAAAGGACTAATCTACAGAACGCTTACTTCGGCGTGCAATCTTCATCATTGTAGCAGATCAAGATGTCTTTGCTGCCGTGGGCGGCAGAGCTCTGTGTCTCAGTTAGCTACATCCAGTGGAATCAGGTAGTAGAGTCTCACCTGTGCATTGTCATTGGCATTCCCGGGACTGCCATTCCAGGCACCGACACCGATGTAGGTCTTGCCGTCCGCAAAGGTACGGACGAATTGTTCAAGCTTGGGGAAGTCTTTGGGGGCATCCATGCGAACAACCTTGCCATCCTTGACGTGTACGCAGTTTTTCAATTCATCCCTGGTCCCCTGGCTCGCCTTCTTCCATGCAGCATTAAGGTTCTGCATAAACCTTGGATCTCCCTTGCGGGTCTTGTCGTCGCCGACTTGCTGGACGATCATGTTGCCTCCGGCACCGCAAATGTTGCTCATGTCGATGAAGTCGTTGCCCATGTATCCGCATTTGGTGATCTCGGCTTGTTCACCAATGTGGTCATCATGGACTGCAATGATGGCACCAGAAGAGCCATCGTTTGCTTGGATGCGATGTTCTTGGTGTGCTTTGACAACGATGTCCTGGTTGTTGTTCCAGCCATGGACCTGGAAGCGTTGGTCGTGGCCGGACATGTTGCGGACGATGAGAGTCTTGACAGCCATCTTGATTTTATGAAAGTTTCGTAAGGAGAAAGTAGGGTGATTAAAATGGAAAGTTGAATGATATAGACTGGTGTGGGTAACTGATGAGCCCTCTACGAAGCTTCGATGGGCATCTGTTATACGTCGCGATCTTTTTGCCGTTCACATAAAACATTCTCACCGCCCTCGGCGCAGCACTCATCATGTGGCTGATGAGTATCGGGCGTCCAAAATGTCTGTTCAGCTGAGCTGTGCCATATTGATCCTTTGATTTGGCTCAGATGCCTGGGAGTGACGTTGGACTGAGACGCATCAGCTGAGATGAATACCGCGGCATGTTACCCTTTACGCCCGTGTACTTTTTAGGACTGGCCTTACTTTTTAGGACTGGCCTTAAAAGCGTTACGGCCATCACCGGATTAGGTACTTCGCTGACCAACGGCTAGGTTCCTGACGATGACCGCCTACGTCTCTCTTGGGGCGGAAAATTGTGGCATAACCCCGCTCATTTCAAGCCGAATGCGACTGAGCACAATAAACAGCTTGATAAATGGAGTGGTCGCGTATAGGTTCAGGTTTGCGACGCAGTCAGATTATCAGATGTAGGTCGCTCGGATCTCATGCCAATCAGAGTGTAATGCTCAGGTCAGCAATATTCTCGAAGCGGACAAAAGCAATTGAACAGCTCTCTGCTCCGCAGCACCACAAGGTCTAGAGATAGACATGGCGATTACATCAACTGCTTCTGCAGCGAGAGAGTATTTTTTTTCCGTGTGTGCGGCTCGAAAGCGCCATGTTCCGTGGGTAGACCTGTGCCTGGGCCCTGGCGTTGCAGCATGCGTCGGGAACCAAAGCCACACTCTTACCTGCTCGCACCCTGACGCCGCACACGTGGAGATATGACGCGAACTCAACACAGTCAGATATACAGCTAAGCCCTAGGCACCTGCGACACCTCGTCCGCGCTAGAGATTGCAGTGCTTAGGGTATCTCCCCACCTTACAAGGGTGTACCCCCGCATAGTCGTATAGGGCGATACGAACCGTTGGCCTTAGCCTCCCACGAATGGCGCGCCTAATCTTCGTTCCTTGGATTTCCATCGGAGTTCCGCACAGCCACTCTGAACTGGTAGCAGCGGCCGAGAAAGCCCAATGCCGAGGCTCTGCGGATTCGCGCGGACTTCTCATCAGGGTAAAATACCAGGGAAACTAACTCGGTTAGACATTCGTCTGTGCCCTGGAATGCGGTGCAGAGAATGTGTAATTTCAGGACGCCCCAGTTGCCCGATGTAAGCTTGTGACCATCTAACTATTGAATCGCGGCGGAGTTCGTGGTAAACAAGCACGAGGCTATTGTCTTGTAAACCGCGCCTCAAGGTCTCTCTCTAAAAATAAGCAGTAACCTTTTTTACAGTACACTCCGGCGTAGCACACCGATTGGGCTGGTGAAGCATAGAAAAGGACGAACCCCCCACAGGTTCCAGCATATACGAGTCAAAACATACAATCTTCTCCTCAATCAGTTCTACGAGCACAAATTATTTCCATTCCTCTAAAACACTATCTCCACCATGGTCGTCAAGAAACGCTGCCTCCTTTGGGACTACACTAATACCAACACTTGTCCACAGCAGATGGACAAGGTCAATTTCAATGGACCGATCTCCTCCGTCTCAAACTGGAACTCCTGGGTCCCGCCGGAGCTGAAAGGCCGCGCCCCGTTTCGTCCTATGATCCACCTGGAGCGTGAGCTGAACGGCAATGAGTGGAAGTTTATCTTGGATTCCAACCAGCCGATCATTCACTTCTTCAATGAGCCAGAGAGGAACGGCATTAGCCCCCAGAAGGCGGCCGACTACTGGCACAAGCAAGTACGTTGAGGTGTGATCACTATTCGCAGGGCAAAGTACTGACAGTGCTGCAAGGTCATTCCTAACCTCAGGAATCAACGCCACAAGGAACTTGTTTCTCCATCCTGTGCTTCTGATCCTAACGGCCAGAAGTGGATTGCTGACTGGATGAACCTGGTCAAGGACTCTCCGCCTGACTATCTCGGCATCCACTGGTACGGCACGTCCAGCGACGAGGCCAAGAAATACATTGAGGATATGCACAAGAAGTTTCCCGGAAAGAATATTATCGTCTCGGAAATCGCGAGCATCAGCAGGAAAAGAGAGGAAGTTTATCTTTTCACCCAGAGAATGTGCAATTGGATGGATGAACAAGATTATATTTTCGAATATGCGTTCTTTGGGTGCATGAGGAACATGCCGGACAACTTTGTCAGCCCGGAAGCTAGGCTGATGAACCCCGACGCTAGCTTTACCGACCTGATGAACAAGTACATGAACCAGCAGCCATGGAAATAATCGAATTGTGGGACAGATTTGATGGGTTAGGATTTGTATGATAGTTTAGGTAGTCTATACGCTCGTTGAATCGGTAATCTTTGAGATTTTTTTGTGCCTGAGTTTAACGCTCTCAGTCTATTAGATGCCGCTGGTCACATTTGTACACCTTAGAGGACTTGTGCTACTACACCCCGCTTACTTATTCAAGTACACCAACTATATCCATTTCTGCAGCGGCATTTCACCCAAAATATTACGCCCCGCACCGTCCCAATCTTCCCTTCCACCTTGTCGAATACAGAACGCCTATAACACGACATTGCGAGGCTGTGTAACCCACCTCCGCACATGCGAAGCTGAAGACCAGTAAGGTACAGAACGATTGGTCGTCCGTAAACTATTTTGCGTGAATCGTTATCGTGTTTAGGTGGATCGTATCATATGGGCCAACATATCTTGCGTTTTCAAGGTATTCGGGATAAATACCTTTTTGTGTAGGTTATCAAGTTTCAGCGGACTCGATGGTATATTACTATGCTCGTTCCTCGCTCCGTAAGAACCGAAAAGCGGCTCCAAACTCGACGCTAGGCCGCGGCGATTATACTACGTAATACATGAAGCTTGAACTTTTATATTTAGGTTGCGCGGTACCGATATTCCGCTACTTATCCCAAAATTCGACTGTCTTAATATTTAATTTCGTGGGACCTAGGCTCGTGACTAACACGTACTCATAAGTACCGATTGTGAGGTGTTCAAAAACCGAGAGAAGCAGCGAAACAACGGTTATATATGTACAATTGCAATGTGAGGCTTAATAGGTCGCGTAGATAGGCTAGTGGGCTATTTACACTCTGTTTTAGGTTAGAGTTAGGGTTAGCCACACACATTTACCAGCGGGATCATCAGATTGTACCCGCCAAATTTCTTTAAAAGCTCGCATGAAGGAGAAAGCTATATGTTCGATTCGCAAACTTTATATATACAGAACCCGTGGTTAAACCTCGCCCCACCTTCTCCCATCTGGAACAACCCGGAAACATCCTCACACGTTACTCGTTTATGCAACCTCCAACCTCAGCGCATCGTACTGCAAATACACACTCTCCGGCAGTACCGCGTCCTCTGGCGCCGTCGCCCGCGCTGGCAAACTCAATACCATCTTATTCACGCCCGCCCTCAACAACCCTGCATCAAACAAAAACTTATGCCCTGTCGTATAGCACGTCGCCGCGCTGCGCACCGCACAGCTCGACGAGTGCTGCGAGGGGATGGTCCAGACGGGGAGCTGCTTTTCGTTGACGACAACGGTGTAGGGCAGATTATTCCAGTTCTTGCTCGCGTTGTCGTTGTTGCCGGCCGAGGTCTTGACGCCGGCCAGCTGGATGGTGAACGTTGCGTTGGTCTTGTCGGAAATTTGCTGCTGCGTCAGGTCGAATGTGAGTGTCCAGTTGTTGACGTTGGTGTAGTACGGGTCTTTGCGGATGTAGTTCGCTTTGCCGCCGAAGACGCTCCAGTGCACGTAGTTGAAATCTTTTGCGAGGTTCGAGGTGCCGATTTTGTAGTTCACACCGTTGGGGAAGTCGTTCGGGAAGTCATGGACAGCCCAGTAGAGGCGGTATTGGCGTGCGCCAAGCGGCTTTGAGGTGTCTTTTTCGTTGCCATGGCGGAACTCGCCGCACGACTTGTCAGGAGTACCGATGCGCCAGAGTTCGGTGCCTGCGGCTTCGGCAGTCCAGGTCACGGTCGTTGTCTGTGTCGCTCCGGCTTTGATCTGGATCCCATCTTGCGTGTATTGACCGAAGATCCCGTCTGCGTAAACGGTTAGGCGGTAGGTACTAGCTTTCACGGAGGGAATCGTAACGCTGCCAGAGCTGTCGATTTCGCCCCAGTATTGGTACGCTTTGCCATCCTTGTCATTGTCCTGGAAGTCGGCGCCATTGAGAGACAGAACAGCCACAGCGCGCGCTGCACCCTTGGGAAGAGTAATAGTGCCTTTGAAGGTGCCGCGGCCGGAAGATGGTACAAGATTGGGAACATGTTGCGCAATCGAGTCGTAGAACGGAGTCCAGTTAGTAGTCGCAGTTTTGGCAGCGTCGTTACGCAGCTGCCGTAGGGTAGTTCCTTTGGCGCCCTTGTTAAAGTAATAGTATTGCTGTGAGCGGAATGAGTTCGTACTCTCCTAAAAGAGAGAGTGAAAGAGTGAGGACTCACAGGTCCGAAAGTGCGATCAAAGCCGTTTACCATCTCCGGTACGCCGTTCCCGTGGTGATTCGAAACTACACAATCGTTAGAAGACTAATTATTCCGGGCGGAAGCGTGCTGGGTAATTACCAAGATAGTTGTACACGATGCCGTCAACCGTCAAATCCGAGTGCGTCGGTCCTCCAAAGTACGTGTCCTTCGTATTCATAACCAGCCACGCTCCATACGCCGACCCATCGCTGCTCTTGCTACCATCACCATACATGCCATGCACGGTCTGGTTCCTCCACTCCTCAGAGAACATATACTTGGTAAAGTAATCCGACACCTGCTTGACATACGGATGATCCTTCTTGCCACCCACATACCACGAAGCATCCTGTACCGTAGGAGCGCCGCTCGTATCCGGCAATGGGCCATACATCTCGTCGCTCGACGATAAATGCGTCCAGAGTGACGAGCTTGGGCGGAACAACTGGCGCATTTCACCCAGGTCGCCACCGCTCGGCGTGCCCGAGTTCTTATACGAAGCGCGCGCGAAGACGTGCATGCCCGTCTCGCCATCGCGCAGGAACCAGTACTGCTCGAGCACCTTGCCTGTGTTCTGGTAATTCTGGCTCATCATTGCGCCCGCATAAGCCTTGCCCTCGCCATCAGTGCCTTTGAGAAGTTTGTAGGCGGCACCATTCCCTGGTGTCCAGAATCCGCTGTCGACGCAATGGCAGTCGAGATACGGTCCGCGACCCGTGCCGAGCAGATTCTGGCCGTCGAGGGAAAGCTTGGAGACGGATCCCGAGCTTTTGGCGACGGAGAATGAGAGGCGGTCGTTGGAGACGTTGATGGCGCTGCTATCCTCCGAGGATTTGATTGCTGCGAGAGCGACCGAGACCCAGGACGAAAGGACGAAGAAGCTCGCGAGTTTGAACATGGCGACTACCATCTTGGCGGCGGTTCCGCGACTCCGCACCCAGCACATTCTTCAGTCGTCCTTAAATCATTTTTCTGTGCGACAGGACAAATTGTCCATCGGTTTAATAATTGCCGGTCGCTCGGGAGAAATGCCATCACCAGGAGCGTGCTCAGATATGTGCGGTCCGGGGTGCCGTCTTTAAATTACGACTGGAAACAAATGGCTCTGCGTGCGGCCGTTTGCGGAGTTGATGTTTGGGTTTGACAGCCGATGTGACATGTGAGAGAAGGCGGAGGTTCAGTTCTTGATCGAATCAGTACGAGTTGGAGGGGCTCGGTCTGTCATGGACCGAATACGTGTTTGAAACGCCGGCGTAACTCGGACCGAGCGTGTGGAGAGGGCGGGATCTCCCATGGTACTACGTCTATATTGCACGGGCGCCGGGAGAGCTTAATTGCACTGCGTGCCTCCTACCAAAATGCGAGCTTCATCTGCAGCGCTACATATTGAACAGCGGTCGATATTGTGATTAGCTCCAATTTGGAACAGGTGCAGAGACGATCATGAAGGATTTTCCCAGCTCCTCGAATCGAAACCGGTAAATAGATTAAGCTGCAGACTCACAGCGAGACTGCACGATGTCTGCCGGAACGTGCTTGGAGCTACGCAGTTCATATGCATGCGAGTGCACATAAAACTCGAAAAGTCTTATGATCCCTTTCTTTCCTTTTCGCTTCAAACCCCATGCCTAAAATGTTGCTCAAGCGGCTGCTAACGTTCCTGGCGGCGGCTGACGTCGCAACCGTCGCGGCCATTGCAGCACCCGCACCCTTCAACAAAACCTCGCTCAACGCCGCTGCCAAATCCGCCATCAAAAGCCTCACCTCGATGCGGAATTGGAGCACCGGCTGGGACTGGGACCAAGGCGTGGGCCTCTACGGCATCTGGAAGCACTACGAAGCAACGGGCGACAATTCCTCCTTCGCCGCCGTGCAAGACTGGTTCACGACGCGGCTGCCGCGCGGCCAGCGCAAGCATGTCAATAGCATGTCCGTCTTCGCGACGCTCGTGAACTTGTACAGCGTCACGCGCGACGCTAAATGGGTTCCGTACATGGAGGAGTGGGGATCCTGGGCTATGTACAATTTGACGAGGACGGAAGAGGGCGGCATGCAGCATGTCACGTCTGGCAGCCAGAATACGCAGCAGCTCTGGATCGACACTCTGATGATGGCTGCGGTTCCCTTGGCTAAGATTGGCTTCCTGCTCGATAAGCCAGAGTATGTGGCCGAGGCGAAGAAGCAGTTCAATATTCATATCAAGTATTTGCACGATGGGAAGACAGGGCTGTTCTTCCATGGTTGGACGTTTGTTGATAGGGATAATTTTGTAGCTGCGCATTGGGCGAGAGGGAATGCCTGGGCTGTGATCACGCTGACGGAGATGCTGGAGCTGTTGGGTGCAGACAGGGAGAAACAGGATCCTACACTGCGTGGAACGCTAGATGCGGTGCAGGCGGTGCTGCCGGCGCTTCAGGACGAGGTGAATGGAGGCCTGTGGCGCACTGTGCTGGATCATCCCGTGGCGGAGGGCTCGTACATCGAGACGTCGGCATCGGCGGGGTTCCTCTTTTCTTACGTGAAAGCGCAGAGGAAGGGGTGGATTGCGGGTGATAAGTATGCAGCCACGGTGGAGATGGGAATAAAAGGGGTGCTGAAGAGTATTGCGCCGAGTGGGGAGGTTAGGAATGTGAGTGGGGGGACCGGAGTCGGTAAGACGATTCAGCATTATTTTGATATTCCCAAGGTTCAGACTATGTGGGGCCAGGGTATGGCTGTCATGGCCTTGATGGAGACTTGGCGGACTCTGGGCTGAAGGCTTGATAGAATAAACAAGGATAATTCGTGCTATATGGGTGTGGGCTATCCACATTGGGAATGTTAAGGAATGCCATTTGGCAAGTGGACGCTAAATTTCCTGGGGGAATTATCTCGCAAGGTACCCGCTTATCTATAAGTATCTCGTTAAATATATTTATTTGGGTTAGATTTGCATAGGGGGAGTCTCCTTGTAAGGTCTGCACGAAACACAGTAGGAGTTTGTACATAGTAGAGGTGCTATACCCACACCTTATACACGATACTAGAGCTGTAGAGTCGTACACAGTAATACTGCCACTACGGTTCCAGTCCTCCCTAAATTAGGGGAGCCCGGCGGGGCCCTAATTAGGGCCCAGACTGCCACGCGATTAGGGGGGCGCAGGCCCTAACTTTAAGGGAAAAAAAAAAGTTTAAAGATAGTAAAATATTCTAGAAAAATTATTTATATTTTTTTTTTTCCTTTTTTTTCACGATTTTAGAAATATTTTAAGAAAATTAATTTGTCTTCTTACTTTATATACTATCTAGAGCCCTTACGAATAGTCGGCTAATCGTAAGGGCTCACCAGGTATAGCAAACCAACAGCCCTCGCGATTTAACAACTAATCGCGTGAGCTCAGCGGCTGGCCTATATGGAGCTCAGCGGCTAACCTATATCGAACTTAGTAGCTAGCCTATATCGAGCTTAGAAGGGTACCTTTCTCAGTCGTATAAACTATATAGTTCTTAGTATATTACTCTTAAGGAGGAGCGGGAGGTAAGTATATAATATTAAGGTTGTTGAGTATATGACATAGAAGATTTCACGTGCTAGCATGTGATACCCGCGAACACCCGCGCGCCCTTAATACTACCCAACGACCTCAGCCAGCTCCTGAGCTCGATATAGGCTAGCCGCTGAGCTCTATATAGGCTAGCTGTTGAGCTCGATATCAGCGTCATTAACGCATGAAGACGTCGCGTCCGCTCGAAACAATAGATGGGACTTCGTGGGCGGCTGGTTGAGGTTGAGCTTGCGTAAGCTTGTAGTATAACTACCGCGTCTACTTCTTCTCTCAGTCCGGCGCACAAAAAACAACCACACTGCATCAAGCCCCCGACACGGTGCAAGACAAGACATCACTCACTCCGACCAACGAAGCCCATCAAAGAACCACCAGCAATGGATGAAATCTCCATCTCAAAAGATGCAATCGCAGGCACGCAAACCAAATGCCAAAGCTCCATATACCACTATGGTACCGTGCCCTCATCCTTGATGAGGGCGTCCCTATCAAGGATTAGGGCAGCCTTATTAAGAATCGGGGTATAGTATCAGGCACAGTATTAAGTATAGTATTAGGTATAGTATTAGGTATAGTATTAGGTATAGTATTAGGTATAGTATTAGGTACAGTATTAGGTATAGTATTAGGTACAGTATTAGGATCAGTATCAGGCTTAGTATGAGGCTCAGTAACTAGCTGGGGTGTTTTTTTTTTTTTTTTGTGTGTGTGTGTGTGTGTTTTGGGGGGGTTCGCTTGGGTTTAGGATAAGATAAATTGTGTTATTGCGCAGCGAGGAACGAGCAATTACTTTCGGGTTGGCTGGCAACGGGGCGTAAAATATAATTAGCCCATTCCGTCCTAGGAATAATTAGCCCACAAGTCTCGCAGAAATCTAAATAACTAGATAAGAAGAGGTGCATGCACAGACCTCTTTAGCTGTACTTTAGATGGAAGCAGTTGCCTACCCCCCTCCCCCCCGCATCTTCTCCCTTCTCCTTCCTTGGCTGGGGCACCCTGAGCCACTACCTGCCTACCTGGCTGCGCCCATTTCGGTACATCGTTGACGGACTGACGAGCGGCTATTGTGTACCGTACAGTCCTTTCACGACGCGCTCGTTGATTCAGGCCTCCACAATAAAAACCCAGAGAAATACCACGTGCTGACACTAGTACCTCTGTATGCACGAAATCGCCCGCAACTGTTCGTAGCCACCTTCAACCTAGAGTAACCAGCTCCCAGTTCCTATTCGGTATAGCAGACCAATTCTTCTCCGAAATGACCGCAAACCCAACCCGATACGCAACGTCATCCTTCCTCTCCACCACCAAAGCCCGCAAAGCACTCGACCCATCATCAGTAACAGCCTGATTCCACGAGCCGCCCGGCCCATCTCTCCCGAGCACTACAAAATACAGCTGAATCAGGTCCTTTTTGCAGCCGGTCTTGTTCCGCTGGCTCACTACCTTCACCAGATGCGGCACGTTTTCGCGCACCGTGGGATCGTTTCCGGCCAAGTGGACCGTCGAGCCCATGCAGAATTCCGCAGGCGTGGTTTTGTACTTGCTGGTGTTGCTGCGCAGGAGATAGTACCGCGTCCCACTGTAGTCTTGTTCGTGGTCGCGTTGGATGTACACCGGCGCGGTATTCGCCCAGAACTGCAGATAGCCGGTGTCGAGGTCCTCATCGAAGTCCCCCTCGTAGGCGCAAGCACACGAGTTTCCCTGCTCGGTGTTCATTGCGGATGCCGACTGTCCAATCCGCACTCGCGATCCGTTCGAATCCACCCGGTAGACGTCGACCAAGGGCAGAATTCCGTCCAAGGCTCCGGCGAAATGCAGTTGGCTACTCTGTTTCTTCGACCCACGCCACGCGAGCCAGCTCCAGCTCGGTATGGGCACGGACACCGTGTCGCCTCCAGACGAGACCTTGCGGTGCGAAGCCAGCGTGCGAGGCTGTTTCGCAAGCCGCCAGAATAGGGCCGCGGGGAACCGCGACTCGGGCAGAGCCCAGACATATTTTTCTCCGGTGGAGCAAGTCAACGCGCCTAGGACGCCCATGAAGGCGTTGAGACGATCGGATTCGTGGGTGAGCTGGCGGGACAGGTATTGCTGGCCAAGCCTTTCCAGTTGGTTGTATGGATGGGAATCGAGGCGTTCGGGCATCGTCAGGTCGTACTCGTACGTGTTGATCGTGTCGTTGCCGAAGACGAAGCCGTCGTAGCCGCGCGTCTGGTCGAACTCCAGCACCGTCTCCTCGACCCAGTGCGCCTCGTCGCAGCGCCAGTACACCTGGTCGTCGGCGAAGATGAGCTTCCGCGCCGCGAAGAGGTGCTCCTGCATGGTCCAGGCCCGCGCGTACCAGGTCGTGTACGGTGTGCGCTCGTAGGCTGTTTTGCCCGTCTTCTGCCTCCCCTGGGGCTCGACGCTCATCAGCGTGACGCCTGGTGCTTTGACGATGTCCGGGCGGTGCGGCTTGGGACGCGATCGGACCCCCGCGAGCCCGGCGTTAGCGTCGTCGCCCGCAGCGGCGATTAGTGTTACGGTCGCGCGGGCGTAGACGGATGCCATTTGCGAAATCTGGGATTGGAAGTGGACGTCGTCGTCCTGGATGATGCAGATCGCATCTACCCAGAGGTAGCGGAGGCCGATTGCCCCGGTGACGGTAATTGCATCCTGCACTGTGGCTGGGAGATATCGGTGCCGCAGGGCTCCTCGTTGCCGCGCTGCTGCAAAATCGTCCTTTCTGGATCTGTAGTTGCTGCACTGTCCCCAGACGTAGCTGAGCGCGGCGTATGGGCATTTCTCGGGCGCTGGAACGATGCACATGTCCTGAACATCGATGAGGAGGAGGTTCTTGGCCCAGGGCAGATGGGTTGTCCATTGGCGAGTACAGCATCGCTGCTGATGGTGCGAGTCGCAGTGATTCAGCCAGAACTGCAACAGGCGTAGGTCCACCCGGGACTCGAGCAGCTGCCGGCCGCTCAAGCGGAGTCCCGTCGTGCCGGCGGTGTGACGCACGGTGTCCTCCACCGTGGGGATGTGTGACGGGGAACACGGTTGGAAGGTGACGAGTATTTCTGCGTCGTAGTCGGGTAACGAGTAGATAGACGTGTCCTCCTTCTCCAGCTCCACAATCACCGTCAGTCTGTTCGTGGTAATCGTCTTTGGTCGCTGGATTTCTTGCAGCCGTTCGTCAAGCTGGAAATATCCCCTCAAAAATCGATTGAAACCCGCATCCGGAAGACTGGTTACGGGATGAACATGGTCTGGATCGTCTGCTGGCATCGCGTTGATCTCCGGCTCTGCATGGCAGAAGTCCTGGCTCTGAATCGAGATACGGACAGCTTTGACAAACTGTCCTTCTTGCAGCCTCCTCTTGATCACGTTGCACAAATCACAACTCCTTGCTCTTTCGAATATCTCGTCTACACTGCCCAGCCTCGGTCTTAGACGTGCTCTTTTCGCGGTATTCGACCGCAGGCAGCCCTGATTTGCCGTGATGGATGCCCCAGGGAAGGCTTCGGCAAGTCTTAGCTCACCGCGCCAGGCGAATTTCGTGAAGTCGACTAGCGAGCAGACATCGCAAAGTCGGAACGATGGCACATGAGGCTGATAAAGTTCTTGATCAGGAGCTTTTGTGCGTCGACAATTGTTAGGGATGTACGTATGACAGCTTCGGCTGCAAGGAGCTTGCGGCCATTCAAAACCTTCCATCTGGACTGAGGGTCGAGTTGATTGCACAAATTCCTCGCCGGGGCTTTGTTGTTTTCCGTCAAGGATGATCACAGGATCGTGCGGTTGTTGGCGGAAGTGGCGGTAGGCCACTGCTTGGGGTCTGTGCTAGCGCTAGTCTTTATATAGGCAAGGCCTCCTGCCTAAACCAATCCACATCTCTTACACCAACTTTTATCAGCAGTTTGATATATCGCATGCGGCTGAAAACGGTGCGGCTGAGTCTGGCGGAGTCTGGCGCCGTGAGTGGATCGTGGCTGTCGCGAGCTTGGCCACAGACTCGACTCGAGCAATGTCAGCGTTGACGCGAAGAAAAAGTACGAGTAGACGGCGGCGATCGCAAAAGCTTCCTCACCAGCTAAATCTACCGTCTAGCTTTTGACAGCACGGTGCAGAATCCAAGGATTGGTCGACAAGATTGGGCCAGCCGAGCATGGTGCTGTTGGAGAAAGCTTCCCTAACGATTTTAAACGGCTCCTCGAGTTCGTTGGGGCCCTTTTAAAGTATGTTGAATACCAAAAGTGTATTATTTTTTTAGCAAACAGACAGCTTGAGGGAGCTTGGGGTTTCTATGGACACTCTCAAGAAAGAAGTTAGCACATTGATAAGGAAAAGAAAAGCTAGTGTGGTGTAGTAGTTGTAAGGGGAGCCCGATCGAGTATTGAATGCTTAGGTGAGCGGAGAAACGTTAGGCCGGGGCCCGAGAGGAGATCGTCCGGGAGTATCTTCAGCTGGATATCCCATCCCATCCCACCTGACATAGAATAAATAGTTGAATTGATTGATTATTCGGCCGCCTATCCTATCACCTCTCCCATCCCTCCGACTACGGGTCGTGAGCTCCGCCCTCTATATTCGATATATACCTATACCAAACTAGTAGTAGGATCGAGGGCGGAGAAGTCAGGTCAAAGCGGGTAAAAGGTAGATTCGACACCGATAGAGGCTTGTAGAAGAGATTACGCAGTGAGGATTCCGAGGATAAGGGTAGAAGGTTAAAGAGAATAGGAAGAAGCGGGTCTAAGAACGACGCTGGCAGACTAAAGAGGTCGTACGGGGAGAAGACCGAGGATAAAGGCGGCAAATCAAAACGGCGGAGAAGGGCATGATTAATGGCAAGGCAGGCCGAGCTGATTGCGGCTCAGGCTTAAATTTCATTTGTATTCCTCTATAACTTTGTTATTAATCGTAGTCTTATTGATTCTTATGAAGTGGTTCCTCATTCTGGCCTTGACTTTAAGTCCTAAGCTTAATGCTTGCGCCAGAGACTGCACGATTACTAGCGTTAGACATCTATAGTAATGCTAGCAATCGTTTCCCCGTGCTAGCTCGGTTTAGGTTAGAAGATGTTTGATTGATTGATTGATTGATTCCTACTCGGTTTCAGCCGCGATTTCTACGCGGCTATGCCCGGATGCGGAGGTTTGGCAAACAGCCGACGCTTGCCGAACGCTATACCAAGAGTATGGCCAGCGATCCCCTTGCCTCCGCTTGTAGTCCAGTTTCTATCTACGACTATATATAATTCGCCTAAAAAAGTAATATAATTATCTATCTATATATTTATTTCTTAAGTTACTTATATATCGTAAATAAAGTAATTTAATAAAAATCTTTCTCTGGTTAAGCATTTAAAATCTAAATAGAGTATATTTATTTGGTAAGGATTTCCATTGTGGTAACTATATTTGGGTATATACAGAACGCACGAAATACAGTCGGGGGGGTTGAACAAATCCAGCTTTGGTTGCATAGAGTATATTTATATATCTAGCTAGTTTTCTAACTACTTATATCTTATCCAAGGGCTAAGTTCGCTCAGTCTATTTTAATCCTTTCCCTCCTTGGAGTAATCCATCATTGATAGTTTTAATTCTTAGGCACTAAACGAGTGATTTACTATACGGCGCGAACCAACACGGAAGCTTCCAGCCCTATCTGCGATCATAGCGTCATTTGTTCGTAAAACGGTTGAGCGGGAGCGATATCCTGCCCTATACACGACCCGGAGCTAAGTTCGTGCGCTTCTTCGTCAAACGGGGTCTACGGAAGTCGCCAAGCCGAAACTACTCACACGGAGCCTTGGAGCCAACGGCTCACACACGCCAACGTTTAACTGCGGCCAAGTTTTCTCCCAGTATGGTTGGATCGAGACCCAAGCCGGCACCTTCTACGTAAAAGCGGTAATCTCAGGCTGAGATGGATCATTAGCGGCGAGCTTTATGGGTCTCGTGCCAAATATATCTAGTGCGTGGGGGGAAGGTTCACGAGTGCGGCCTCGAGTGACCCACAAAGCGGAATTGCAAAGAATGAACGCTGCAACAGCCAGCGATGTATCGAAGAAATCTATTCTAATGGCACCTACAAATGTCGTTGGTCGGCTCGCTGGTGGGAGATGGGCGCGCAGCTCTGCTCAGGCCTCCTAGTGACCCTACTACTCCTAGCTGTAAAAGGGAAATGGAGAAGAGAAACCAAAGCCCCAAATAGCCGAAGATTGGATCCTAGCTATAATCGTCTTCTGTACAGTAATGCCCACTTCAACTGCGTGAATTACTGACACGAAAGCCTTTCACCCGCAATCATGGCATCGCACAAAGAGGCAGTGCTCAAGATCTCGAAGATGTACCTACAGGCGGGTAGCTCTGAAGAAGTATTCCACAATGTCGCCGGCAGGAATCATGCTCAGAAGGTAGCCCAGGTACCTTCACGCTGGCCCTCCTCGCCGGATATCCGGCTTACAGCGACCCAGTAGTATACCCTAGACCCATGCGGCGATGGTCTTTCCGTCATGGAGTATCGTTAAGTGCGCACCCGCATGGCGATAGCAGGCTTGCACATCCGGAATGTGCGTCAGAAGCCATGCTAAGCGTGGCGCGTTCATCAAGGTGCCACAAACCCTCGGTCTCACCAGATATATACTGATGTTTGTATGCAACAACCCCGCAAGAGCATGCGGTCGGCAGCGCATCTCGGTGATTGAAAAGCTTATGTAACAATGAGGCACAGTACAGTTAAACTCTTAGGAAATACAGCTAGACACTCTTCGCACCCCTCGTCGGAGGCTCTCCTTAATCGGGCAATATGGCTCTTCCCGACATCGTTGACGTGCTAATCATCGGCGGCGGACCGGCAGGCCAGGCCGCAGCAGTCAGCGTTGCGCGCAATGTGCACACTGCCATCGTGTTTGACTCACACGAATACCGCAACGAGCGAGCGAACCATATGCACATGGTACCAGCCTTGGACGGCACAGACCCCAAAGCTTTCCGAGAGGCAGCGCGGAAGAACACCACCGAGCATTACAGTTTCATTTCGTTCGTGGACACCAAGATCACGGCCGCGAAGAAGTCGGACGAATTTTTCATTGTCACCGATGACACGGGCGCGAGCTGGACGGGGAGGGGCTTGGTGTTCGCAAGCGGGGTAGCAGACGTGATGCTCGACATCCCAGGATTTGCCGAGTGCTGGGGCAGAAGCATGTATGTATATCTCTCGGCTTGGCTGAACGAGGAGCTCATACGCACAGATTCCACTGCCTTTTCTGCTTCGGCTACGAGCAGCGCGGTAGCGCTTCATCGGGCATTCTCGCCGCCGACATGAGCCTCCAGGTTCCTCTCTACATGCACGTAGCCCGCAACGCTCTGCAACTCTCTGACGCCGTTACTATCTACACAAATGGAGACACGTCCCGTACCACCGCTTTCCAAGCAGCCGTCGGCAGCAAGGCTGCCATTACTATTGACGAGCGCCGCATCACAAGCTTTGCGCTTGGGGAGGACGGTGTCGACGTGACGATTACTTTCGATGGTGGAATGTCTAAGCACGAGGCATTTCTGGCACACAATCCTGAAGTTAAGCTTAGAAGCGCCAAGTTGGTGGAACAGCTTGGGCTTGAATGAGTGAGTGAGTGAGATTGATTTACGTCCTATAGAAATGGCTTTGCCCTATCTACATAAGCCTCCCGTGGGGTATAAAAGGGGACGCGCCTAAGTGCAGCCTAATAGGCGCAAAAGGCGGATCGTGATTATAAGATGCCGCTAGGTAGTAATTTAGTCCCTAGTATCCCTCCTTATAGATACTAAAGGTATTTTTATTAATACTAACTTATAGTAAAAGTTATATAGATCTAGACTACTTTTATATCCTCTTAGTTTATTACCCCCCTTCGGGGGCGTCTCTTATTTATTTCTTTTATTTTTTTTATTTCTCTTATTTCTCCTTATAATATATCTTATATTTTATATAATAACGAAAAATAAAATAAAAAAGTAATAAAAAATTAAATAAGTAATATAACGTACTATTATAATATAGAATAGAATAGTAGCTCTTAAGCTAAATAATAGGCCCTTAGTAAACTAAAGTAATAACTAGCTTACTTATACTAGCGGGATAAAGAGATTTACTAAAAGGAATATAAGAAGAAGTAGTAACTCCTTAAAGTCTTACTACGAAGCTACTTCTATTAAGAGATAGTAAAAATAGTTAGGCCTAATATAATCCTTATATATTAGTACTAATAGAGTAGTAAAGTTTTTTAGAGTACTTAGTAGCTCCTTTAAGTACTATATTCTCTTATAGGAGTTACTTAGTAGATATTATAATCTCTTTAACTAAAAATAAAAGTATTTATAGATCTTCTTATAATATATAATATACTTAAATATTTTATACTTATTATATAAGTATATAAGTTTTATATTATTATAGTAAAACTTTATATAATATTACGCGTAGTCTCTATAACTTATTTAAATAATTAATAGCTTTATTAATATTAAATAAATAAGCTTTAGCTCTACTAGTTATTTAAAAGATTTATAAGGTAGTTATTACTATTTATACTATTATAAAAGCTTTATAATATATTTATTCTACTAGTTAGTTTCTACTACCTAATATAGAATTCTTATATCTATTTAAAGGCTAGTAACTATCGATTCTACTATCTATTTATATAGAGGGGTAGGGCTATAGACCTCTAAATTTACTAGTCTATTTATTTTCTTATTACCCTCTATTTCTATATATCTAGGTAACTACTTAACTTATATATTAAATATCTTTATTACCTTCTAATAAGATATAAATATCTATTATAATAATAGTACTATATTACTATATAGGTACTAGATTACTATATAGGTACTAGATTACTAATATACTATTAATATATATCTAGATTTTATTTAACTAGTTCTTCTTTAAATATAAGATATATTATAGTTCTCTTTATATATCTACTATCTTTATATTAAAGATATATAAGTATAGATTAAAAGAGCTATAATTCTTTATTAACTATTTATCTCTCTTATATATTATATATCTATATATAATATATCTTATACTATCTTATATTTATTTAGACCTATTTAAAAAGAGAGTAATATCTATAACTAATAAACTTATCTATTAGATCTTAAATACCCTAGTAACTTCTATTTTTTTTACTTCTTCTATTAAATCGCTTTAACTTCTAGAGGTATAGTATAGATAAGTAAGCTTTAGTTATAGTACTAGCTATAGAAGCTAGTCTAATTACTAGACTTTTATTTTAAATTACTATAGATATCTAGTTCTATAACCTCTCTATATTATTAAGATCTCTATTCTTAAGATAAAGGGGTAGTCTTCGTCTACTATATATATACGTATAGTAAATTTAATCTTAGCCTCTTCTAGGACTATATACCCTAAAGAGAGATTTATATTTTTAAAAAGTATAACTATAAATATTATTCTATATAATAGAAGGATATCTTTAATTATAAAGGTTAGTATCTTATCTACTAATATAACGTACTAGTTTAAATAAGTACTAATCTTCTTACTACGTATCTCTTTTATTATTCTAGATAGCTTAGTATATCTACTATACTAGGCTTTAGATCTATAGAAAAGTCTTAAGATAATATATATTATAACTATCTTATATAATAAGATAGCTAGAAGTCTATATATAGTCTTTATTAGACTATAAATATATAGAACTATTTTATATACTTTTACTATATATATAGCTATATATCTTTTAAAGGTAAGTTTCTTATTAAACTATACTTTAAGCTAGTATAAAGTTACTTACTTATCTTTAACTAGGTTCTATTATATAAGAGTAATTCTATTCTCCTTATTTATAATAATATCTAGATAGTTTAATTCTTTTTTTCTTATAAGATAAATAATCTTATATTTCTCTAAGATAAAGATAACTCTATTATCTACTTCTTACTACTATATTTATTAAATATTTACTACTATTTAGTAGTTACTATTCTCTAGTATATAGACTATTCTATATATATATATATTATCTATATATTCGAAATAGTATCTAGTATCTTAATTAAGTAGTTTAGCTATATATAGTATATATAGTATAGATAATAATAGAAAGTTTTAAGAGGTCCTATACTTTACTATATATTATTAGAATATTACTCGTTTTAGTTAAATCTATATCTACCTCTAGGTTAGAAAGCTTTTTATTAGATATAGTAGCTAAAGTAGCTAGCCCTAGTCCTTTATATAGTATAGTAGTCTATTTTTAAAAAGAGTATTAAAAGCTTCTAGAATATCTAGTATTACTATAGTAATATATCGTCTTTTTATAAAAGCTACCTCTATATTATATATAAAGACTACTACTAGATCTATAGTAAACTACTTTAGTAATATATTACTATATTATAGACTAAGGATATTATATAATATCGTAGTCTAAACTATTTATCTTATAATAATTCTCTTTAAGCCCTTACTAAGGTATAAGAGTAGAATTATTAGATAGAAGAATCTAACTAATAAATAGTCTAACTTACCTACTTTAGATATTATTACGACCTCTACTATTTTCTATTAGTTTAAGAAGTAGTTATATTCTAAATATTTACTATATATATTATAGATAAAATATTAAATATAGGTTTAATATATCTTAAGTAGATAAACTATAATCCTATTAACTCTTAGAAAGGTACTAGTAATATTAATAGTATTTTTTTTAACTTTCTTTAAGGTTAGATTTATATTCTAAAGGAGAATTAAGTTATTCTATACTTTTAATAATAATATTAAGTTATTCTCTATACTAAAACGACCTAAAATAGCTTATTATAAGACTTTAGCTTTCTCTATTAGGTCTACTATAATATAACTATTATATTTAAGAGGTACTTTTTATTATATAGATTTTAGTTTATACTAGTCTATAATTCTATATAAATTTCTATTATTCTTAGCTCTATCTATTTAGTATTACTAGTAGTCCTATTTTATCTTATATACTACTATAAAAAAAGCTCTTATCTCTTCTATTATAGTATAGCTCGAGTAGTCGTACTATAACTCTAGATATTATTAATAGGTAGTCTTATATTTCTCTATTTACTAAAGTACTATATACTCTACCCCCTAGTTAGACTTACTAGCTATTCTTAAAACTTTATTAAAAATATCTATAAAAACTTTAATATAGTTATCTACCTTATATAGTAAGAATATTATCTTTAAACTAAAGATTTAGTATATCTCTAGCTTTTTAAGACCCTAAAAGATATATATATTAATAGTCTTAATTTTATAGTAATACTACTTAAGAGACTTCTTACTATATTCTAGTATAGTAGTAACTAGTATATAGTAGTCTAACTTATAGTAAATATTCTCGTAGATTATAGTCTTTATAAAGAATATATTAGAAAAAGAAAGATTAATAATATAACTAGCTTAATAAGTTATTCTCTTTAGTTATCTAATAAAGTCTATACTACTTTTTATAATCTATTATATAAGCTTAGCTCTATTTTAACTTATTTAGACCTTAAATTTAAAGATATTATATTTTATATTAAAATTCCTACCTATTATATAGTAGACTAGGGGTATAAAATAAGTAATATACTTTAATACTCTTAATAGTTATAGCTATTTATAGACGTTAAGTATCGCTATATTATTAATATTTATCTATAGTATATCTTTATCTTATAAAGATTATCTTAATATATATTAAAGTCTAACTTCTTTCTAAATATATATTATAATATAGGGTTATTATATCTTTTAATCCTTCTATCTATCTAAATTACCTTAGATATTAATAGAGGGGTAGTATATAAAAGTTAGATATATTAAGACTCTAGTATCTTAGTAAATAAAGGATTCCTATATATATAAAATATTAAAATAGTTATTAAAAGTAATCTTTAGAACTACTATATAGTAGGGTAAGCTCTTATCTATATTAATCTAACCTATCTATATAGTCTTATTCCTTTATAGGAAGTAATATTATTATTATTATACTATTATTAGTTAAATTCTAATATAATTATATTCTTCTACTTAGAGGATAAGAATTATATAAACTTATTAGTAGAATATATACTAGTTATTAATAAATATCTAAGATTTAAGCTTCTTTTAATAATACTTTTTTACTAGATAGACGTTCTTAAAAGGGTCGTTATTAGAGCTTTATTACTATCTTCTTATCTATTTCTTTTATTAGAGTAGTTACTCTATATTAAACCTAGAGTAGCTAGGGCCCCCTATATTCCTATTATTAAAGTCTATTATTTTATAGTAGAAGCTTATATAAGATACTCCTCTACTATCTATTCTACTATCTAGTATAAATATTAAAAGGTATAATAATCTACTTATTTAATTAATATTATCTTCTTCTTTATAGGTCGTATAGTATAGCTATTCTCTTACTTAAATATTATTAGGTATTTCTAGTTACTAGATCTATAGGATCCGAAGTAGTTTATATACTTCTTACTATATATATAGTTATAGTCTATAGGACTATTATATTTCTTAATTAGGGTATTATACTTATTATAGAGTAGAATTCTATTATACTTTTATAAGTTATAGTAGTCCTAGTATTCTAGATTATATTATTAAATAATTAGTTTCTAAATTATCTTATAGGATTTATTACTCGTTCTAAAGAGCTAGAAAGATCTAATAAGTATTAAAAATAAGATAACTTAGATTACTATTCCTTTTTTTATATTTAGATTATAATAGGAGAATCTATAACTAATTAGCTAGACCTCTATCTAAGTTACTATCTTCTCCTCTACTTACTTACTAGTAATAAATAAAGATATACTAAATATATTATAGTATAAAATTACTATACTTAGAACTATATAGTTATATTATTATTAAGAAACCTCTACTAATTCCTCTTTTAAAGTTCTAAGTATAAGCTTTTTATTTTTCTACTTTATAAGTATATTTTAGATCTTTAGATATATAAATATAATAGTCTAGTCTATATTAATTAAATTAACCTTAGAAATATACTTTATCTCTATTTATTTAATTATATTATATATTATAAAGTATACTTTATATAGTAATAGCTAGATAGCTTACTTATAAGTTAGTATAGTAATAAGAATCCTTAAGTCCTTTCTTTCTAGTTACTATTAGAATACCTAGGCGGCCTAGGTATTTATTAGTACTTACCTCTTTAAACTATCTAAACCGTCTATAGTATAATTACTTTCCTCTAAATTTTTAGAGGTTATTATAATTTTTATCTAACTTTTATAGATATATATACTATTATTACTACTTATTTAGTAGCTTAAGGAGGGGTCTAAGAAGAAGCCTAATATAGTCGTAAAGATTCTAATAATCTATTAGTATAGGTTAATTACGACCTCTTTCTCTTCTAAACTATTAAAGCTCTTAATATAAATATTAATAGCTCTTACTAAGACTATTATAATAGCCTTATAGGCCTCGAAAACTTATCGTACTATACTAAGGTAGGTAGTAATAGAGGTAGCTATAGAAATACCCTCTATACCCTCCTCTTTACTACTATTATCCTAATTATTCGCGCCTCTACTAATATACGCTAGAGCTTTATAATTAGCTCTCTAGTACTTTAAGGTACGTAGGTTATACTATTAGATAGATTCTAGCTCTATAGGCCTTATACCACTATCTAGGAGCGGTAGTAGCCACTACGGGGTCGCTAAATCTACTATTTCTTCTCTACACAGCGCGTAGGAATAGAGGGTAGGTCTTAAAATTAATTATTTAGTAAAAAGAAGGTAATTCTAATAGGTTTTGGCCTTAAAATTAAGGGTCCTATTAAAATTAAAAGTTAGTGTTCGGTGAGCCAGCTTGGGCTTGAAGTCACGCCCCAGGGTGGTATTGTGGTGCAGCCTCCATTTGGTGAGACCAGTGTTCCGGGATGCTTTGCCGCAGGAGACGCGATGTCAACAACCAGGATAGTGCCGAATGCATTCAACACAGGCGCGATGGCGGCGTCTGGCGTTGCTGGCCATGTTCAAAGTCGGTTGCAGGGTCAAAAGAGCTTAGGTGAAGTCCTCCGCGAAGCACAGAAGTAATAGGGCCGCGATTGTGTCGTTTAGATGGTACAGGTAGTTCAGTCTATGGAATTTTCCCATTATACAAACCGACTGTTCCCCTAATTCACATTTCACTCCCTTTCACTCCACTGGCACAAGCCCGTTGCTCTATTCATTCTGCGGCTTAACCCTCACCTAGCATCGGAGCCATCAACGAAATGGTACGTCTGAAGCTCCATAGATCGATTATCCTTGTCACTTCCTTCTCCACCAGACGGCGCCTGAGAGGCTCCAGCCGGAGCCTCTCTCGACCGCAACCTCAATTTTGAAGAACCAAAGCCGCGAGAGGTGATGGCCCTAGTATATTTTCCGAATGCGGAAGTCCAGAGGCGTTTTACGACTGGAGGCATGGAAGGAGCTGAGCAGCAAATAATTGCGATGGGAAGCTCGGTAAAGTAGTAGACCCAAGGCAGCCACATGCTCCTGATGGGATCGTTGGGATCGAATCCACTGAAGTCGAAGACACACTGAAGCCGGAGTATAGAGGAAATGCTTGCACTGAGCGAACGAAGTTAATAATGTACAGAGTCCATCGACAGGGAGGGGTTACACTTACAAGATTCCCGCCAGCAGCAGGAAGGAGATCCAAAATTTCTTTATTATCGAGATCTTCAGGTTCCAGATCAACGGAATGGGGATGAACAGAGCGCTGAAGTCGATAATGGCATGCGTCAGCCCGATGGCGTTACACATCTTTACACATCTTCTTGAAGTCGCCACAAGTACCGTCCGTGAGAGGGTTTATAGTATTCTTTAATACAGTAATTAATAGAACATATAGCTTATATAATTAGAATCTTAACTCGTAGATATTACTATATAAATTATATATTTTCTTTATTTTATTCTAAATTAATTAATCTACGATTTAATTTACCCTAGCTATTAAAATAAGTTAATCTGGTTAATTAGAATGCTCTATTTACTTAATAGACTTAATTTCTATTACTTAAATTAACTAAATTGCTTATTAACAAGCCTAATTACGGGATATAAAATCCTCCCGTAATAGTCCTCTCTAAGGTCTTATAGATATCTTACGGATCTATATTACGCTATATACCACCTATATTACTAGAAGAAACCCTCCTTGACGGGACTAGGTCCGTATAACGTTATACACACGATATACTAGGCCCTTAGAAACCGTTTTCCCAATTTAGACCGTATACCCTACGCTCTTTTCCGCCAGGTAGAGGCTGTACTATGCCATCTTAATACGCCACGATTATGGCGAACTAGTAGTATCACTACAGTTATACGCCCCTTTCGCCGCATAAAGGTATTATCTCTAAGCGGCCGTACCGACATATCCCCCTTCATCGTATATAGGAGGTAATAGCTCGATCGAAGCATATAAGACGTAACGGCACTCTGTATGAAACACCCTTACAAGCTGAAGGCGTAGCTAGCGCTAGCGATGCTATATAGGTATTGGTCTCGTATACTCGTTACTTACAAGTCAAGACAATATGGCTGGAGGCGTCGTCGAGTTTCTATTCAGCTACCTACATTCTCGTTACATTTACCGCGGGGTCACTCCCTTAGCTAACTTAGGGCGGACCGGGGGTAAGCATAAACGGAGGGCAGGCGCGGAGTCTAACTTAGGTCTATAATGTTGGGTTGGAGTATAGCTTGCTTTCTTAGCTGTCGTAGCAGGGAGGATAAAGGACGTACCTACTACTTTACTTCGCTCCCTTCGTCCGCTTCTCCTACTTCTTTACCCGCTCTAGTACATTCCTATCTAGCAATATTATAAAGTCTGACCGACTCCACCGTAACTATTAAGGACAGGACTCTCTATAAAGAGGAAGTATATAGGGCACTTAGGGAGAAAATAGGTAGAGAAGAGAGGAAAAGTCAGGTTAGTAATACTAATGTACGTACTTTTACTAACGCTTACCTGTTATTATGGTAGCCAGCCGTAGAGCTGGCAGATCTATATAGCGGTTAGCTATCTCAGCTAGGCCCTGTATCCTAAGGCGACAAACACGTAGACCGCTCTACTAATAACCGAGTTCGCTTCAAAGATTCGGACTCAGACGATGGGCGTCTTAACGTTAAGAGAAAACTTTCTAAAACGGTAAGCTATTCTACGAAGGTATGGCAAAACGAGCAGGATACTTATACGTAGGTAGGAACACTTATCCCTATTAACAGCCAGACAAAAGATACAGGATATGGAAGCGAGGGTCGAAGCGCTAGAAGAAGAGAAGGTAAAGAGGATAGATATCTTTCAACAGTAGGCTAAGATGGACGGGAAATTCATTCAAGATTGGGCTAAGATAAACGAGAACTTCAGGCAGGAACTCACGATGCTCATGAAAAGTTAGGGAAACGACGTAGAAATATGCTATAGATGGTATGCACAGGTATATTGGTACGGGAGAAGAATAGGTTCGACGGCAGATATCAATCCTTCCCATAGAAAGCTACTACCTATAACGTATGAATGCCTAATCATCATACTAGACTCTGCACAACCCTCCTCCCTTGTACAGTAATAGCGTTCCTATTTAGAAGGCACGCCCCATTCGTAGGCCGTTCGAAACCAAGCACGTGCCTAAACAAGCGAGGGAGAGGCATATCTGTACCGCACTAAAGCAGTAACGTACAGGATCAGTCGACGCACGTTACTACTTCGATCGACCTGAAGCACCTGAGAGCATCAGTCGGTTAGAGATCGAAAGGAATCGGAACGAACGTACTAAGCTAAGTGAATTGATTTGGAGGCAAATAAGAATAATTGTACGTGACTAGTTCCTTCCCTGTTTCGTGAAGGTTTTTATGCCATCTCGGGCGCTTTGCCAGGCACAAGGGTCAACTCTTCGCCACCCACATCCCATGCCTCATCATCTTCATCTTCAATTCCACTCGATTCCACGTTCTCCAAGCAACACGTGCCGCTGAACGACACGCCCTGCCTCGTACATTCAACACTAATATCGTGGTGCAGTGTCGCGGCAGTAGGCCTATTCTTCGGGTCCTCTTCCAACATCAGCAAGATCCAATCGAAAACAACGTCGTCCTTCTCCGATCCGATTTGGCGGCAATTATCCGCCCAGGAAGTTAGGCGAGAAATGTTGGCATAGAAGCGATTACTTCCACTCGCTTCCTCAAAGAACTTGCGCATGGCGGTAATCGGTTGGCCCTTGATAATCGTCGCCATTTCCATGAAAACACATCCAAGAGACCACACATCGGCCGCGGTATTGCGCTTCTCGAACTTCGCAATTTCCGGTGCTGCGTAGACCCACGTTTTCCCAGAGTCGGCAGTCGTCGTTGATCTCGATAGCTCTTCCCAGTCCAATGCAATACCGAAATCGGTTAGAAATACACGATCGCCTTTAACGAGAATGTTATGCGGCTTAATATCACGGTGGCGGATTTTAATGCTGTGGATATATTCCAAAGCATTAGCGAGACAGCCGAAGAAGCTTCGTAGCAGTGAGCTCTTATCTGGGTTGCTAAGAGCTATTGAGTAGTACTCGAGAAGGTTACAGTCGCCAACAGGTGACATGATTAAGGCGAAATATTTGGGGTCCGTATAGCTTTGCACCTACATTCAATGAGTATCTGGAGAGTCAGGTTCTTAAGCGATAGACGTACCAGCTCAATACAATGGTAATACCGCACCCTTTTGAGCACCTGTAACTCTATCAAGAAGCTGTTGATCGCATCCTTGGACATGCCACGCACTCTTCGGAACAGCTTCCGGGCATACTCTCGGTGGCTTACTGTGCTCATGACCTTGTCGACCTGACCGTGTGCACCCGCTCCAAGCTTACCAACCACCTCGTACGGCAGCGGTTCGCCTTGTAGGAACCTCGTATGCTTCCTTCCTGGGCTCTTCTCAAACATCAACGATTTTGAGAGCACCGCCTCTTGATGCTTAAGGAAGTTCGCGCTCGCAGATGGCGACAGAGCACGGGGTAAAGTCGATTGCGCAAATGGAAACCAGATATCGGTGATGCCTTGCTCAATAAATACATCCAACATATCCAGTTGATTGATCAGTCGAAGCACAGTGTAGAGTCGTGGAATCTTACTCCAGTCCGGCTGACCTGTGTTCTTTAGGTACATGGAGATCTGGATGAACTCGGTATCGGTGTATGTGAGACTCCCTTCGGTTGGCTTTTCAAACAGCGAGGCCATACCTCTTGCAGCGGTGCGAGGAGTATCCGGTCGTGCGGGGCCTTGTCTCTCCATGACTTGTTTTGCGGTTGGGGTTGAACTCCATAAGGGCGGCTTCATGGCCTGATCGATATGCCCTAGTGCTTCATCAAGACCTACCTCTATTCGATCCCGTCCACTAGCAACCTCATTCGGCGAGCTGTTCGATGGTCTTGCCTTCAACTGCCGGCCTTTCCCATCAGGTTGCAGCTCGGGTCCGGGGATCTCACTCGGCATATTGTCATTGGGAGCTGAATCCACGCCCTCATATCTTTGCTTCATCTCTTCATTCCGCTCGCTTCTTTCCTCTCCCCTCTGGTTTGAAAGAGGTTGGACATACTCCATCTCTCTTTCGTCGTCATCCGGAACATCCTCTACAGTTATTCGTCTCGAATGTATCGCACTGGCTTTTATTCCATCATCCGTTGTCGGCCTGCTGGGGGTAGGCATAGGATTTCTTCTGTGCTGAGTTGGTATGGGAGGTGGTAGTGTAGGCTCTTCGATCACGACCATCGCCTTCTTTTCCTTCTTTTGCGTGCCACCGTCAAACGCCAACCCTAACACTTCCCACTCATCTGATTTTGAACCAACTTCGCTTTCTTCTCCGGTTCCTTCTGACCGCCCTAGTTTCTGCTGTGAGTAAGACCCCCCGTGAACAAACTGCTCCCCTACCGTAAGCCCCATGGCCAGTAGTTGCTGCGTGCGGGCCTCGTATTCTTGAGCCGTAGCGAACTGGTTCTCATCTAGCCAGAGGAGATAGGTGTCTGCTAGTGTCTCAAGGTCTATGGCGCTGTTGCATTTTCGTTCCGGTGGCAACCCGTTCCCCCAATCTTTGATCCTATAGGCAAGCTCTTCGGTGACGTTCCTGGCTTCGATTCGCGTTTCTTCAAGACCGTCCTCAGCCTCCATCTGCTCCTCAGCGAGGATCAAGTGCTCTACTTTTTCCTTGCTTATTCGATCGAAGCTGCGTGCATTGTAACCGTCAAAGCTCACTGAAGAATTTTTGCCGGTGGCTTTGTCTAAAACTGACGCTTCGATGATGTAATCGGCATCAATGTCGAGTGTTACCTCTAGCTGCGGAACGCCTCGAGGCGCTGGTGCGATAGAGACTTGAGTATGACCTAGTTCTATATTATCTTTCGTTCGTGCTCGCTCGCCTTCGTAAAAGGTCACTAAAAAGGACTCTTGGCTGTCTTGGGACGTGGAAACGATTTCGCTCTTCTTATTCGGGATGCCTGTTCCGCGTTTTATGAGTGGCGTCATAACACCACCAGCCGTTTCGATTCCCAGTGATCTGGACGCTACGTCCACCAATAACGTATTGTTCGCAGATTTCGAGGTTTCGTCCCCCGAAAGGATGGCCGCGAGAATGGCCGCGCCTCGGGCCGAAGTTTCTTCAAGATTTAAGCATCGTATAAGTGCCTTGCCGTTGAAGAAGTCGGATATCACTTTTTGGATTTTCGGGATCCGAGAAGAGCCGCCAACTAGAACGATGTCACAGACCTGACTCTTATCACACCTCGCGTCCCTAAGGACTCGTTCGATTGGCTCCAACAGAGAGCGTATGAGATCTTGAATGAGTCCCTCAAATTGTTTCCGAGTGATACTCGCCTTTAGATCCTTGCCATCGTGCAGCTGTTCGATCTCTACGATGGCCTCTTCGGCAGAGGAGAGTTGATGCTTCGCCTTCTCGCAGGCTGTGCGTAAGCGACGTAGCGCTCGAGCATTATTGGTAACATCGGTGGGGTCAACTTGGCCTTCTTTCTTCGTCGCGTGTATGAACGAGTTGATCATGTGATTCATCAAACGCCTGTCGTAGTCGTTCCCCACACAACAGTTATCACCCCAGACGGCCCTAACTTCATGGACGCCCTCAAATGAGTCTGATAGAACGACACCATAGTAGCCAGCGCCAATATCGCATATCAGAGCGTACTGCAACGCAGGAGGCATCTTCCGCGTGGCATACAAATCAACCAGAGCAGCCGTCGGAGCATGATTGACCCGAAGTGCGTTGATTCCAGCGATCAAGAGAGCGTCTTTGATTGCGAACCGTTGACTTAAGTTGAAGTAAGATGGTATCGTAACAACAGCGTCGACGATTGGGTGGTTAAGATATTTCTCTGCGTCCTTCTTAGCTCTTTTTATGATCATGGCTAGAATCTCCACAGGCGTGAAGGTCGTGAGGTCGTCCTTGTACATGACCTTGAAGACGGGCTTCCGCTTCTCCTCTGCGATGGCGCCATCGTGGGTGACCGTAAAGGGTAGCAGCTTGATCATTGCTTGTACGTAGGGATCGTTAAATGTGCAACCAACAAATCTGAGTGCATCAAAGATGGTGTTCTTTGGATTGACGCTAGCCTGGTTTTTCGCTGCTTGCCCGATGAGGCGGCCCGTTCTCGTGAAGGCGACATAGGAAGGCATCATAGATTGACCCTCGTGGGGTAATACCTCAAATTGGTCATGGCGAAGGATAGCAATGCGAGTATTGGCCGTTCCGAGGTCAATACCAATGGCGAGCCCCATCTTTGTAGGCTAGCCTAGTCGCGTAACGACAAGCCACGTTTTATTGAAATAATGTCCACAAGAGTGTCATCCAGTACTTGAACGGGGTAGATGCTCCAAAGTCGAGCTCTAGAAAATGGAAGGCGTGTGGTATGCGGCTTCTAGTCCCAGCCTCTTCAGCTCCGGCGGGGCAGCAGCCTGTGGGAGTCGAATGAGCTGACCGGAAGGCGACGCTTTGTACGGTGAGTTCCAATGTTGTGAGTGTGTTATGAAAGTAGCGTGATGGCGAAATTCTTAGCCTGGAGCGACATTCCCTGGACGGCGATGGACTTGATAGTGTTGTCTGGTAGGTAGCGGGATGAGGGGCATTACAGGGCCAGCTCTTGGCGAATACGAGCCGGACAGTCGCTAGGCTATTTAAGGACTAGGGACATCCGATTAAGCGAGTGGCTTGATAGGGACACCGTAAATATTTAGACGACGTACTGGAGGAAGCTGGGGTTATTTACGTTAGACTTATTAGCCTCTTCTTCTAAAGCTTCTTTAGAGCTGTACGATATCGGATGGTTAGTATAGTCTAGGTATACGAATTCTGTAATATGCCGATTCTGGCCTCCTTTTCTAGAAAGGCGGTATATTGCGCTTTCATATCGTCCAAACCCAGCTTGTCGTTTTCTAAATGTCCTTTTATGCCCATATGTTTCTTAAGTAGAGATATGACCTCTTGTTCCACTGCCTTAACTGAATGGTAATCACTGTGCCAACATCTTAGTGTCAAGTCACCGAAGATAACGTCTGCTTTTGTCGAAGGAAATCGAACCCTAATAGGTGCTTCGAGATCATGGAAGGGTTTGTACCCAAACCGAATGGTGTAAATACAAGATGCGAGAGAGGATTGCTTACTAAACGGGCCAGCCAAGGGAGGCTCGTAGTCTACTTACAAAACGGCTCCGCCCGGGCCTAGTAGCCGCCCACCTACCAAAAACAGGCCGCCCTCACAAAAGACGCCAGAATCAACTATTACAAGAGGGAATCATTGGGGCTGTGCAGCTCTGGCATACTGGTGTCGCCACCGGCTGTGACGACCATGGCCACGTTTCCGCCCAGCAGAGCCAGCGAGAATATCTGGTCGAGTATTAGCGATGTCTCTGCATCCCGGGCATGGATCAAGGAATCTATGTTTTTACTTTCACACAAGGATACAGAGGTAGTCATCGAGTAGAACTTTTGTTTTCTTGAGACGTCGCGCGTACAACCTCGTGCTAGTAAAGAGAATAGCAAGGAAGGTGAAAACGGTGGGTACGATGATCAAGATCTTTTGACGCCCATTGCGGATAGCGTAGGGAGCCATTGCGTCAACGTGATTCTAGGAACTGTGTGGTGAAGATGTAGAAATACGCCAAATACGCCAGACTTATCTTTCGGCTCATGTGGGCGCGGCCGTAATGATATTAAGGTCCAGTTTAATCGCCGTGGAAGTGCATTAGCTTGCTTTAGGTTGCACGGCATGATGGACGATGCGCGGCTGATTATCCTTGGAAACCGACGCCCCAGTAAGTATACCTACCTATTGCTATGTTCCACTATTGGGTGCTTGGGCCTCCTTTCGTGGCATGAGGCCTAAATGAGAAAAGCAAAGGATGGCTGATGAGCGCGGCGCTTATAGTCCTTTCTCTCCAGTAGGCAGAGATGGCAGCTCCGACTGAGGCGCACCCAACATTCAAAATAGGCTTTTGCACCGTTTATTTGCGGTGCGCAATAGCAAATGACACATTACCGCACGAGTGTAACTTCTATCCTGATACTCTCCATCTATTACGGAAGTAACTCTAATAACTACTCGGAGTATCGACTCTTGATTCGAATCTGTGATTTAATATCAGGTAGAAACATGCCTTCAATGCACATTCCCTTCGGCATCTCCCTGGTATTCTCGGCCGCAGAAGAAGCCCAGTCAAACTCATACTCGTGAAGCAGTCGACCAAACATGAGCTTCACAAGGCGGACGGCATAAAATCTACCTGAGCATGCCTGATTGCCAAATCCCCACCTTTCACATCTGGTTAGCTGGGTTCGCACAGTGCTATCAAGCATGCATACGTACGATAGGAACTTGGAGACTGCAGTAGAAGCGCTGATATGGCCCTCAATTCTTGGGGAGTACTCCGAACCGGCGAATCGAAAGCCATCAAACGTCAAAGCGTCCTTGTGGTTTCGGGATCCATGTTGATGCCCGCTGCAGGAAACGCGATGCAACTCTTTGGCTCCAACCTCAGGTCTTCGGGTACCACCTCTTCCCTAGCAGTCCGCTGTCCAAAGAAGCAGGCAGCTGGATAAAATCTCATCGTTTCTCGAATAAAGCTATCCAGCAGGGTGAGCGAGTTAAGCGTCTTGACGTCCCCGAATACCCCATCTTTTGGAAGTACTTCGGTTATCTCGTTGCGCAAAGGCCCCAAGTACTCCGGAAATAGTAAGATTAGATACATCAAGCGATACAATAGCGTGATGGCTGTTCCTGTGCTGGCAAAGGTGAGCTGAATGACTCGAATAGAATGTCGACGGGCGTCGTTTTCACGGTTGGACGAGATGGGTTGGTCAACGGCGAATTAGAGAGCTTCGGTCGGTTTATCCTTCTTCACTGCTCCAGAGTCTCTCAGCGCCATTCGCTCTTGGAGAGTCGGAACGAGGCACTCCGACGCATAGCGAACGTCTTGGCGGAACTTGAAGGATGCGAGCCGGTACCACCAATTTCGCAACCTACCCAACGGCAAAAAATTCCAAATTACGCCGTATAGAAAAGCTGACTTCATGCAGCCTTTGCATGCAGCAGTGTATTTAGCATTGCGGCAGTGCTTGGGTCCAACGAAGAGACGGTTTGAGATGTTGAGTACGAGCTTTTCGGAGATATCGAAGGTATTGAAGGTTTTGAAGTCTGTTAAATCATTAGTGGCAGCGCGGATTGGGAGGGAAGTTGGTTATTACTTACCTGGTAGGACTCCAAGCAGGGTGCCAAATTGGAAGTCTGCTTCCTCAGCTAATGAACTAATGATCTTTTCTGCGTATGAGATTAGCGTAGGGGAACTTATAGGACTTGGATGATAGCGCACCCATCTTCGGGTTGATGTTCTTCGTTACTAGGTCAATTTCCATGTCGTTCGACACGGCGATGTCTCCCACGGTAGCATCCATTTGCAAATTCTGCACTATAATCAGCGTACGCGACTCAAAAGAGCATGGATTCAAAACACTAGTCATCTTCTACTCACATCATGTAGAGTTTGCGACAGGCTCAAAGCGTGCTGGTTATGGTTCTTGATGGCAGGCAGATACTTGGGCGGCAGTATCATGGCGTCGACGCCGTACATATTTATGACGAACGGCTCCCCCTTTCTACTAAACTAAAATCTCATCAACACTCTCTCTAGTGTAACTTTCGTGTGTAAGTCACAAACTTTTTCGTAGCCTTCCGCTTCATATTCATGAAGGCGCCAACGCGCTGGCGGTTCCCACCGTAGCCACGGCTCCAAGAGACTCTTCCCGACTCGTATGTATTTCGGATACTTTGGGTGCCCGTTCGCGGTGTAGCATAGAACTGAGATACATGTCGCGAGGAGACTAATTCCCCAGAGAACGGAGGGAACATAGTACCCAAATATTTTTTGTGGTAAAAGCGTTAACCACTCCGATAGCATTCCGATTTCGTGCGTGGAGCGTTTCGTCGAGATACCGTTGATGACTTAAACAGAAGTATATATGGGCCGAAATGGAATTTTTTGGTTACACATAGGTTCAAGCCAATCAGGAAATGATATTCTCCACTCTTCTGTCGGTGACAGAAGGACGGCGCTCAAATATATCCCTCACTTACTTAGTCGCCGGCAGTTCCTCCGGGCTCGACATTCACCCTGGATCTCCAATGGAAATCGTTGGATTCAAGCATGGTGTAGAATTTTGACTTCTATAGAACTTGCGCGGTGTTCCAATTATTGAATCCAGTTACATGCACATCTTGGAACGCGTTCACTTCTCCTCCATCATCCATACTCCTTACTGATTCATTTTCTTAGCAGTAACAAGCCAGAACTTCCATGTGTTCCCCGCGGTATCCATCTCATGAGCTACTGCATCCGCCAACATCTTGAAATCGTCCGGGGTATACCAATATCCTGGCCATTCTGATAGTCAGTCAGTAAGATTCACCCATGTATGACGCAAGATTCAAACTTACTGGAGCATACCATGGCGAAATTCGCGATGATGGCGTTCATGTTCTCGGTCGTAGCTTTCCGCATATCCTCATCGGTAGCCGCAGCCCCCATCTTGAACTCAAAGATCTCCTCGTTGATTTCAGTCGCACCAGAGCCCTCCAACCACTTTTGAATCCCCGGGCCGGGCCGATGATTCATATTCGCCTGCGGGAATGCCTTGTCGACGAACTCCATGAACTTACTCATCCCTGCATGCCCTTCCCCACCCTCAAAGCTCATCATATCCGCTTCGACGAACTCTATGTAGCCACCTGGCTTCACAAGCGTCCACAACCTCTTAACAATCTCCGCGTCTTTGGCCGGATTAAACTGCGCAAGGCAGTACCGCTGGTGCACAAGATCGTACTTTCCCTGGTCTTGGGCCAGCCACTCGTCTAGAAGGTTCTGGACTTTGAAAGTGATGGATGGGCGAAGTAGCTTATTATAATTATCTAGTACTTATATAATCTTTAACTTTAATAAAATAATATTATAAGAGTTAAGAATAAAAATAAAATAAATAAATTTATTATAATTTAAATCCTTGATCTGCTCGAAATGCTTCGGGAAGATGTCGGTTCCGATGAAGGTCGCGTCCGGGTATTGGTCGGCTGCGTCGAGCATCCAAAGGCCGTCGCCTGTCCCAGAATCGAGTATTGTGATTGGGGTATCCGTGGGAAGTGGGACGCGGATCAACTTGTCATCCATCACTTTCTTGTGAAGGAGATGCTGCCGACGAAGTCTGCCGTACTCGTCGTTCTGGCGGACTTCCATACCCTTGTAGAAGCCGGAACGGCTTGGATCCGCCTTGTCTTTTTCTAGCGTTGATGCCATCATGTACTGGAAGTGATAGAAGAAGAGTTACTATTCGCGCTATCGCTGGCATCAGAGTGAGTTGTTGGTGTGCCTGAGTGCATTTTATTCGAGTGGAAGATTACCCGTGACGTAAAGTGCGGCACAGTGCGGCGAAGTATAGAAATTTCGCGCCGAACGGTGCATATTCTGGCGAGCCAATCAGTGAACACTAACACTAACTCATGCCATACGCAAAAAAGCTTCCATATAATTGCGAGCCTTATTCAATAAGTCCTCGATCTCCCCCTTATTCCTTACCAAAATGGCTACTTCTGAAATGTCTCCCCCTGCACTTCCCAACGAGTATACGACGGCTCCGCACCTACAACACAAGCCCGAGGAGGATACATATGCCGGACCACGGTCGGAGAACGTGTACGACCGCCTCCGCCTACAACATGACTCCATCAAATACGCCATGGATGGGGAACTAGTCCTCGCTCCAATGGGCTCCACAACATCGTAATCGGTACTTCCCACAGTCTCCGTTCAGACCCTGGCACCCAGTCGCTAGTCGGCTTATTCCTCGATCGACTCCCTATTCGAATCCGGCTCACCCCCGAAACACTGCGCTCATGCACTTCATTTATCTCACACGTTCAAGATCAACTCCACCAGTCACTATCGCATATCATGCCCTTTCAATCGATCCAGTACACTGTATCAGAAAATCGCGTATCCCTTTTCGACGTAATGGTCTCCTTCCATAGAAAAGAAGCCGTCATGGATATGACGTGTGAGGAGACTGGTTCCGAGGTCTGTGTTCATTATCGGTGGTTTCGTGATGAACGGACTGCCCTGTTTCCGCTTCTTGTCGATGCGTATGAAAGGGACGAGGGAATTCAATACTGTATTTTGTATAAGCAAAATCTGATTAACGAAGCGCATATCGCTTTGCTGAAGCGGATGCTTCGGGAATTTTCTGAGGGCGCATGGCCGCTATCCGGTACTACGGTCAATGAGTGACCTTTCATGAGCGAGGAGTGTCTGGTACTGGATCGAGGGGTGCTGTTGGATGTGTAGAATCTTAAGGCGCCGGTAGGTGCTCAGCAGGACATGGGTAATGATGAGAACTGGAGGTTAAGATTTTTTCGTGTCTTTTCCGTCACTTCGTTCCATCTTTTAACACTGGTTACAACAGGCTGTGGATTCTTTGTATGGTAAACTGTTGAGCCTCCAATAATACCTCCTCCGCCTGCGTAGTTAAGAGTCTAGCCTCCTAATATTTATTTTGGCTTTGCACATGACACCAGGTGTGGTGCTACAGGGACATAAAGCGGTGTATGCATGAATCACTGCCCCACGTACAAATTTTAGACGGGGCACCATTTTCGTACAATCACGATCGCCGCCAGCACAGAAAGCGGTGGTGAGGTCTGGACGTGGATGTGCTGGACGTCAATACGCCTTCCGTCCATCGGACAACTCCCTGTAGAGTATATCCGGCGCATGATGTACCAATCCATCTGGTGCAACTTGTACCGGATTCTGACCAACCAATTCACTGGAGGTAGATGCCACCTTGACGCTCCTTCGAAGCATGCTGTTGTTGCTATTGAGATCTTAGTGGAGACGAAGGTACGAAAGCATTCATTCATTCATTCGGTGACTTGTGCCGCGACTATTGAGTGATGCTCGCGTTTAATTACTGATTGATTCGTTGCGTTTTGGATAGTAAAAAGGTTAATCCACCATCACCCCGATAGCGCTCCAATGCGATTTGTTTCCATTCCTCCCATTCCAGTCCCTGGTCAAAGCTAACTGCTTCCCTTAACCCTTTAAAAAGGCCAAGGAATCCTTCCCAATCAGAAAGGTCATATCCGCAACAGAACGCAAACCGATGCTGTAATCGCCCGTTTCTCACAGCTTGCGCTAGGCCTAGTTCGTCTTTCTTTTCAAATGTCGTAGCTAGCAGCTTCTCCTCTTCTCCCAATGCGTTAAGGCCGTCGTAGAACTCGTTTACTGGAAGGAGTCCTATGGGCGAATTGAAAGCAATCGCTTCCGGGGCAGTATAAGCCCATTCCCAGTCGATAATAGCGGTAATATTGTAGTCCTTGTCAACGAGGATGTGGTCACCCTTATCATCGGCATGCTTCAGAAAGAATTGATGACCAGCTTCGCCTTGGAAAGAAAGGACTGAAGGAACAAGGTCGAGGAGAAACCGATGAACAAGATATGCATCGATAGGATTTTGAGAGTACATCTCATCTCGTATGATAAGGTCCAATATGAGCCAGATCGAAGAAGTATGATATTCCTGGAGTGTGGAGTATGGGCCGAGGGGCGACATTCGGGAGCCATCAAAATCCGTTAGGGACTCGCGAGCAAATGGCCCAATATGACAAGAACCAGAAGTATCAAGACATCCCATTTTGTCGAATGGATGCCTCCGAAGTTCGATGAAGATGTCCGCCAGCTGCTCCACAACTCTTCTTCTTTGCTCCGGGGAAGCAATCGACCATCGCAGCGATGTACCTGCCATCTTCTCAACTAGCATATAGCCAACGCCAACTGAATTGTCATGGCTTTCCAGAGCAAAGTCAAATACCTTCGGAGTCGGTACCGCTGTTTTCTCGAGAAACTTCATCGTGGCAAATTCGCTCTGGAAAATGTAGTCTCGTAAAGGGGAAGGAGGAGACGTAGCATTAAAACGGCGAATCCGCGCCAACCAAACAACCCCATCCTCGAATACAATTTCGATGTGATAATTCATACCACCCATAATAGAGCTTCGTCTAGTTCTATCATGCTGAAGTGCAGGGATAGCACAATGCATGCCACCCCGTAAGTCACTCGCACGTGCGGAAAGAGCTTTTCTATTGACTTTTCTGAATAGGGTTTCCAACTCTTTTTCCTCTGCTTTCCGGGCAGCGGGATCGTAGCGTTCCGCATCCTGCCATGGCATTAGATATATTAACAGTATAATAGTAGAAGTGGACGACAGACTTTCCAGGGAGGGCATTGATGAGAAGGAGTACCGAGATGAGAGGAGCAAAGATGACGATTACAGAGGATGCAGTCACCGGTGCGGACTGCAGGTTCTGAGCAACCGCTAAAGTCACATGTCCACATAGGCATTATAAAAGCGGGGCAAAATGCAGGCGTGGTATAGAATTTTTCAAAGGCTCCTCTGAAAAGTTTATTCGCAGAGGTATAATGCAGCTAACATGGTTGGTATTGACGAAGAAGGTTGCTCAAGGAGCCGAGAATAGGCCATGGAAGCGCGTAACGTTATTACAAGGTCTAACTGTCACGCCGATATTGGTTGTGCGCCTCGCTTAGCCTGGTGGGCTAAGCGAGCCTACCCCACATACCTTCGTATTAGTATATCTATTATTCTACACTACCCCTAGTATCGATTCCGATACTAAGTACGTATCCTTTTGCCGGTTCGTTGGTCGGCCTAGTGGTGTAGAGCTAGCGCCCTCGCACTAACTAAGCATGCACGTGACCGGGTCTAAACCTTGATATAACGTGGTAATATCTAGTAACTTCTAACCAATAATATAATAGCGTCTATACTAACGCTTAGTAGAATATATTAATTAGACTATAATATCTAGTAAGTTATATTATATATAATACTCCCGTTTTCCTTATACTAGATAGCGACTTATTACGAAAAATACAGCAAGCCTAGGAGCCAACGTAACGTCACGCCGGGTAGTAGCCCAAGCTCCTAGGGGAGGAGATAACTATAGCTTTATTATATAATAATAGATATAAGTTGTTCTACTATATAATATCTAGATACGATGGATAGGGGTTATAACCTAATAGAAGAAGCGGAGCGTTTTCGCGATACTCGAGATTCGGTATATAAATTACGTAAGCTTAAGTAGAACCAGAATTATATATAAAGGCTGCTTTAAGCTGCGCAGCTTATTAACAGATGAACGCTACGAACCCGCTCATATCTCAACTTACTAACGACTCTACAATGGCCAGTGATAGCAATATCTCCCCGGCACCTTCCTCGAACCCATCCTCCTACCCGCCGAACACGGCTGTCAGTCGTACTGGTAACAGCGCGACATCCGCGGGTGGAGAGATTTCAAATACTGGAAACATTCTCCCATCGAGTTTTCATGTCCTGTAA
This sequence comes from Darksidea phi, assembly GCA_030770425.1. Lineage (NCBI taxonomy): Eukaryota > Fungi > Ascomycota > Dothideomycetes > Pleosporales > Lentitheciaceae > Darksidea > Darksidea phi. The sequence continues at coordinate 33,479 of JASJFT010000051.1, read as the reverse complement.
AGCACACACTACCTCGGTGTACACCGCGCTTTGCAGTGCTTCACTATTCAAATCATCATCACAAGAAAAGTCACAGTGAATACACTTTCGCACGAGCTCGAGATATCGGGGGCCCAAAGTCATAATCGAGTAATGTTTCTCGTCAAGCAACTTTCTCGCCTCGATGATCTCGTGAGGAGTCTGAGATAAACCGGGCGCAGTAATGTTTTCTTGAGCACAGATCTCTAGCAATGCAACTCCGAGTTTGGCCAGTGTAAGATTCCGAATGCCGTAAGTGTGCTTCCAATTGAGAACTTCTTGCTTTGTCTCCGGATCGAGAGATTCTTGATCCGGAAATCGATTATTGATATGCAGGCTATCCAGCGCGTCGGATATGTCATTCGCAGTGGACTGCGTTGAGTTTGTAAAATAACCTATGTCCTGTAGGGTCCAGGCTTGTGGTAACCACGGAGTGGAATGGTGGTGTAAAACGGCCTCAGCTAATTTATGTGCCAAAGTGATTTGTTGCAAAGCATGCAAACGTCTGACGAGGCTGTTGATGGGAGCCGCTTCTTGAGGGGTGGACAATGAGTCTGCTTCTTTGGCCGCAAGCTTGCTCGCATCGTAGAAGATGAAGCGCGTGACTGGCATAGCCCTCGAAACTTCGAGGTAGCCTACACACCCATCTTGACAAGAAGACGTTGAAGAGCGTACCCTGCTCACATGACAGCACACGCTCTTCGTTGTCTTCAGATCGAGCATAACAAAAGATTGGGAATTCGTTATTCCCGTGCTCCCCAAATTCGGCCTTTGAACACTTCCGCCATCATCTCCAGGGTTATCAAATCGTACCCTCTTTTTCGCAGCTGACTTTTTCGGTTTAGCTTTGGCTGAGGCTTGGGCAACTCTGTCTTTGAATGAATCGCGCAAAGTATCCACGAACATCGGAGGAGGCAACGTCGGCGCCTTTGGTGTTGCTAGTGAGATGATCGATCGAATTTGCAACCAAATCGGTTTATCTAGCGGAGGCCTTGATTGTAGATGCTGTTAGTATATGCATTGCAGTGAAGCAGACACGGAATGATCCTACATATTTCGATTTGTTTCACTTGGTTTTGTTTGACACGCGACGACAATGTCGAGCTGAACATCCTCACTGACATTTCGTGCCTCAAGTGATAATTTCGCTTGATGTCCGCTGTGCGAGATGTTTGTACAGGACCATGACTCGTGTAGCGATTCCCCCAATTGTTGCGAGGCGGCGCGAATCTGCTGGTAGCTCTTTGGTAGCGCTTTTCGAATGATGCAGGATGAAGAAACAGTGCGAGGTTTCTGGATCTCACCCCTCTGTTTCCGCAGTTTGCTCAGCATTTTATTCCATTTGTCTAAGGAATCGAGCTGTCGAATGTACTCGTTCTCTTTCCGCGATACGTTGAAAGCGTGCCAGATTTTCTGCTTCAATTCGTGATGCGATTGTTTCGAGTTCTCCAGCCCGCCTTCAAGCTTGGCCAGGCTCTCTTGTGTTTCGCGCAGAATGTTACGTAAACGAGTGGCGATGTTCTGGCATAGATCATAGTCTTGTTGCATCAGGTTTCGCAGTCGTTCTTCGATGTCCTTTCCTTGTTCCTGCCATCCTTTGTGCTTGGGGTCCCTAATCATCTCCGAAACCTCGCCAGGCTGAGATACCACTGCCTGGAGTAGAAGACGGCAATCATTGTTGAAATTCGCTGCCGCGACTTGGAATCGTAGAAGGATGTCGTTTGCAACCTCGGTATGTCGTGAGAAAGTCACTAGCCTGCGTTTGGCTGTACTGTAAGTCTTCAATATTTCCACGACGATGGGAACGATGCCGAAGGCCAGGCCTGCGATCTCGATACCGGACATGATGTTGGGGTTTGATTTTGAGAGAGGACCAGGCTGAAAGATCGGGGATAACTCCAAAAATGAGGCGCAGACTTTGATTACAAAGCGACAGGCATGCATCACTACCCCTCCAAGGCTCAGCCTGATCGTATCGTATACTCAGCTGCATCAACATATCACTCAACAAGCACACGACGCGAGAGAACACGCAAAAGATTTCAAGCCCGCGCTGAAGTTGAGGTTTGGAGAGATTTGTTCACGATATGGCTTCCATCAAACCTAGTCGCGAGGCTTCCCCTGTCGAGGATGCTGGTGTGGACATCGAGCGTTGGCAGCAGGCCGCCACTATTGTGCGAAAAGATGAAGGAATAGGAACGGGCCCAATAGGGCTACTATTCAACTCTATTGTAGAGCTCCTGGGTCTTATACTTATCGACATGAAAACACGACCGAACATATCAGAGCAGTACCAATCATTAGAAACCAGTTCTGCGGCATTGTTCTTTTGGGGAACTGACCTTGGTGTGTCAAGAGGCGAGCTTGATAAGGTGCTGCAAGATTCTTACGAGCTGCGCGATACTTGCCTGCTGGTTCTTGTGTCTATCGGACAATTTATCGTCTTTGGTATGTCTCTGATACAAAAGTCATTACCCGTGTCGTTACTGAGCTCGTATAGCATCTGCCCACTTACTTAGTAGCAAAGATCAACAGAAAGACGTCTTGGACTCGACAAGTATTGTCGTTTCTCTAGAACAAGCCATGCACATCCTTGGTCAATCACAACATACCGCCTCCCAAGTGGAGCAGGATGAAGAAACACTATGTCGGACTTTGCGTATGAAGGTTGATACGCTCGTTATGTTGGGTCCTAGCCTTGAGTCTCCAGCCCCGGAAAATTTCGATAACGAGGAGCCTCGAGCCATTGGAAACATTGATGAGCATTTGCCGGAACAAGTCTACATCAATAGTGTTGCAGAAAGATTTCCCCTAGCCGAGCGAACGGTAGTAAATCATCTGGGCAAGCTAAATTGGGAAAGATACAATCACATGATTCGTCTCCAGCACGAAGCTGTCGATCAAGAGCTAGGGGTGATAGCCATGGAGAAGGCCAAGACTATCTTTCATGACTCGGGACTGGGAACCTCTGTCCCAGCACAATCAGAGGCTGGTTTGAACATAGTAGAAATTATTTCTGATGCTCAATCCATCCACGCGCCTTCTATAATATCTAGCAGGGCGGAGGCAAGTCACAGACGGCTCTCGCCCTTACCCCCTCAAGCACGGTCAGGCGACCCTTTTACTTGTGCAATATGCAACAGGACAGTGGTTTATCGGAGAACCAAAGCTTGGAAGTGAGTTATCCTATCTGTGCAGCGATATGCGTGGGATATAGCTGACGGATTAATTTATAGAAAGCACATCTTCGACGATATCTTGGCTTATGCCTGTATCTTCACAGAGTGTTCTGTCGTCGATGTTTTCTTTGAAGATCGAGACGCGATGATGAGGCATCTTGAAGAGCGTCATGGTATGGACGTGGCAATCTCCGAAGTAACATGCCCTCTCTGTCTCGAATATACCACCGGCGATCGTGATGCTCTATTGTTACATCTTGCGCGTCATATGGAGGAGATTGCTCTTGCGATATTACCTTCGGGTGTGGATTCTGATGATGAATCCGCGACTGATACACCGAGTAGATTTGGGAGTCAGATGGAGAAAAATCTATCTGATGACGAAGAGCTCGATTCAGACGTTTCCAGGTTGAGGAATCTGATAGGAAGTCCCAAGATCCCCGTCAGCACCAATGAGAACTCCAATAACAACTTCGAATCTATCACCGATCGAACTCATGAAACTTTCGGGACGCTCAATAATAGTAACTACGGTAGCAGCGCTAACTATGACGACGAGGTTGCTTTGGAAGCAGCCGCGATGCTCATGCAAGACTTTGGTGCTAAGTCGCGTAAAAGGCCGGATGATTCAACATCCAAGGATCTTAGGACGTTGGATGAACCAGAGCGAGCCTCGCAATGGCTCCGAACGCAGTATGAGGAAGACTCTAAAAGAGATATCATTTCCACCTATCTCGACATTCAACAATTCCAGAAAGATCCCATCTACACAAGGCGGCGGTCTGATGCCTCCCTGCACGTACAACATTCTGGCACAAGCCGCAAGAGCGAAATCAGCTACGAGATTGACGACGAGACCCGTGAGAAAGGCCTCTGCCCCCTTCCCGAGTGTGGTCGTGTCTTCAAGGACTTGAAGGCACACATGCTTACCCATCAGAACGAGCGACCGGAGAAGTGCCCCATTGCCACGTGCGAATACCACCTCAAGGGCTTTTCACGCAAGTATGATAGGAACCGCCACACCCTGATGCACTACAAAGACACCATGGTGTGCGGTTTCTGTCCCAGATCTAGCTCGGCGGCCGAGAAGTCGTTCAACCGCGTCGACGTCTTCAAGAGGCATCTTACCTCTATCCATGGCATCGAGCAGAACCCTCCCAACAGCCATAAGGAGTCTCCTGCAGGCCGCAAGATATATATTGGCTCCCAATCTATGGCTAGCATTTGCTCTACTTGTTCAGTAACCTTTGCCAACGCGCAAGAGTTCTACGAGCATCTCGACGACTGTGTTCTCCGCGTTGTGCAGCAAGCCTATCCTAATGAAGCCATCAACCAGCATCTTCTCACATCTGTCGCCCAAGATAATGCGGTCACCCAAACTCTACATCGCAATGGTCTTCCAAACAACATCGAGCATGCCGTGCCTTCCAACTACAATGAGGACGAGGACGAAGACGGAGCCTCGGAAGAGAATACCGATGCCGACAACGCCAACAATGACACATGCGGTGTGCGACGCTCACGGTCTGGCAAGATCTTGCTAGAGCAACACTTCAAAGAGAACCATCGAGATATTTCAGAGCGTCGCTACAACTTTCCAACAGAAGAGGAGATTAGTAGCAGCATGAACAACGATCTTCCGAAATCTGGAGATCCAAGTGACATGGAATACGAAGTTGAAGAAGACGAATCTTAGTCTCAGCCCACGCCCATTCCTGAACCGTCTCAGGAGCCATCAAGTCTTGAGGAACCGTTAATGGGCTCAACCCCTAAAGAAGCGGTATCCTGCCGGGAACCACATACAAGCTCCTACACTGTAGCAAGACAACACTAGCCATTCGAAATCAACGTAGTAGGAGATACAGTACTAGGCCAAAAGTCTGGTTCGCCAAGGAGTTTTCCCGAATTCGGCAGCTGATCTGCCCCCATCAACAACCCCCCACAATAGTGATTTATATAGTAAATACATGGCTTTTTAGTATTTTTCGGGGTAATAGCTACTTAATATTTCGTCTAATAGCCACGTACAGCCCGTATAGCTCGAATTCGACGCGGTATACTCAAAATAAGGGTACGAATCTATTTTATAGGGATCCTACGCTAATAGTCCTTTAAGGCCTTATAGAACTAATCCTACTCCTCCTAGCTACGGCTACGAGTTAATAGATAAGGGTAGTACTTCTAAAGTAGCTATTTAAGTACCTACTAGAGGTATTTAATAGGATTAAGGTCTAGTAAATAGGGGAGGAAATCGATAGTCTAAATCCCGTAATTCTCTAGAAACTCTATTATACTACGCGTAGTATAGATATAACCGTTATCCTATATAAAGCGCTCTCCTATCTAATAACTAGATAGAAGGCCTTCCTCGAGGGCGCTATAATAACTATTTACTAAATAACCTCCGCGTAGAGCGTTAAGGTCCCTCTCTATAATAATAAGTAGAGATCTCTAAATATACCTTCTAGAATCGATCTATATAGAAGCCTATACTATCTACTAAGATAGCCGGCTAGTACTCTACTCTATAGTTATAGAATAATTCTATTTCTCCTATAGGTATCGAAAAACCTACTTAGTATTTAGTACTATACCCTTCTAAACTAAGTACTTATTAGAGAACGAATAGTTATCTAGCGCTAATCGATATTCCTATATATACGGTAGAACTCTAGATATTTCTAAGTAGTAACCCTATCGATTTTAGACCTTCTAGCTACTCTAAAGTTAGTAAGACCCTTATTTTTTAAGGCTCTATAAGCTGTACGGCGGAAGTAATCCTTCTCTAGATAGGCTTCCTCGATAAGCTATTTATAAAATCTTTAGGATTTTTCGAGTATAGTATAAATAGTATTCTCTTCTCCCTCTTCGTAAGTATAGAATGCCTACTAGAGTAAGGGCGTAAGGCGTTACTACCTATTTTATTATATCTATAAAGGGTATCGTGTACGTATTTAGATATAACCGAAAATTTAGCCATAAGCTCTACTATTATTACGCTAGACTTAGATTTCGATATAATACTATTCCGCGCGTCGATAGATAGCTCTCCATTCAGGCGACGATTTACACTAATTTCTGTACCAAACGAGCTTTGTAGGGTCATGTTGTAAATAGCTTTAGTATAAATAGCTTTAGTATAGGTGTTGATACGTGTCGCATTTGGTGGGGTGCTTGGCGAACCAGACTTTTGTCATGTGCCTGTAAACTATAAATTCCGCCCCACCCGTCTTCCTTGCTTTCTTCTTCACACACATCCCACTCCCTTTGTTAGAAGCCAAAAGCCATTATGGAAGTAGCATATGATAGGAGACTATAAAACGACACTGGAGCCCTTCATGGGCTGGTGATCAGTCCTCCTCCCTAGTTTTCGTAGTACTAAAAACTAAGTCGTTATCAATACATATAGTTCGTTTGTGAGAAGCTGAGGAGATGAGGAAGATGAAAAGTACGATAAAAAGGGGAAGCTGGTTCAGAAACCAAGCAATCATAGCGGAGGGGTTTTTGAGGCGCGGAAGTGAGGAGAGGAGAAAGGCTTTCCAGTTGGTAGATTGACGGTGGTGGTGGTGATCAATGATCGCAGACGTTGAGCTGCAGCAGGAAAAAGGTAGATGATGGAACCGGAAAGAGCTGCTCTGAAAAGCATGTTAGGTCTAAGAATGACGAGGTATAAGCACCCAAATTCTTTCTCTCCCTTCGTGTCCACACCGCCGCACCCCTCCGAACAGATGACTGAAACATTGGGATATGAGCGGGACGTGGAGTTGAGAAAGTGGAGAGGAGACAAACATGTGTTTGCGTTCTGCCTCTGGAAGTAGAATAGCGCCAGAGCGTCCCTGATCATTTTTCAAACTGTGCCATGATATTTAACGTTGATAGTAGGTTGTCGGTAACGCAAAATGGAGAAGGTGGGTCAAAACATTGAAGAAAGAGAATAGTGGTGACATGCATGCTGATGGACGTTTTAGTGTCAGGCCCGCCGAGCCAGTTGAATTGCTGAAGAGAGGCGCAACGGCGATGCATGAGGTACCGCAACGTGGAAACTTGTAGAACAGAAACGTTTGAGTCCACTAGATATGGAGAATGCGGATAAAAGATTGTACATATAGAAAACCCATTAGTACGCATTTTTAGGGGTACGCTAAAAGAGAGGTTAAAACCAGTTAAGAGACGCAAAATTATTAGAAGGTAACCAGGACCCCACAGGCAAGGCCAAACCTGAAACACCTCGCACGCCCGTCCGACATCGAACATCGAGCAGGCAAACCCCGTTCAGAGTATCCCTAACGCTTGACCCACTTTTCAGGAAAAGCTCCAGTTCCTTTGCTGGGATCTCGGCGGCGTTTCGCCCGACTTCCTGTTCAATTTGTCTGCCTCAGCCCGTAACACCTTCCACTCCTCATCAAGTCCGTGTTCATACATGTATTCGCCCGGGCCGTCGAGAATAGTACCTAATCCATCACTCAGCCGCATAGTAGGAACGACCTCAGCAGCCGCCGTCACCGTCATGCGATTGATCTCATCGCCGAGTGCGCGAAACCCATTGGAGGCTTTCTGGAAGGCTATTACGCGGCTACTGAGATTGGTCTGGTGGGTTGAGTTGGCGGTGAGGAGCTGGATGATCATGGCGCGGAGCTACCGATTCTGGTCGGTGACATACTTGACGTGACCGGCCTGCTTGGATGTTAGCGGGTGTAAATGTATACTAGATCAGCTGCGCACTAGAGCCTCGTTGCCATATTTGAGCTGTACGACGGCCTCCAGCCTAATGCTGAGCTGAGACTCGAGTCGGGCGTTCTGAGAGCGCAGCCTGCGCGTGGCTAGGGGTTTGTTGTACTCACCGTCATCGCCATTTACATCGTCACCTCCAAAGTTGGTCGAGAAGATTCTCGAGGGCGTTCCAATAGGACTGCCTGGTCCAGTTTTTACACGTTTTGACGAGGACATAGAGGGGCTGGTCTCTGCGGAACGGACCTCGAATGGCTGGATGAACTTTCGCTTCGGCTGCACTTGCTGAATAAGCTGTTCATTATCAGATATTACGGCCTCCGAGCTAGCGCGCTTAGAGTTGTGCTCTAAGTCACCGGAGAGAGGTTGGGGAGTGATCCCGAAGTTTGAGGCCGGAGTGTCGCCATAAGTAGGGTCGACCATGGGATGAGTACTGAGATTTAGAGGCTTGATACCAAGGAGCAACGAGGATTTGGGAAGGGGAGGCGTGGGGCGTTGGAATTTCATAGGGCGGGATGGCTGCGGGCGCGAGGGATAGATGTCTTCCGTATCGTCGATAGGTATGCCGGTTGTGGTGAACACCGTCTGGCTACTGTCGAGGGATTCACGATACTGACTATGCTCACTAGCCTCTCCGTCTCTGCGGGCCTTTTGAGTATGCTCTTTTTCAACGAGCTTCTCCATCTTGCTTTTCACCTTCGGCCGAATCGGCTCGTACTTCGTAACTACATCGGGTGCCCCAAAGTACTCATACCATTTACCCTTGGCTCTCAGAGGTGTCTTCGCATATGTCGTCTCTTCCTCATCCGAGTACGCGGGACGACCCCGATTCTTTCTGCTAGTCTTGACGTTGCCCATGTGGTCGAAGTCGAAGGGCCAGAACTCGCGCATCTCCTCTTTGGTGTAGGCTTTAGTGCACCAGATAGTGTAGCACGCCTTGTCATCGAGATAGACGTAGTGGGGCGGTTCGTTATCGCTACCCCGGAGGATGGGAAGCTCGATATCATCTGTGAAGAGTTTCCAGGTGGGATGACCCTTGAGGGTGTTGGCAGAGCGTTCGACCAGGTGGCGGGAAGGCTCGCCGTTACCGTCACGGGTATTCCAAATTAGGCGCATGCGTTTACCGTCAGAGAGTAGCGCTGGTTTTTTTGGTTGGACGTCCGCCATTGTGGATGTAGAAATGATGGAAGTATGGTCTGTCGAGAAGATTATCACGAAGAGACGTAGAAGTTAGGGTTGGAAGCGCCCTGTTGAAGCAAGTGTGGAAAGAGTGGGAGAAGAGAAGCAGTGGATTGCGGGATTGCGGGATTGCGGGATTGCGGTGGACGTTATATAGCTGGTAAGTATGATAAGGCCATTAGCAAGGTGAGAGAAGAAGAGGGCGTGTAGTCGTTCAAGCAACGATGGAGCGACTGGAAGTGAAGGCTTTGCTGAGCCGGGTAGCCCTCGTAGAGTAATGCAAAGTGAACGAAGGGAATTTGCGAGGACGATGTTGACCTCAACCGTTGATACAAAAGACATCTAAAGGTATAGGATATAGCAAAGCTTTGTGGGACCAATTTGGGGTTCTATGCTAGCAGTTGGGGTACTGTACGTGGTGGGCCTGTTGGCGCTTGACCGTAGTGACATTGCAGTTAGTTGAATTCTAAAGGAGACACGCTTGATATATTTTCAAGTCCATGAACACCCTCCTAGGAGAACATCAGTTACGTCTTTGTCGAAATGTTATCGCGACGCAATTTTCGAGGTCGATTGTTTCGGCGTCTCGGCCACAAAAATCTCGGCTTGATGTCCACGATCCCGCGTTGACCAATCACGCGATGGAATTTCGGATGACCTATGCAGATCTTGGCGCTACTCCATCGCGGAGCTCATGCCATATCGCCTCCCTCGACACATCTCGAAGCACGCCCCCAGCGCATCAATTGCACGGCTGCAGCTCAATCCTGTGCCCACGATGCTCGTCCGCCACGCTCCCGGCACGCAGACGCTGAGCGCTGTCGCCCACCGAGCTCTCCCGGCCGCCACAGCGGCTTCTCGCCTTTCACCCGCCACCCCGTCGCGATCGCAGAGGAGGAATTTGGCCACGGTCCAGGATGCGCCGAAGCGGACGTATGGAGGGCTGAGGGACCAGGACCGGATCTTTCAGAACCTGTATGGACACCATGGCGCGGATTTGAAGAGCGCTATGAAATATGGCGATTGGTACAAGACGAAGGAAATTATCCTAAAGGGCCATGACTGGGTGTGTATACCTAAAAGGTCGACGAGGTAGTGAGCATATCTGATGAAAGCAGATCATTTCGGAGATGAAGGCATCTGGTCTGCGCGGCCGAGGTGGTGCTGGTTTCCCCTCCGGATTGAAATGGGTACGCAAACAATAGGCGATGGAGACGTGCAGTTACTCACCGAGCGTAGTCATTCATGAATACCAAGGACTGGGACAAGGACAACAAGCCCCGCTACCTGGTCGTCAACGCCGACGAGGGCGAGCCCGGAACCTGCAAGGACCGCGAGATCATGCGCAAAGACCCCCACAAGCTCATCGAGGGCTGTCTCGTTGCTGGCCGTTCCATGAACGCTACCGCTGCTTACATTTATATCCGCGGCGAGTTCTACCACGAGGCCACCGTTCTACAGCGCGCTATCCAGGAAGCATACCAGGCTGGCTTGATTGGCAAGAATGCATGCGGGTCCGGCTACGACTTTGACGTCTTTGTCCACCGAGGAATGGGCGCATACGTCTGTGGAGAGGAGACCTCGCTCATTGAGTCTCTGGAAGGCAAGCCCGGAAAGCCTCGTCTAAAGCCCCCGTTCCCGGCCGCCGTTGGTCTTTTCGGATGCCCCACCACCGTCGCCAACGTTGAGACTGTCGCCGTAGCGCCCACCATCTGCCGACGAGGAGGTAGTTGGTTCGCCAGCTTCGGCCGTGAACGTAATTCAGGAACCAAGCTCTTTGCCATCTCCGGCCACGTTAACCAGCCCTGTACCGTTGAAGAAGAGATGTCTATCCCACTTCGTGACCTGATCGACCGACACTGCGGCGGTGTCCGTGGCGGCTGGGACAACCTACTCGCCGTCATCCCTGGCGGCTCATCCACCCCTATTCTCCCCAAGCACATCTGTGACGACCAACTTATGGACTTCGACGCCCTGAAAGACTCGCAATCCGGCTTTGGTACAGCCGCCGTCATCGTCATGGACAAATCTACTGACGTCGTTCGCGCCATTACCCGCCTCGCAAAATTCTACCATCATGAATCCTGCGGCCAGTGCACGCCCTGCCGTGAAGGCTCGAAGTGGACGCACCAGATCATGGACCGCTTCTCCAAGGGCCAGGCGCGAGAACGTGAGATCGATATGTTGCAGGAGTTGACCAAGCAAGTCGAGGGCCATACGATCTGTGCATTGGGAGAGGCGTTCGCATGGCCTTTGCAGGGGTTGATCAGGCATTTCAGGCCGGAACTTGAGGCTAGGATTAAGGATTATGGGGCGAAGAATGGTGGAGTGGCGCTGGCTGGTGGTTGGGCACATGATGCAGTGAAGAGGGGGCAGTTGATCTCCCCAGGCCAGTAGAGGTGGAAGAGCAATCCTGTACAATGAGTGTCTTTTCTTTTGTCGCGTGTCTTGGGGTGGCCAGGTCACTGAATTGTGCATATAATCCTCAGTGCAAAATGACCGTTGCAGTTCGAGAGTGCTTGATTGGAAGTAACATGGTATCTGCATCGCCTTACTCCGGTTTTCGCCCCGAATGCTCCTTCAGCGTCTCAACCGCACCCAAACGCCTGATTCGCTCAATCTGAAATGCAACAGAATAAAAGACGCCCGTTCTTATTCACCAATTTCCAATGCTATGTACCCAAGCAAATATTAATGAACTCTTCCCGGCTAATAGCATTATCGCCGTCCATGTCGAATTCCTCAATCATAGCCACCAATTCCTCGTGCTGGAGTCCTTCGCCTAGTTCCCGCGCCACGCGCGTGAGGTCCTGCAGTGTAATCCTACCCTTCCCACCTTCGTCAAACAGTTCGAAGGCCCTTAGGATTTCTTCCTGCGGATCGCGAGCCTCTATCCGTTGAGCCATAAGGGTCTGGAAAGTTTGAAAGGACAGCAGCAGTCTTGCCGGCGGTGTATATTGCCCTTCAGCCCTCTTCCCCTTCCCCACAGCGCTCTGCTGCTGACTCTGCACGCCATGACTCTGCAACAAGCCCAGTATCTCCGATTTAGGGAGATCAAACCCCAACGCCTTCATAGCGACTTTCAACTCGTGATAATCGATATATCCATCCTTGTCTAGGTCGAACAGATTGAAGGCTTCGGTGATTTCCTCGCGTTGCTCTTCAGAGAGCGCGGCGAGGGCTTCTTGGTGCAGGGTGTCCATTCTTTCACGGTCTTCGCGCGCTTTTCGCGATGCTTCTAGGCGCTCGGCTTCGAGGCGTTGCGCGGGCTTTTGCGAGTGTTGCGCGAAGGATTGTTGGTGTTGGGTTTGCGCGTGCGAGGTGGAGGGGGGAGGGCGGCCGAGGCCGTAGCGCGATGCTAGGGGTGGGTTTGTCGAGGATGTTGCCATCTATTCTTCTGTCTGGCGCCGGATGCGGTGGATGGAGGGTGAGGTAGGTGTAGGGCTGCGTGGGCGCACTTCGAAGCAAAGGTAAATCGGAGGGTGAATTGACAGTGTAGAGAGGAGGGGTTATTTTGTTTCTGGTCTCGTAGCTGTGTTTGGAGTGAAGATGTTTCTGGGTTCTTTGTTTTCGTTTTGGGTCGAGTTGAGATATGCTGCGGGACCGACGGCGCGTTCGCGTGGTTGCTGAAAGCTTGATGGCTTAGCGCGATTGGACGGCGCTAGGACGCATTGGGTGGCGGGATGTCCGACGGGACCCATATCAGGTTTGAGAGTTTTGCGTGGCCTAATTTTTGATAGGTATGTTGTCAGTGGGTTTCACGACGATGTGGCCTGCTTAGCCCTTCGTATCATTCACCTCGCACATTGTAGGGTAATGATGACGTTGTGACGATTGCTGTGGGCAGTGGCTGACAGAGGTTGGGCTGTCGCTTGCTTGTACGAATGGAGGGTCTTGTTGGGCGACATGACTGGTCTCGATGCATCTATTGATGTGAGAAGTGTTGTGGGAAGTGTTTCACGGTCTAAGAATACGGTCGATTCGGGGCTCAGTGGCCTCAGGCAGCAGGCAGCAGTAGGTATCTCTAGGAAACCACGCAGGCTGCAACACTGAGCTCAGAACAAACCCCTACCATTCGCCAATTGCGCACCCGTTTTGTCATTTCTGGCCCAGGGGACCAAACTCTGCTGCGGTGTGGGTAGAAAGGATACCACGTGATGTCTGTTAGTGCGCTAAGTGCTTACCTAACGTAGTCCTCGGGCCCCAATTAATCGCGACCTCACGGCTTCCACTGCACACATATACCCCCGTCGCTCCTTCCTTTCCATGACGGCCTTTTCACCACTTTATCTGCTCGCTCTTTGAGCTTCTTCCGCTCTTTCGCCCGCGCTGTAACCCGTGCAAGCCCCGCACTGCTTGCTCGCAGTCTTGGCGCGTTTTCTCTGCCACTTAAAGGGCAACTCCTGCCTCCACTTCACCTCGCCCGCACACCCGCGCATCCGCACTCGCAACCCCATCCACGCGAACGCTTTCCGCGCAGCGATATTTCTACACGCGAGAGCTCTCACGCGCGTTTCGTTTCGGCGGCCCCAAAATGTCGTTTGGGTCTGGCGGCTTCGGGGGCTTCGGCTCCAATAACCAGCAACAGTCCACCTTCGGGGGATTTGGTGCCAACAACAACAACAACAACACCACCGGCTCAGGTACGTACACACATTTCTCTCTATGACAGTTTTCGCTCCTCGCCCTTGCGTCACGGTAGATGAAACGCCCTGAACGACGAGTGCCACGCCGCGCCGGTCCAACATCTCTAACTCGCTCTCCGCGTCTCCAGGCTTCGGTTCCAATTCGAACTCAGGCAGCATCTTTGGCGGCCAGTCGGGCAACACCGGCGGCAGCTTGTTCGGCAATACCAGCAACACCACGAGCTCTCCATTCGGAGGCGGAGGTACGTCGAATTTTGCGCGTCTCTCTCGCGGCTGTCTTGCAATTTGTTGCTTGTCTTGGATTTTGGGCGCTAGGTTCGAATTAGCAGATTCACTCACGGCGCCGACGACGCGTTTTTCGAACTGTTGGAGCGTCACCTATTGATTTAGCGAAATTTCTGATTGACCACTATGGACCTTGACTGACCACTTCACATTATAGGCGGCTTTGGCACCAACACACAAACCAGCTTCGGCTCGAAACCGTTCGGGTCCGGCGGTGGTAACCTCTTTGGCGGCGGTGGCTCTACGTCAGGCACAACGTTTGGCGGATTTGGAGCGACGGCCAACACCAACACATCGACCGGTTTCGGTGGCGGTAACACCAGCGGCGGTCTGTTCGGTCAGAACAAGACGGGCTTTGGCGCCTCTGCAACGAACACCGGGGGTAACCTGTTCGGCGGAGGAGCAACCAACACCACTTCTGGATTTGGGACTACATCTGGCGGCTTTGGCGGATCCAGTGGTGGTGCATTTGGCGCCGCTGCGTCGAATGCGCCTAACAATGGCACCGCAGCGACCCCCTTCCAAGCTTTCCAAGAGAAGGAAACCGGTACAAACGGCCAGGCCCAGTATCAGACTATCACATTTCAGCAACCGTATCAGAACTACTCGCTGGAAGAACTGAGAATGGCGGATTACAATCAAGGCCGACGATATGGCAATCAGAATGGGCAGGCGGGTGCTTTCGGCCAGAGCACCGGGTTTGGAGGCTTCGGGTCAAACACAGCTGCTAATAACACCTCGACTGGCTTTGGCGCGAACGCTAACACGGGCGGTGGCATGTTTGGAAACACTGGCAATACAGGCACATCGTTCGGCGGGGGCACAGGCACTGGCTTTGGCGCCAACAACACCAACACGAGCGGCGGCGGTCTATTCGGTCAGAACAAGCCTACAGGAGGACTGTTCGGGTCAACTACGGCCCAGACGGGCACCACCGGAGGAAACCTTTTTGGTGGTGGCACCAACACAAACACAGGCGGCGCCTTCGGCTCAGGTGGCACTGGCTTTGGTGCATCAACTGGCGGTGGTCTCTTCGGCCAGAACAATCAGGCTCAAAATAAGACAGCGTTCGGAGGATTCGGCAGCACAAATACGCCCAACACCACCACATCTTTCGGTGGCACTACCTTGGGGGGGCAATCGAATACTGGTGGCGGGCTATTTGGTCAGCAGAATCAAACCGCTCCAACAGGCTTCGGCAACAACACACAGACTACAGGAACAGGTGGAGGTCTCTTTGGAAATACTGGCGGCGCTTTCGGCCAAACCCAGCAGAATCAGCCCCAGAACCAGACATCTGGCGGTCTCTTCGGCGGTGGTGGTGGTTTCGGTCAGAACAATCAAGCCAACCAGCAAAAGCCAGGAGGTCTCTTCGGCGGCTCGGCCACTAACACGACTGGAGGCGGTTTGTTTGGCAACAACAATCAGCAACAGCAACAACAGCAGCCGGCAGGGGGGCTCTTCGGACAGAACAAGTCTACTGGTGGCCTCTTCGGAAGTGCACCCGCTAATCAACCTACCGCGACTGGAGGTCTTTTCGGTAGCACGAATACGAATACCGGAAACACTGGTGGTGGTCTCTTCGGCAACGTGAACACGCAGAATACCCAGCAGAATGCCGGTGGGAGCCTCTTCGGTGCCTCCAACAATCAGCAGAAGCCAGGCGGCCTCTTCGGAGGCTCCACCACCACAAACACTGGTGGTGGGCTCTTCAACAACATGGGACAAAACACCGCAAATCAGTCCACTCTAGGCGGTTCGCTATTTGGCAGCCAAAATCAGCAGCAACAGAACCAGCAGCCCGCTGGCAACAGCCTGTTTGGCGCATCTGGAAACTCTTTGCTCCAGACCTCCATGAACACCAATCCGTACGGAAACGATGCTCTCTTCGCAGGTCTTGCAACCCCGGTCCAGAGCCCTGGACCACTCGCTACTCCTCTATCTAGCAGCCAAAAGAACCGGAAGAGCTCTATTATTCCTCAGCACAAGCTGAACCCTTCTCAGTCAACACGTCTCCTCACCCCTCAAGGCAAGCGGAACGGCGGCTATGGCTTCACCTACTCGACGTACGGCACTCCGACCAGTGCATCCAGCCAGTCTAGCCCTCTCAGTGGAAGCTTGTTCAGCCCCGGTAGCCTTTCTCGCTCGCTGGGTAAGAGCCTGTCGACGAGCAATCTACGAAACAGCTTCACGCCAGACACCAGCATCCTTGCTCCTGGCGCTTTTTCGACGACTGGACGTTCATTTGGCAGTGGTAGCCTCAAGAAATTGAACATCAATCGGTCGATCAATTCACGCCCCTCGCTGTTCGAAGACGCCTCTCCCGCTAAGCGTGTGAGCTTTGCTGGACCCAGCTCTGAGAATACACTTTCGAATGGCCCTACCGTCAATGGCTCGAGCAGTGGAGCCCTCATTGTGCGTGAAGAGTCTCGTGATACTTCTCCAGGAAGTTCTTCGACGACTGCAAACAGCGAGCCGTCCAACGGATCTTCTAACCGCCCGGAAATGCAGCAGGTCAATGGAAAGGAACTGACACCCGTCCCCGAGAATGGCGCTTTGGCACCACGTACATCTGCCTCGCTGAACGTTCAGAACGGCCAGGTTCTCGACCCCAAAGCCGGCGCGTACTACTCGTCGCCCAGCCTTGACGAACTAAAGAAAATGAATAAGCGCCAACTGGAGAACATTTCCAACTTCGTTGTCGGTCGTGACAAGATTGGCAAAATCGAGTTCAATATGGGCAAACCAGTTAACTTGTCCGAAGTTCCTCTTGACAAGCTCTTTGGCGATATCGTGCAGCTCAACCACCGTAATGCGACTTGCTACGGTGAGACTTGTTCTGTCCCGAAGCCTCCACTAGGCTCTGGCCTGAACCATCATTCCCGCATTACACTTGGGAACTCGTGGCCACGCGGCGCCTCGCGGCCTGGCAAGAAAGATACAAAGCATCTGGAGCGCCTAAAGCGTGTCGGCGGCACAACATTCGAGGATTACCGCCCAGAGACCGGCGAGTGGGTCTTTACCGTGCCTCACTTCTCAACGTACGGTTTCGACTACGATGATGACGAAGATGAATCCAGCCCTTTGAGCGCAGTGCCTGACACGCCTGCCCAACCTGGTTCCGGTGCTCAGGGTAGTTCGTTCGTCAGCCCTTCCGAGTCTAGCCCCGGTGCGCAGTCCAGCCCCGACGACACTTTTGACTTCAAGAAGGGCATGCGCAAGCGCGCCAGTGTCCCCGGCCAGTTTGGTGACCAAGCAGCTTACGAAGAAGACGAAGAGATGGAGGAATCCCGAGGCGAGTCTTTTTTAGGGGAGCGCTCCGTGGGTTCGCTTGATGGTCAGCAAGACTACACTGATGAAAGCGGATCCGAATCGGCAGATGACCAGGACATGACGGACTCTGTGTCTAGACCGATTCGCACCACGGAGCAAGCAGCCGTCAAAGAGCCCGAGCTTTTCAAGGACTCTATCAAGCCCAAGTCGATACTCAAGACCAGCCAACTACTGCGACCGACAGGTACACCTTCGAAAGGCCCCTATGTATTCGATGATAACTGGGCAAACACCCTCCAGCGCACCATCAGCCCGAAGAAGCAGGATCGACAAGCTCTGCGCGAGACGCAGATCAAGGCTCTTCGAGAGCGAGATGCAAATCCGACTGTATTGGCGCAGTCAGTTGGTCGAAACACCAAGACTACGATGGACCGAATGGATCTGATGGATTCTTTGTTTGGTGGAACGGATAAGCGCATGGATTCGACAACGAAGAGGACTGGACATGGCATGCAGGTTTGATTTCCCTTCCCCATTTTATATTTTGTTTCGGGCGCAACTTGTCTTGGCTTCCCTTACGGGTCTTTTGATAGATTGACGCCCTGGACCTAGAGTCCATCTGTATGTAAACACAAATTAAATGAGAACAAGATTGCTGAATTCCATGTCTAGTATCCATATGCGAAGCGACCCAAAACATCCCACGATCTCGACCAATTGGATGGCGCCGACAAAGACTTCCACAGCTGCAACAAACCTCACTTCAGCGAAACCGGGGTCCTTGTATACACCAGCAAGAACCTCGACACGCCTAATCAAGATATATACCACTACCCGCGCGACTCTATCGCAGGCGCCGAGAAGGACATCCGTTTCAAGAGGCTCCCCACCTTCGTTGATGTAAGGGAATTCTATCACGGGTTTTGTCATGTATCTAACCTACCTAGGCCGTCCCACCAACTATAGGTCTTCAGAAAGAGCACACTAAAGTATTTTCTTCGCAGGATACACAAGATGTTCCTTTCGGTAAACTGCGGACTGAACCGGATCAGCTGGACTTCGAGGCTTTAGCCAAATTCGTCCCCCTCGGTACAGTAACTGGAACACACGAGCAGCAGGCATGGAAGTTGCTTTCTCTTCTCTTCGATGCGGGAGGTCAATCTCCATCAGACATGGACCAAGAGGAGTTTAACCAGCATAAAACCCGGGTGCGAAAGGAGCAACTGTCGGAGTTCTGGAAGTCTCTCGTGTACGAGGACGCACAGAAGCATGCTCGGGCTGCCGGAACTCCCGAGGAAAAGGCTATTGCGTATCTTAGCTGCAACTCCGTTGCTGACGCCTGCAACGCCCTTCTAGAGGGCTTCGATCTCCGCTTGGCAACCATGGTTGCTCAGATTGGAGGCGATGATACGACACGTCAGGATATGACATCGCAAATTGAGGAGTGGCGACGTATGGATGTGCTTGCCGAGATTGATGAGCCGGTCCGTGCTTTGTATGAGCTCGTCGCTGGCAACTGCGCGCAGTCCGAGGGTAAGACTGGAGGTGGGCGCGAGAACAAGGCGTCTACTTTCAACATCGCAAGCCGATTCAATCTCGACTGGCGTCGTGCTTTCGGCCTCCGCCTTTGGTATGGTATCAGGGCTGACGAGTCGATTGAGATGGCTGTTGCACAGTTTGCTGATGCCTTGGCTTACGGAAAGGAGGATGTGAAGCCCATCCCTTGGTTCGTTGAAGAAGGCAAGGACATGGGCTGGAACGACCTTGAGAAAGACAACCGCGAGGACCTGCTCTGGGGCGTGTTGAAGCTTTATGCTTCTGCAAAGATGGAGCTCCCGCTGCCGGTCAACGTTGAAGATGTGATTGCGCCCGAGAACGTCTCCGGTCATCCTCTGAACGCACGAATGTCGTTCCAACTCTTCCACGTGTTCAAGTCACGCCGCGAAGACCCTGATGAAGATGAGGAACGCATCGTGGGCATGCCAACCGTTCGCAGCAAAGGTATCGACGTGCAATCCTCGTTCCTCTCTTCCACAGCAACAGATTCGGGCGACGACCAAGCGGAGGATCCTCTTGCTGAGCTCGGCGACAAGCTCGCCATTACTTACGCTGCATCGCTTCACACTCCTGAGCACTGGACGACCGCGGCATGGGTGTACATGCATGTCTCCCGGCCCGCCATGCGTGCTCACTACATCCGCTCCCTCCTCAATCAGTTCTCGAACACCTACTCTGTTACCGACTCCGATCCCACCTACACGTACCTCTCTCGTACTCTATCCATCCCGGGGACATGGATGCATGCAGCAGCAGCTCTGCAAGCCAAGACCGAAGGCGATGCGCTTCGACAAGCTATGCATCTCATACAAGCAGAAGAGCCCGAAGAAGCTCACGAGGTCCTATGCCGAAATGTTGGTCCCGAGTCCATCATTTCCCGCGACTATGATGCTCTCCGCGAACTCATGGGTGGTTTCATTCCTACACCTACGAGTAGTCCGACATCTGACCATGGATCGCGGTTTGCAAGGTCGGGCAAGACGAAGGAGCCCGTTCCAGGTTGGAACCAAGGTGGTGCCATCTACTTCGACTACATTGAGTTGCTGGATCTCACTGGGCAGCGCTCAGCGTATCGCGTGGATGAAGAGTTGAATCACAAGATCAATGAGCTGCTCGGTTCGCTGCAGCGGGCGCTTGAAGTTGTAGCGAGGGATCGTTGGGAGGCGTGCGGACTTGAGGAGAGGGTCGCGCTAAGCGAGATCTCGGGCGTTGTGGCTGGGCTGGTCTCTAAGAACAAGGTATGTTAGATCTATGAGGTTGGAGTAGAGTGTGACTGTATACTAATGAATACACAGCATTCAGAAAGGGCGAGAGTGTTGAGGTTGCCGCTCACAGAGGACTTGTGGCTCAAGCACAGTTGCGATTTGAGCGCGAGCTACTATCGCAATGTCATGGCTGGTGGCAGGTAGAAACAGCACCGCGTTCTCACTCTGGTTTTCAGAGTTCGTTTTGGACATGTCAAGTTGCTCTGGGCGTTCTAGACCATGATGGAGGGTGAGGAATGAAAGAGGTATTTGAGAGAGTGAAAGATTTTCGCTTTAGCGGCACATGTGAGCATTTTTGTAGGATAGACAATGGGCGGTGGTTTTGGAGGGTATGGCTTTGCCAGAGGATGTGAGGACAAGAGGGTTCGATTCTAGCGTGTATAGTATGCTTATGCAAAATGAACTTTTAATTCTAGGAGATATCCGTTGGATTGCACGGCTATTTGGTTTGGATTTGCATAGTGGGAGTCTGTAAGGTCCGCACAAAACACAGTAGAAGTGCTATACCCGCACCTTATACACGATAATAGAGCTGTAGAACTGTACACAGTAATACCGACGAGGTGATGTTTCGAATATCGAGCATTGAGGGATTGCACGGCTATATTGGTGAGTGGACCAGTGAGCTGTTGTTCTGGATACTGGGACAGTGGGCCGAATCGAAAGGATGATGTCTGAATTGGTAGAAGACTATTGTATAGTAGGTGTTCATTAGTCTTGTAAGTATGTGCTGGCCATGCTTGTTTGTGATGATGGGATCTGATGGTAGGTCTAGTTCTCTAAGACTAGGAATTGGCGGAGCAGGAAAAGCACAGCCCTTTATTTTAGCTTCCAGCTCATGCCCTTGTGTTGTACCAACCCATTGGGAGAACTCCTTGAAGAAACAACCTAACTCTCTATTTTAGATCATGCTTACGCGCTAATGCTTAGCTATGAAGTCAAGGCGACGGTGACAAGGTCGTTGTCTACTCTGTTGAGAATGTTTCAAGTATCAGTCGTGCAGACCTCGGTGTAGAGCTAGACCACTAGGTTTCGCTAGCTACACAATTGAGTGACTCTATTTCTTAACTTAGATGATATGTTCATCGCAATTACAAGCGCGTCTAGATAGTTTGATGAACTTGTACCTCATGACGACGGGGAAGCCTGGGGAATACAGGAGGGTGGTGACTTCATGAGCAAGGTGGGTGGGAAGGCACCAGGGCTCGACGATGGGAGGAGATGTGATTAGCTTGGAGTGGATGCTTTGGGTTGGGAAACTGACTGCTTGGGTTGAGGTGAAATGCTGAAGTTTCTAACATGCGGGGGGATTTTTGGAGAGCGCGAGAATGGGGAACGATTCCTGCTATGTAAGATGTGGTTAAGATTGGAATACAAAGATGGAAGTGACTCAAGATGAACAAGATATGAGGTTTGTAGCTTGAAGGCGCGATAATACGCAGAAAAGATGCAATGCAGTAGACGTAATTATACGGGCGGCTCAAGTAACTGCAACTCTGAAAACGAGAGTGTGGCCATGATGAATGCGCAGTGCTGATTACGGACACTCTACTACAAGATCATGACTGTTTCCTCGGATTGATTCTCAAAAGGAGGGTCCGAGTAGTACCATGCCCTCCCTAGTTCCTTCAGACCCAAGTATCCATCCCACGATACACTTTGCCATCTGCAGCATCGGCAACGCCACACCCACCTGTTACTTCTTCAAGAACGAGTCCCAACTTATTGAAGAGTGATAGACAGATGCGTACCCTGTAGTCCAATCCGATGAAAGTAATCGTGGAACGTCGAACTGAAATTTTCCTTTCAAAATTCTATTGGGATCGTTTATCTCAGCAGTAAGGCCTAGGTTGTCTTGACGTTGGCGCTATTGGTACACTTCAACGTCAGTTCTGTCAGTCTTCCAAACTAGTGACGGATGAGTAGTAACATTGTCGAAACTGTGCGGGTTGCTTGAATTGTTGGGCATGTATACAACAAAAGCGTAACGAATTGGCAGCGCCGATGACGACGAGTGCATCGTGGTATATGTTCTGCATCTTCGCGATTTCAGCGACCTTGCCCGAGCTGGAGTCTTTGATGATGCAGAGGGTATCCACCCACAAATAGTCTACTGGGATAACGCGTGCCGCCGAGACGGCATCTTGGATTGCCCGAGGCAGTGTTCGAGTATCTAGACTTTGCTTAAACACTTTGGTGGCTGACCTGGTCAGCAGCGATGCAGATGAGTTTCCCCAGCAGTACGATAATGCTGCATATTTCCAACATGCCCTTCAAACTCAACTAGTCGTATGCGGGTAGAGTCTCGGCTGGAACGAAGATCGAGGAGACGCCGCGGTAGCTGCACATGTTCCTGAGGTGAGCAATGTGCATGCTATGTGCATTCTCGAATCCAGGTCCAAATCTGATCCTCTGTAACTACATTGAAGTTCCACATGCAAATGGGGTAGATACCTAATGGAAGGTTTACGTAATACCGCCACATTCCCTCAAGCCTTGGCATTCGACATTGGCCACACACCAACACACTGTGCTCATCGTCGAGGGCAATTAACGCCACAATGGTTAAGAACAAGAACAAGCGCAAGCAGCCGGCACTACAGAGCGACGGTCCCTCGAAGATACAAAAGACCGCGGGCGTCATCACCCCTCCACCCGACGCCGACAAGCCTACGACGATCCACAGCATCGGTCTACACAACGACGACCTCGAAATAGCCATTGATGCACTCAATACTCTGGCAGCGAATCCGCATGTCCTTAAGTCCAAAGCATGCAAAGAGATCCGAACTGCTGTGTACCAATTCCAAAAAGCCTGCATTACAGGCTTCAACGCCTCGGTCGACACGAATCTCACCTCTCGGATAAGCGGCGCGCTAGCAGATGGAGGATACACCGAGGCACGGATATTGTTAGCTGAGATGAGGATAAGGGAGCAGACGGTAAAGCTGGGGGCATTATGCAGATGGGTGCGGGATCTGGATATCGTGAGTGGGCTTGCGCAGCAGCTTGATGAGCATGGCGCAAGCAGGACGGCGAGAGAGGAAGAGCTTCTGGCAGTCTTGGATGCGATACTGCGGCTCACCGGCCCGACCGATTACACTACAGAGGATAATACGATACCACTATCAGGACCCATCATTCCAAGGCAAGCCTGGAACTTGAGGGGAGGCAACCAGCGAAAGAATGTCTACGACACTGTTTTGGATCGCAGCATTCTCAGCTCCTTACCACCCCGCACCAAGGCTGAATTTCGCATCATTGAAACTACACCTGGCCTAGAACGCAAGCCGCCGAATCTGCATCCTGCAATCGTCTTTGCTTCGAAAGACAACGCAATACCGCTATCGTCAATTCCACCGGACGTATCGCACCACAGACATCCAATAGTCCCGAATCTACATCTTCTGAAAGATGTGCTGGCGCCAGACGAATGTATACGGATCATCGCAGCGGCAGAGACCATAGGCTTCACACCCGATGCACCAATCCGGACTGAAGGCGAAGAGAGCAGCATTCTTGCCCACAACTTCTACTGGGTCGTTGACGAAGCTTTCAATCAGAACCTATGGAGTAGAGTAAAGGCCTTCGTGCCTCACAACGTAGACGGCAAACAAGTCAGAGGAATCAATCGACGATTCCGCGTATACCGATATGTTCCAGGCGCAGAATATCGCGCCCATATAGATGGAGCGTGGCCTCCCTCTGGAATACACCCAACCACGGACACATACATCTACGACAACTCCCCGCCCAATGCGAAGCAATCCTCCCTTTTCACCTTCCTGATATACTTGAACGACGAGTTCGAGGCTGGGGAGACGACCTTCTTCCTACCGAGTGCAAGGGAAGGAAGCATGAATGCGTATTCGGTGAAGCCAGTTCAGGGAAGTGTGCTCATGTTTCCTCATGGCGAGACGAACGGTAGTTTGTTGCATGAAGGCACCGGTGTGCGTCAGGAGATTAAACCCTCGGCGAAGTACGTCATTAGAACAGATGTATTGTACGATGTGGATGCGACATGAAGCGTTTCGACATCATATAATCAAGTACCTTGAATTCAAAGTGCTTGCACTTTGTTCCGCGTTACTATGTTCTCTACCTATAAGTGCTCTACGAACAGTTGCTTTGTGTAGTCTCTGAGCTTCAGATCGAGCATGATTGGCAGTCTCTGTACGGTCAAAGGTTCGGCGCCCAGTACTCTGGTGCCCAAATTAGGTCCTAGGAACATAAAGAGCATGAGTATTAACTCTGTCTATGAATAGGATGTTCTCTGTAGCCAGTTGGGGTTTGACGCTCTCATCCACGCGCTTCGGGTGGTTAATATATTCGAAGGGCCGTGCTAGCGTCAAGTTCGGCTAGAGAGTTTGGCCAATCAGCACTCGTATTCTGGCACAGATGATAGTGTGTTCGCCATTTGTGCCAGCGGTCGAGCGCTGACTGGCTGGTGGCCTTATGCAGGCTCCGCTAAGCGTCTACTTTTTCTGGCCAATCTCTCTCTTCGGTTGCTACTGTGCTCACAAGCGAGGCGACTGTGACACAGCACAGTGACTGTGTATGGGCTCCGCAGATGGAAGATGATTGTTGAGCGTTTGCTGATGTTGGGATGCCGGAGAGTGATATACTCAAAATTTGCGGAGTCTGTGGCCTCCAGGTCTTGCATGCTACAGTAGTAAAAGGGAAAGAAAATTGGGAGGATAACGAGAGACAAGCGTAACTCCGGGAAGGTTTATTTTCTTATGCCGAGATATTCACTGCTCGAGAAGAAGCTGACGCGTAACTAGTTGCAAATGCTGCATAAGCATTTACAGAGAAAGTCTCTATGTTACGCTTCGGCAGGCAAAAGTGCGTAAAGCATAGCCACACTATGAGAACAATGTTGAGGCAGCTGCAACTTTTGGTGGCGCACGACTCAACCAAGCCTACCGTTGTACAGTAGTTTAGTCCATTGCGCAACACACATTCGCTTTCTGTGACTTGATGCATTGTTGGCCTGGTGATACTCACAGTGATCTGAGCGAATAACTCTACTGTACAAAAGAAAAAAAGTCCATGCCAGATGCCGTTACGCCCAGTGTCAAACAATTTCAATCATCGCCAAACTGCACAACAGTTCATGGACGCACCCTGATCACTCTCCATACCACAACTCTCCATCACATCGGACCTCATACCAGTCGTTCAAATGCCCCTTGGTTCACTCTATTATCACGACAGCTTTCGAAATAACATTGCCGGGATCCAGAGCGTCCTTTTCTTCATTAGAAGGAAAAAACAACTTATGGCTCACCAAAGCTGAACGAATATTTGCGCTATCAGGCAACGCGTCGGCTGGTTGTTGAAACAGTGCGGGAAACGCGCAAACCTTGACAGCCTTACGACTGCACTCAACATCAGGACGTGGATGGCCATTGACGTCTTCTGCCTGCATCCAGCGAAGATCAAATTCTGTACCTGGAGTGCATGAATGTATGCGGTAGGATTGCGGGCTAAGCATCAGAGTCTGCTTCAACTCTAAGGCTCTTTGGAGCCAATAGGATGGATCGGTGATAGACTCAAGCTTGAGGCTCTGAGTGGAAGGAATCGTGAGCCTGAAAGCGTCGCGAAAATTCTCGCATAGTTCCCGCACACGGTTATTCGTGCATCCCTCTTGGAATGCTTTATCCTTGAAGAGCAGTTGCGTTGTGATCCTGTCGATATGTTCCACTTCAGAAATCCCCTCTATCAGATCATCAGTCATATAATCAAGAATAGTAGGAAGAAAGGACTTACCCAACGATTCAATCAGCTCATATAGAATGATAATTTGATCAGAATGTTGCCCGGCGCACATTGGTTCGGGAGACATGAATATGCGTCTGAGAAGAAAGGCACCCAGAAACATTCGTATCTCGTACGGCTTGTACGGAATACTGGCAAGTTTTCTCATCCAATCATACATCTTTGGCTCGCTCATTGTGCCATCCAGGATATCTTCCATACGCGCAACGTAATAGCCGGTAGAGAGTATTGTGGGAGGTCCGAGCGAAGATGGAAAATCGAAGGTATTCTTGATGCCACACCAGATGGAGTTCCACCCGCGAGCGACAGTTTGTGGAGGAGGGGTGATGGGGTAACTCATTTCCTTAATCCAATCACGCTTCCCGACCAACTTAATGAGATCGTTGCGGTAACGACGCTTTGCCTCATCCGCTGCAATCAGATCTGCAGTCAGCGTCCCCACTACGGAGCCTGGGCCTTTTCCGAGAACTCCCTTCAGCCGTGTCAATCGGTCGATCAATCCGGGAGGTTCACCTCCCTCTAATGCCACCACTCTCTGTATGACCCAACAGATGATGTCGTGCATCGCGTTGAATTCTTGCTCGAGGTTGTTGCTAAGTAGAAGAAGAGCATTGCTTCGAGAATGCGGATCAGTGGGCTCAGAGGATTGAATTAGAGGATCAGGTGGTGTACAATGTTGACCATAGCATGAGATGTTAGGTGCCTCAAGCGGCGAAAGCGGCTCAATTGTCGGTCGCGGTGTGTCTAGTGCTGGCTGAAGCGATCTCGAGGCTGGAAGCTGACTATCTACCGTATGATGGTTGCCACAACTAAAACCCTCGTCCGGATACTGGAAGTTGTTGAAATTATGACCATCATCCTGCATCTGTAATGGCTTTGGATTCGAAGTGGTAAGAGGGGGAGCAGCTTCTTCGGCATCAAGCGTATCGGTAAGCTCAAGCTGTCCGCTCTGCTCCAGCGCTGCATTCGGATCGCCGCGATGTTGTGGTTGAATACGATTGGTGTCCTACGCCTTCATTAGATGTGTTGCAAACGGAACACAAGACGATCCTCACATTGTAGACGTGTGGGGGCTCAGTGTTCTGATGTTCAGACGATAAGAACCCTAGTGGTTCTAGCTCCAGCCGTTTTCGTTGCCGGTTCATTTCAGTTATCCATCGCTTCTGCAAATTGTCGAGGACAATGTAGGTGGTGCCATCCTCGATAAATCTTGTTACATTCTTGCAGATTCTGTAGATTTTGTCGTATACCTGTTTGTCCGTCACTGACTTTCGAACGCGGCCGTCACGTCGAGCCTGTTTTAACAGCCCCTCTTTCACTGTACCCCAGTATGATTCTTTGTTTTTCCGACAATAGTCGCTCCAGTTGAGTATGAAGGCGATCTCAACTTCGTCCCAATTTGCTCCTGCTTTCTTCGCCGGGCTCTTCCCCATGATTCGTAAAGACAGTGTTGCAAATATGTGGTTATTGTGGAGGAAGAAGCTGCAGTGCGGCCGCAACGCGAATAAAACAAGCGGCTGAACACCAACTGATGTTGGCGCCGAGACAGCAGGCAAATTAGACCAAGTGGGGGCAGTTGCCTTATCACCTAAGGTTTGAGGTGGCGCTTCCGAAGTCGGAGTTAGTGCACAACCGCGCTTGCTCACCGCGGGGCGGGAGGCTTGTGCGACATTTCAATAGAGTACTTTCACACACGGTTGTGGTAACAAAACACCTACTGTTTAGCATAGTCAGCCCGACAACAACATCTGAGAAATCGTGACGAAGTTCCTCTTTAGAATCCACCTTCGTCTTCATTGCTCGCAACTCTTTTCAGCGACGCGATCCCTTGACGCTTAACTATCATTGCAAAACCTTGTGTCTTCCCTACAACTGTTATTGACAGCATGTCTAGACAACTGCGCGACTCTTCCTCCGGTCTTCAACGAAAGACTTGGAATCCAATCAATCCGGCTTCAGAGCCTTTGCGGAAGAAACTACGGACGAGTCTAACTCCAATCTCGTCGCCGCCTCCGGGACCACCCACTATACCGGCAGATCCCCGTGGCAATGGACTTGCACCACCGCGACCCCCTCAGAGCCAAGGCGAGGCCCAATTTCGTTCATCCCTGACCGGCCAATCCGATGATCCCGACATCCGTCTTGCAATTGACCTTGGGACTACAATGACTGCAGTCACATACCAGAAGCGAGGTGGAAACCAAGACCTTATACGGACCGTAGAAAGATTTCCTGGAGATCGCAACCTGAGTCGCAACGGCACACAGGTTCCGACTGAGAGCCTATATCTCTGGTCGAAACTTGGCACTACAAACAATCAGACTAAAGTACTGGACAAGCGTTTTGGCTACCAGGTACACAGATTCTACGAGCTTCCTGATACTGATAAAGAACGTTGCCGCTACGAGATACCCACAAGAGTTCGACGCATGAAGCTTCTTTTCTACGATAATGATGATACACGGGGTTATCGTAAGGAGCTACTGAAAGTAGCAGAGACTCTCAAGGCCAAAGGCCACATCAAGGACATCAAGGATGTAATGACCGATTTCCTCGAGAGCATCTTCGGCCATTCCAGGGACTTTCTTATGGAAATTGCCGGCCTTAATGATCAAAGTACTGGTAAATTCTCCTTTTCTCCCGCCTCGAGCCTTGTTTTCTAACCTCTTTTACTTCTAGTGGAAGTCACCTTCACGGTACCCGTTTGCTGGAGTATCAAAGCGAACTCAATGATGACGAACTGCATCATATCTGCCCTCAGACGCACCAATCTCGGAGCGCAAGATGACTCATGTGTTCCTAATATATTCATGGTTAGCGAAGCTGAGGCTGCGGCTATACATGCACTTAGCTCAGGGCTGCACGATCTCTTGGTAGGTCCAAGCTCATGCGCGAATGTCTAGGTCTCGGTCGCTGACACCTTAAATAGCCCGAGGAGGTTTTCCTAACTATAGATTGCGGTGGTGGGACTACTGACTTGGGGATGTTCCAAGTCGCCAAGGATACGCCTTTGCGACTAGGCAAAGAGATCACCAAGCAGACTGGTACGCCAGGAAGTGTTCCATACAAGCGCTGTGCTCATCATTGAACAGGGACATGGACGGGGTCGAGTGATCTCAACGAACGAATGCGTCATTTCGCATACAAACATCTCCCTGAATACCTCAGAGGCCTTCACACCGGCAACACGCTGGAGTACATCATCGAAAGAGACATTGTGCGGATTTTCGAGGATGAACACAAACGTTCTTTTAGAGTTGGTGACAAGAACCAGAAGTTTGTGTTCGTCGTCCATGGGTTGAGACCGAGCCAGACCGATACACGTTTTCATAAGGACATGCTAGTCCTTACTTAGTATGCCTATCCCTTGATATTGTTTTACTGGCTAACTCTTATAGTGATGATATGTGGAAGATATTCGAGCCCTCCCTCAGCGTAATCAAGGGACTCATGGAGGAGCAAATTAAGGAAGCGCTGGAGAAGAAAATCAATATAAACAAGGTTCTTCTGGTCGGCGGCTTTGGGGACTCGCCTGCGTTGCAAAGTTACTTGCAGCAAGCTCTCTCCCGGATAAATGAGGAGTATGGTACGACGATCAAGCTGATCAAGGCACCTCCGTATGTATCAATTCAACATAGTGTCTGCCCTCAAAATGGAGCTGACGGGCACCAGAAATGAATCGGCAACTGGTGTAGCTACAGGTGCTATCCTACGAGCACGGGATAAGCGATGTGGTCCTGCGAGAAAACCAGGTCTCAGCTATGGGGTGGTGCGCCACGAAGAGTGGGATCCCGATTCAGATCTGGAATACATGAAGCAGACGAAGGAGTTGTCCAAGTTCGACCATGTCTATGAGATTCGGAATACCTTATTATGGGTCATCAAAGCTGTATGTCGCCACTTGGTTGACAGCTTTCAAGAGCCGTCACACTAACTCTTCCACAGGGGCAAGGCCAGCTTCAACCAGTTCATTCAGAAACATTCACCTCTGTCCATTGCTTTAAGAAGGACACGAAGCTGTGGTCGGCAGAGGAATTGCTGATCGTTTCAGAAGTGTGCCACGAAGATTACTATCGGCGTAGTCATCCCAAGAACAGAGGTATGCAACTCTCCACCATCACTTCAGTCACGCGCCAACTAAAATGATTTAGGTAAAACGTCAGAGCTAGGAAAGATCAAGTTCAATCTTACTCGTCTCAAAGGGCGCATTCCTCTGACAGTACCTGAGAAGGGCACGCCATTCTATAAGGTTTCCGTGGAAATTCAGATGGTGGTCGTGGATCGCAATTTGAAGTTCCATGTTCGTTGGCCAGCGACTGAGGATGGAAATGTGCACGAGGGTGAAAAAGTCAACATGTCGGAGGGGACTTTCAGCATGGTCGCGGCCTTCGAGCCTGGCACCGCTTGATGAGACTGTCTGTCAGCGGACACGAGCGCTCTTACCCCCATTGCTTTTTTGGAACAAGCTCCATACGCAGATGCGATAGTTTCTTTCCCGATTAAAAGCTCTCTGCTCGAGATAGCCGCGTTGGTGCATTATAACGCTGCAACAACCACAGCATAGCTAACACCTCTGCACAAAGCTCTCAATGACGGCAGCAATCTTTCGTATCACACGCGAGAAGAAAGCTGTTGAAGATCCCTACTCTTTGCTCAGAAGCATGTCTCAGCAGGAAATATTGCATGTCATCAGGCTAGCTCATATAACAACCCGTGCATGTACTTACTCCTCATACCAGTATATGAGCTGGTTCCCTACAGAGCTATTGCAATCAACGCAGTTCTTCACATCTACATCTTACAGTGATTCACACTCTGATGCATGTATAGCAACCCTCCAACCAGTAATTACCGCTCTCTAAGGTCTCGGCCGTGAACCCCTCCACTGAAGCATGTGTGTCGTCATAGCTAAGGCACCTGCGAATTGACTGGCTCTAGAACCGATATTCAAGGTTCGTACGGAACGATACATGGAAATTAGACAAAAACCACTTAAGCAGCCACTGGACCAGAACAGCTCATCCGATGCTCATCCTGAGAACAGGTATTTTGGTGTCACCCCAAAACAGGTATTTGGTGTAACCCCAAAACAGGTATTTCGTGTAACCCCAGCAAGCAAACACGTATTTGGTGTCACCCCAGCAAGCAAACACGTATTTGGTGTCACCCCAGCAAGCATCATCAGTCCAATTTCAAATGCTCGTTCCGAGCTGCAGACGCGAGGGCGGGCGGATACGAAGGCGGTCAACTAGGCTGAGGGCAAGTTAAAGTGACCGCCCCATGCGGAGTCCAAACCTGAAATTGAGAAGGTTCGGGGTACTCTTGTGCTATCGGCGATTGTGGCGCTTTGTTGATGCCCGTGCGCCTCGGCAGAGCATCATCAATATTTCCATTATCGTTGAAGCCAATAAAGCAAGTCCAATAATTAAAGTGCCGTCGGTTTCAGCCCCTGCTGGCACTGGAACATCCGCGCAAGTCGCTATTGATTTCCGCTTCCGAAAAAGAGCCCCCAGGGTTTCAGAGATGTGGAAAGCTACGCGGTCTAAACTTTCATCGCCCCATGAGGGGTCACCGATCACTACTTGTATCAGTTCTTTTTCACAGAACACATGATATTGTGGCTGCTGGGTGCGTTTCCGACTGGAGGACACAAGGTGGAAGGCGGGTAGGTTTACATAATAGTGCGCCTACTGCCTTAGGTAGGCGGCCAATTGAGACGGAAGCCTTTCGTGCTTGCGGCATCCTCTTGGGCTTAGATACGGCATGGGCGACGCGCGTTCAGTGGGCTCCAATCTCCGATACCAGCGTGCCGCTTCCAGTTGTGAGTCAGTGGAAGGCTGAGGTGATGTCCTCGACTTGGCTGCAGTAGTGTGCGGAAAGGTGTGAGCTTGAAGCTGAGGGCAAGGGCAGGAAACGGCAGAGAACAGCGACAGCAAGTGATTGATGCCACGGTGTACTGTCTATGATCCGCCAAAAGAAATGGAAGCGCGGTACTGTCGGACCGTCTCTCCGTGACACTATGTTGCAATAATACGCATTTTGGGTGAATCGCATCATCTCAATGCCTGTAGAACATCTTTAAAACGATTAAAGTGGGTACGCCAACCTCCTCGCAACCAATCGGAAGGGGGGCCTGAGACGATCACGAGCCACGTACTTTCCTAACGGCACATCGTCGGCATAGACGACATGGCAGCCTATAGGACGAGTCTCCGCTCTGATATCCTGGTCAGTCACTGTGCTTACTCTAGCCTCATTCCCATAATTTATAGATAAATAATAACCCCTCCCCCAGGAGCTTGGGCCACTACCCGGCGTGACGTCACGTTGGCTCCTGGGCTGGCTGTGTTTTTCGTAATTCTAATCACCTCATTGTCTTTCAATATTTCGACATCTCACGCAATAGTACAGGCAGCAACTATACGATAATGATAGCTCCTAATTCACTAATGATACATGCAGACAGTTAAACGCGCCGACAACGCCGAACCCCCTACCCTCCCCAGCCAGGTATCCCCGTCGTCCTCCGCCCCTACGCCATCGTTCGTATCGTATCTACTATAGAAACCAGCTCTATCTTCTACGTCAGGTATTAGCTCCCTCGATAGCCTACTACGAAGGTAAATTCCTTCTTCGTCAACTATCCTCCTTATATAAGTATTTCCTCCAGCCTACGTAGACGGTATAGCTACCTCTTAACGAAACGCCTATTCTCATCTTACAGGGCCTCGGACAGGAACATATTACAGGTAACTACCAATAGCTATACGAGAATCCTGTCGCTACTCGTTCCCTCGAATATGTCTAATATATAGTTGGTTTTATACTAATAGTTATTATAATCGAAGAGCCCTGTCGATAGTACCTCCCGCTTGTAGTACCGGGGATGCTCCGCCGCGATACCCGAAAGGTTTAGAGCGCTATACTCGAATAGTCTATTATATTCTACCTCCTACTAAAGGTCCTCCTAAAGGACTAGGCGAACGATCGTTAGTAAAGATATATAGTTAGTAGGTATTAATAGTAAGTTTAAGGAAGAGGGTATGTTGGTACTACTACTCTCGCCGTTACCAGAAGACTAAGGATATGTAGTAAGGAAGCTGGCTAAGGATAAGAGATAGATATAAGGAAGCCGGCTAAGGATAAGAAATAGATATAAGTAGGATACTAGTATCATCGCAGGTAATTTTTATACTATAGGTAGTAGTATTGGTACGCTAACTCCTCGCTACTACTGTTGGTCTCCTAACGCTCCGTGGTTCGGCATCATATATCATTTCTCGTCCAGCGCCTTAATATTCGAAACATCACCTCGTCGGTATCTTACGATCGACAGTACTATATAAGGTATAGGTATAGTACCTCTACTATATACAAACTCCTACTGTATTTCGTACGGACCTTATAAAGAGACTCCCACTATACAAATCCAAATCAAATAGATAAATAATAAATACGGGTCTTGATCATTATTTGATGATTTGGATTTGGATAGTGGGAGTCTCTTCAGAAGGTCCGCACGAAACACAGTAGGAGTTTGTACACAGTAGAGGTGCTATACCCACACC
>JASJFT010000050.1:73785-248483 GCA_030770425.1 Darksidea phi | reverse complement strand
GGTATAGCACCTCTACTGTGTACAAACTCCTACTGTGTTTCGTGCGGACCTTGTAAAGAGACTCCCACTATGCAAATCCAAATCAAATACTGTACCTAAGCCAAGGTGCGGAAATGATTTCGGTTCATGGGATTAGTCATTCGCTTCCAACCCGCGAGTATACCTCCACTGTGGCTTGATCCGCGTGACAGCTCGCATCTCAGCTGAGCGGCATCTCGACTCTTCGGTAGCGCATCGGCGATGCAACCTCAAATGCCTAGCTGGAAAGTTCTTTGTTGAAGGATTTTTCGTCTGCTACCGGTTCTTTCTATATGTCGTTTCCCTTCGAGATGGATCCATCGTCCATTACCGGCGTCGTCATCGCCTCCCTCAAAGCGATTGTCATAGCTAAGGAATTCGTCGGGAGCATTCAGCGCGCTCCACGCTCGATCCAGACGCTATCCGACGACCTACTAACCATTGAAGGCTTGATACGTGAACTTGGGTCTTTGCTAGACGGGTTCGATGGCACGACCGGAACCCGTGTGAACCGCATTGTGCGCGAACCTCTGATGAAATGCGAGAATATTGCCCGCCAGGTCGACTCGCTGCTGCGGCCATATGTCAGGGCGTCCGAGATGTCAAATGTCAGCATCTGGAAGCGGTTTTCCTTTGGCTTCCAGGAGAGCGAAGTGTTGCAATTGCGCTGGGAGATGTCTGCATGCAAGCAGAGCCTGATGGTTGCCATAACCAGCGCGGACCTGTAGGTTTCATATCACTTTTCTGTAATGACTGCGGCTAAATCAGCATTTGCAGCTACACGGCCGGAAAAATCGACCGCGGGCTGAGAAGAGTCCAAAAGCACCTCGGAATCGAGTCGTCCTCCATTGCGGGGTCCGATATCGAGGAGAGGAGACACGAACGCATCGGAGAATGGGTATTGGAAACGGAGACTATTGTGGAGGAAGAAGAGATACCCAGCGAATATATCTCACCGCCCCAACCAATTGAAAGGCCGTTCTCGCCAGGACTCCACAAGAAAATCCAGCCTGGTGCATCTAGTAAAACCAAGCAAAAGCTCTTTCCCAAACCTGGAGACCAAATAATCTCCAAAAAGGAATTAAGCCGCAGAGCACTCATGCTTCACAATATTGATTTTACTGAGTTCAGCGATCATGTCCGTACAAAGGACCTGATTGACCCGGACACACTATCCAGAATAAAGGACCTATCTAAGCGGCTTGATCACAAGAGCCAATGGTGGACAACAAACGATCACCCAACAGCTCCCGACGTCGACCTTTCCGAGGATTCCAAATTCTTCTCCAAGCTTCTCAAACCAATCACCTCCACCTCTAGCCACAGCAAGAAAAAATGCGCTCCAACACGTCCTCTGAACGACCTCCCTCCCACCATACCACGTACGCGAACTACGAGTACATCCCGCGTGAGTCGCCAAGCTCTGGTCAAACATGACATGCGGTTCACAGTGAACGGTGATAAGATAAGACTGTTCAAGGAGGTCGATGAAGATGCTCTAGACCGGGTGGCTGATCTATCAAAACGATTGCAACCGGACCCAAGATTGTGGTGGTAATGGACAGTGTCACCTCGAATAGAGTAGCTACAGCCGGTTCGTTCACTAAACGCACGGCTTTCTACTCCAGTAGA
This sequence comes from Darksidea phi, assembly GCA_030770425.1. Classification (NCBI taxonomy): domain Eukaryota; kingdom Fungi; phylum Ascomycota; class Dothideomycetes; order Pleosporales; family Lentitheciaceae; genus Darksidea; species Darksidea phi. The sequence continues at coordinate 246,833 of JASJFT010000050.1, read as the reverse complement.
TGTCCAGCTTAAGGAGAGCAGCCATCCGCAGCCAAGCTTCAGCAGAACTTTTGGCTCACTACTACCCTGCGGCATATAGCGTGCGTGGATGAATCACCAGAGCATAGACTTTGATCCTAGTGTTCCCTAATTTGTGATGGCAATCTCTATTGCCGGCTGCCATGCCCGCTGTGTCCAATGCCCACCCTATCCTAGGCATCTGGCTGCCGCTCGACATGTGTCTCGGTCATGGGGTGCTCGGGAAGTATACGAATATGATTTGGTTTGTACGGTTTATACGGTCGGCGAAGGGATTAACGGCGGTCTACGGGGCTTAGGGGCGACGTAACGCAATAGATATTACGGAGGCTCCTGGAATACGTATACTTGATCGTTAAATTATATCTCGAAGTTATACGGCGGCTGTATTAGAAGCTAGTTATAGTTTTACGATTTTAATGCCAGACTATTCGTTAACTTTATACGAGTGCTGGGACCTTAGAACTCTAGCGCTGCGTCCAATCTAAAGCCGGATTTATAATATCCCATAGCGCTTAGCAATAGCGCTGTACAGGCGCGGGTTCGAACGTCTCTATAATAAATTAATATACTTACTTAACGACGAGGTAGAGTATATAGGGACGCTAGTTAGCTAGATAATTACTATATTAGTATTAGGTATCGATCCCTAAGTAAGTTACCTATATCGGCAAAAGGTTCGCTACGAGTTAGCGCGGCTGGCAGGTGGTCCATGCCCGTGGCATGCGCGCTCCATGCTCTCCATGCCCCCAATACTACTCAATGTTACTCAATGTTACTTTGTTGGACGTCTCAACGGTGATGTCATACGTGCACAGCTATTCGTCTAAACATCAATCACTTGAAATGGTGTTGGCGGAGGCGGTGGAGGTGAGTTCCGGCTCCGGAGCGCCGCCCCCGTCGACGGCTAAGATGATTCAGCACGAATGTCGATTTTTTGGACATGTAGATGGAGGTGCATCCTCGACGGCGGGAAGGTTAGCTTGCTTGGTGAATACGATGGAAGGTGTGGACCCTCCCACGCACGTCTGACAGCTGCTCCGCGACTCCCGCTATAGCATGATAGCACCCCACTGGCAGCTGAAAATCACGAGATTTGGCATTCATCCCGTGCGCCCGCACGCGCGGCGCGGGGAGCGGCTGCGGAGGAATTTTGACCTGCAGATGGATGCTGACAGCCGGTTGTAGTAGACCTTCGGCCACGCCGGCGAACAAAGCACAACCACATCGCCAACAACGGTGGGGACTAGGGTTTCCATGCTGTGCATACATTGGGGCAACTTAGACGGGGGGCGTACCGCTCGAGCTTCCACTTTAAGGGGGCCCGTCCGGCCTCGAGGGCACCGCAAGAGCACGAAACGGAACGCACGCGACGTTGACGCGGTCGAGGTACGTTCCGTGGAGGTCGCTCCGTGAAGGTCGCTCGAGGGGCGATCACGGACCGGTGCCGGGGAGACGAGCGTGTCGAGATACACGCGGAGCTGTCGGAGTGTCTGCGACAGAGTCGTGGACGGCAAAACCCGTGCGGAGTGAGGCCCAGCTGCTTATCTCTCTGTGCAGAGGAATCGCATAATGGTTCGCGGCGTCCGGGCGACGAGCACCGCGGCCGGGAAGGGGATAGCGTGGCTTGGCGCAGCCGCGGCCAATCAGCGCGCGCTTCTTATCAGCTGGTACCTTTTCCTGAATAATCCTCTTACCCGCCCATCCCACTCGCCAAGCGTTTCCCGCCAGATGAAACTGTGTTCCCGCAGCACGGCCGCACTGCGAAATCACCACCGAGGAGCCCCCAAGCCAGGCGTTGCGCAACCGCCAGCGAGTGCCTCCCGAGCCCCCTTCACGCGCCGTGTGGGCGTCGCGGGCTGGCGGTCCATGTCCAGCCTTGGCGGCTCCACTATCAAACAGCCGCGAACGGCCAGAGATAAGGACGTGCTAATGACACTGCTCAGTGACGCCAAACGCGCCCCGACCGGGCTAGAAAAAGAACAAAGCTCCAGATGCGACCGACCCCACGGCGCGCGCTGGTGGGTTACCGGCCCTCGTGTAGTGCCCTCCAAGGCGGCCGTGTCGACAGGGCCTGATAAGGAAAGCGGCGCATAAAAGACCCCCGGTACCACTGCAGTGACCCCGTCGGTAGGGCTCCGATCCTTCCCTGGCTCCTCATATATTACTGGCACTGCTCCGGTCCGGTTTCTCTTCCTCCAGGCCCGACTACCTTACTCTCCTTGCTCCTTGCACCCCCTTCAAGACTCGGCTTCGTCCTCGAAGCTAGAGCATTCTCGCCCGCCATGTCCTACTCGTGGATCGGGGCTCCCGCCCCCTTCAATGGCACCAACGACATCACCGGAGGTGATTCCGGTTCGTTCCCTCTCTGTGTTATTTCGCACGCGACATCCCCCGTTCCACCGCGTCAGAGTCTCTGGCAATCGGCTAACTTGATCGTACTTCCCAGCCCATGAAAATCTGAATCAATGGTACGCCGCCGGTGACCAGGCCTACATTATCGTGGCCTCCGCCATGGTCATGCTCATGATACCGGGTCTCGGTTTCCTCTACTCCGGCCTTGCGCGAAGGAAGTCTGCCCTGTCTTTAATCTGGGCCTGCATGTTCTCCGCCTCTGTCATCACGTTCCAATGGTATTTCTGGGGCTATTCGCTCGCCTTCAGCAAGTCTGCCACCAACGGCTTCATCGGCAACCTTGATAGGTTCGGTCTCAAGAACGTCGTTGGCGCGCCTAGCCAAGGAAGCCCTCTGATTCCGGAGCTTCTCTATGCCTTCTATCAGGTACGCAGAGCCACCGCAGCAGGCTATTTCATTCCCACTAACGAGCCTCCCTAGATGCAATTCTGCGCCGTTACCGGCGCCATCATCGTCGGAGCCGTTGCCGAGCGCGGTCGTCTGATCCCCATGATGGTCTTTATCTGGTTCTGGGCTACACTCGTGTACTGTCCTATTGCCTGCTGGGCATGGAACGCCAACGGGTGGTTCTTCAAATGGGGTGGCCTGGACTACGCCGGCGGAGGCCCTGTCGAGATCGGCTCCGGTCTGTCCGCCCTTGCCTACTCGATGGTCCTTGGTCGCCGTCAAGAGAAGATGATGCTCAACTTCCGCCCGCACAATGTTTCTCTCATTACCCTCGGCACTGTTTTCCTGTGGTTCGGCTGGTTGGGCTTCAACGGTGGCTCTGCTTTTGGTGCCAACCTCCGCGCCACCATGGCCTGCTGGAACAGCAATCTCACTGCCATGTTCGCTGCCATGGCCTGGGTCATCCTCGATTGGCGTCTTGCTCGCAAGTGGTCCATGGTCGGCTGGTGTTCAGGATGCATTTCGGGCCTTGTCGCTGCGACACCGGCTTCCGGTTTCATTACCCCCTGGGCCAGCGTGGCTCTCGGCATTACCACCGGCATCGTCGCCAATTTTGCCACCAAGAGTATGTCTCTGCTCTCCTTTACACTCGAATAACTGCTAACAACTTGTAGTCAAGTTCTGGATCAAGATCGACGATGCTCTTGATGTGTTCGCTGAGCACGGTATTGCCGGTATGGTCGGACTCTTGTTCAACGCCCTCTTCGCTGCCCCGTACATCATTGGTCTTGACGGTGTGAACAACGAACTGTTCCCAGGCGGCTGGATCATGAGGAACTGGAAGCAGATGTACATTCAGATTGGCTACATCGCTGCCTGCTCCGCTTGGGCCTTTGTTGTGAGCGCACTCATCGCCTTCGCCATCGACAAGACCCCTGGTCTCAAACTCCGCGCATCCGAAGAGGCCGAACTTCTTGGAATGGATGACGATCAGCTCGGCGAGTTTGCCTATGACTATGTCGAGGTTCGCCGTGATTATCTTGCATGGACGCCCGCTAAGAGCAACCCCATCTCTGAGGACCACGCCATTCCCCAAGGCGACCGCCACGGCATCATGCAGCACAGCCAAATGCTAGATGGCAAGGCGCCGAGTGAGAGCAGCCATGATGGTACTGCTCACACTGGCATTGGTGGCGATCGACATGCGGTTGCCGCAGGACGTACGGAGCTCCCAGAGAAGATCGATCATTAAACACTACAGTGATATGCTTTGATCTTTATCCGAGTCTTTTGTGTGAGCATTTGGATGGAGTTTGAGATACCAACACAGTTGTCTGTCTTTATCACTTTCCAGCTCGGAACTGTCGCCCTCTTAGAGCAAGCGTTACCTCATTCTTAATCAACTTTACACCCTGGATTGTACATATAATCTACTTGAATGATACCTCATACTTGAATGTTCCGTCCAAAATTCTTGTGTAGAAAACTCATTCTGATTGCTACCAATTGCTAGAGGCTTGCTCCCTCGCACCTGGGAACGCGACAGACACAGACCTACTGCCCGTCCAGCCAAGCTTCACAGTTGACCGGGGCAAGCGGGGCTTGTCCAGTACAAGCTGTCAGCTGGCGCCTTGTCACAGACCTAAACCTTCCCTTATCTGCCAAGTGCGATCATCCACTCCTTTATCCAGATGGCACTCGAGTCTCCAGATGCCAAGACTCGTGCCCTTATCTCTGACACGGCCACCACCACACGCAGCACGCTACCTCTCTTGCGCTTCAGAATCTGGGGAAGCGCGCCCGCGGGATCGTCCTGGAGCTACGAATTGCCGGATTGCGTGATGTCATTGATGTGCGTTAGAGGAAATCCTCCTGGAGCTCTCCGATCTGGCGCCCAGCGTTTGGGTGGAGGGAATCGCGATGCAGAGCGTTATCTTTGAGCTGAGTCGAAGGACTTCTGGTACGCGCATAGCTGAGCTTAGTAAGGCACGGCTCGATGTCCTCATGCGGTTGGTCGAGGACACGCTACATTATACTTGAAGCCCCCCATGCCCAGTTATTGGCTTGTTATGTGGTCTATTCGCGAGAGGGATACGCACGGCACATGATAACGAAGCGACTCTTGACTGTCTCGGTTGGCTTGTTTTTCGAGGATTTTCCATGTGATGAGGGTGTTGATTTGACATGGGATTCTGCCTTGGGCTATTAACACGGTCTAAAACCTCGTAATCGCGTCCGTAATACGGGTCAGACGGTTGGCATCCGTGGGATGCGGTAATGGCGATCGATCGGCTCTGGTGCTGGTTATGGGGTGCGCCCCAGCATCTGCATACGCTAGACTCAGATGGAGGGCTGGGGCACGGCTTTTGACATGCGAGTTCTGCTTTACGATTGCTGGCGCGTTGAATGTCATGGGTTTCGTGGTCTTTCATATGCCTCATTGATATCTTTGCCTCCCATCCCTTTCTCGCGTGCACTCTCCATCTTGGCGACGTCACATTGCTATTGCAGTAGACAAGGAAACGAGATAAAGCTAACTGCTATCGAGTCTCCTTCATCACGTCGGCGAAAGTCTTGCGCACGCCACCGGCTTTCTCACTGCCATCCCATCCAAGCTTGCGGACTCATATGATGCCAAATCGCTATCTCGAACAAAGAGATATGTATTCTAGAAGCGTGCACGTGGATCAAAAGGTACACATTTGCCATTGCTATAAACAAAGAACAGTATGAGTCGTCATTACGTAGACAAAGCTGCTCGTTCAGGCATCCTTTGTGGTTGACAAAGAAGGTGGGTTGTGCGTTCAATCTTGTCGGCCACCTTCCTGTTCCTGATTCTTGCTTTGAGGCAAATTTCGTCCAAGGTAGTGGTCCATTCGAGTACTGTAGGTTCAACTCCGTCCGTCGCACTCTTTTATATCAAACACGAGCGAAGCGGGACTTTGCGTAGATCAACAGCTTCTGCAGGCACAACGATCTTTCTTGCGACATCCCACACTGAGACACCATCACTTTATTGGCACCTCAAACCAAGGAACATAAGGAATCGCATCCAACGACCAACGCCATGACAGAGTCCAAAAACAGTCAAAAGCTCAAGATCCACCCGGAGCCCTTCAAATCCTCCTACCTCGCCATTCCCCCTTCTCCCTTCTCCCCACGAACTCCACTAGCACTAAGCTCCTTCCCCTCACAAAATCGTACGAAGACGTACCCAACACCCGATGCCTCGGCGCTCCCGCCCTCTCCCCTACAATGGCTCTGGCAATGCCATCAATGCAGACGTACATACGCGCTCGGCGTAACACGTCGTTGCCTCGATGATGGACATCAATTTTGCTCCGGCACGACAACAGTCAAGACGTGGCGGAAGCCACTTAGACCTGGAAGGGCAAAGAGACATAGGGCGTGTGCGAGTGAGTTTGATTACCAGGGGTGGAAGACGTGGGGACGATGGAGGAGGAGTGGAAGAAGGGATTCGATCTATGATGAGAGTTCTTCGGCTTCGGAGTCTTCGATGTCGGAAGAATCGGGCATGGACAGTGCGCAGACCAATGGGACGAGAAAGGATTGCTGGAACGCGTGCGACTATCCTTCTGAGTGCCGCTGGGGAAAGCGGTTTGGCGTTCATACGCCAGTCACTACCGAGTTTCCTGTCATTGAGACGCGTCCGACGCCGCCACTGCCTCCTCCCCCTCCATCTACCACCTTCGAGGGCATTTTGAAACCCGAGAACTGTAAAGAGGTCAAGAAACAAAAGAAGACGGAAAAGACGGACTTCTGGGGCGCACTGGTCGCGAGCGCTACGAGACGCAAGAACGTCCCTCCCTCCTCCCCACTCGCCAGCGTCACCGAAGAGGCAGATGCCCCAGAGCTGCCAAAAGACAAAGACGGAGACTCCATCATGATGAACATCGACCCGACTCTCCTCTCTCAACACTCTTCTGACAGCCCTTCGGCCCCCGCTTCTAGTTCACCATCTCTCGTGCCCGTCACCCTCAAGGACATCATCCGCAAGAGCACAAAGCTAGTGAGCAAGTCATCCTCTAAGCTAGCTGAAATAAAAGAGGAGAGCAGGGATGATCCGAAGCCCGTCGTTTCGTCGTCTGAAGTAACCCTCGGCGAGTTCGATTTCGAGTTGGAAGATCGTGACAAGCTCACCGCTGAGCTAGCGCCATTGACGAGGGTGAGGAGTAGGGATAGCGGATACCATTCTACACCGGATGTGTGCTGAGGTGGAAGGCGCTAGAGGACATCCTTGTATTTGTAGTTGCGATTTGCTCGTTCCATGCGGTATCCGCTGGCGAGTAGAAGCTATACCACTCTTTACCGTAGCACGTTATTCCCCTAGTACGGTCCCAAACCCGGCCCGTCAGCTGCATGGAACACCGCGGGATCGGATGTGAATGCCTTCGAATGATTATCCTAATATATGATAGCTTCGATCTTCTAACCTGAATCGGAAGGCATCGGCCAAGTCCGATCCTAGCCACGGCACCCAGCCCCCGAAGATCAACATCCTCGATTACAACTCTTATCCTGATCATTATACACATGCGTTGTGGTGTACCCTAAGACGACTCAACAACACTGCACTCCAGTATCCCGAACGCCATCTTATGCCCTCTATTAATAATTCCCAGGAACCTTCTACAAGACCACAACAACACACGCAGCAAGAACGACCAGACTCCACGAGCCAGACGTCGCAACTTGGCCCGCTGCTCCCTTGTGCGGGATGTTGTTAGTAGCCGCGCCGCCTAGATACCACGACCCGATGTCGGTCAGCTTGCCCTGCTCCGTCAACATTGCTGCATTGGGCCCCACGTTGGAGACGTCTGAGCGGAAGGCGCCAAAGTATGAGTAGTGCGTGATGTTGCTGTATGTCAAGTTAGCCAGTGTGCCTGCGGGACGCATGGCAAAGAGTAGATTAGGGCGCCACTTACTCCCACCGATCAAACATAGCGACCGACTGATTAAAGAACGACTGCGTTTCCTCCAACTCCTGATTCGGAAAACCCCACTCGGTAACCCAAATGGTCAAGTTCGGATACAGTCCCACAACGCGTCCAATGTGACTGGCCATGCCCTCGAAACTGCCATACCAATGCACGGGGATGAACTCCGGATTACAACCCCCATCACAAGCCTTGAACCAATTCTCCAACCACGCAAACCCATCGTCCGATCCCGTAACGGCCGGCGCACCCAACTTGACATCCATCTCCTTCAACGGCTCAATCTGTTTCTTCCACGACGACGCCGCAAGGTCCGCAGGAACGTTGGAACCGCCGGTGCTATGCGTTCCGTCGGGCTCGTTGAAGCCGAGCACGTATTGGATTTTGGCGCCGTCGCCCATCTGCCTCTTGACCGAGTCTAGGAAGGGCGTTCCTTGGTCCGTGTCGGAGGCGCCCCATAGCATGGGTACGAATTCGAGGTCTTTGATGCTGCTGTAGGCATCCGAGGGCTCGGCTTCGTAGTTGTAGTACCATGTTAGGTCGGAGCCGGGTGTGGTTGTCCAGATGGCATCGTCGCTGGGATGCTGTTCCGAGGGGACGTAGCAGAGGCCACGTTTTGACGACGATGAGGCTGCTGTAGTAAGGGTGAAGAGGGCTGCTGAGGCAGCGGCGTGCGTATATCGCATCGTTGGGGTTAGTTGAGCGGTTCGTTGGAACCTCTTTCAAACGAGTGCGGAACGAGGGAAGATGGAGCGGGAAAAATAATAGCAAATTCTAAAGTAAAAAGCGAGGGAAATAAGCTGAAAAGAATATTTTCGTGTGCCCAAAAGAGCTGTCAAAACGAGCGTGACACTTTCGTCCCTCAAAAAACCACAGCTCAAGCCGTCAAAAACCTTTCGCGAGGCACACCCTCCCTCACAACCAATCCCACAAGTCCCAAAAGTAGAAGAAAAGGAAGAAAAAAGGACCAACACATCTATTCCCACCAACCAAGAAACCAAGCACCACAAAGCCCACTTATCGTTCCTCAGCTCTTAGCCCCAAGCCCATCTGCAGCCATCCGGCAGCCCATCTTTATCGCGAGATTACCCAAAATAGCCCCGCCTGACGCAGGAGGAGCAAGCGACGGCGTAGATAACCAGGGAAGACGGACGCAAGCCGAATCACGGAAGAGGAGGAGGAGGAGAAAGCGGATCCCGGACGTATTGGCGAGGTGCTCAAGCGGTAGCGCCCATGTACTGGGCTCGCTGGGCAATACTTTGCTCTTCAGGGGTTAGAAGTCTCAACGAATCGCTGCGGGCGAACGGGAAAGAAAGTAGTGAGACACAATAAAAGCAGGTATTCGTTATCGTGCTAGATCATTTGCCGTAGCAAATTAGTGTGATGGCTTGTTTCGTGGTGTATTCCTCTACCTAGCCTTTACAGGTATTGAAACTGTCAGGAGGCGGTCTCATCACACGTTGGATGCAAATCACCACATAGGGTTCAAATGTCCATGTTATTTGATCAATGCTAGCCTACTCCACTTCCCGAACTTATCCGCGCGCGGAGCCTGGCCGCGATCGTGAATTACAAATAATTCTGTCTTCAAGTCTATGAGGCTAAAGAATACCAAGGAAAGACTTTCGTATCATCGGAGTTCGCTGTTCTCCTGTTACGTTGCAGACGCTAATCGAGAGATGAAGACCGATTATGCCCGCCGGATGCTTTACAAACTATCCAAATGCAAAATATACACTTCCGCCTACTACTTAACTTCAGCTTTCTCCCTTCGCGAAAAATGTACATGGTTGATTATTTGTGTCCAAGGTTTAGTATGCATGTCCTTGGTAGCCCGCCTGCGGCTGCCACGGGCCTTGTGTATATCCGGTTTGTTGGCTGCCGAGATCTACGGATGGTAACCGCGGTGCCCTTGTATTTGGCGGGCTGTGGCTTCGTCCCCCGCTGGGGCTGCGGCCGTGGCTCCCTGCAAAGCTCGCAGCATCGGCAAGAAGATGCTCATTATCGCGGTACGGGCGGGCGCCGTTATAGGCTGTGTTCTGTTCGGCGAGCGGGACAGGCTCGTAGCCGCGTGGCCCAAAGGCAGAGGGCATCGAGCTTCGCTTGTATTCTTGAGGATCCATGAGGAGAGAGTTGCGAGCGTCCAGGGGAGTGAGGTTGTCTAAATCGCGCGCTTTCTCTGTATAATTTGTTAGCTCACTTCAGACAACCCGAGTAAATCACCTGGACTTACCAGCTTCCTTCCTCTTCTTGCGGTGCGGGTTTTCCTTGCAGCAAATAACGATGGCGTTAATGGCGATAAGAACAGCCAACAAACCAGTCAGTACTGCCTGCATGACAACCAGCACGAGACCAGTAACGGTTTTGGTGGTCTGGGCAACTCCGAGCTCCTCGACGAAAACCAAGATACAGACGGCAGACAGGACGCGGACAACTTGGATGGTGATGTTGATCCAGTTGCCAGACTTGAGGGAGAAGGGACGAGCCCAAAGAAGCAAAGCGAGGAGAATGGCCTCAACGATGAGCTGACCAGCGATTTGAGCCATGCCGTGACCATCTGCTCCCGCCATGACGCAGCCTCGAGCGAACATGTAGATGATGACGGGAACAAAGATCCACCAGTAGTTTTTCTTGTAGTTCTCGTAGAAGATGCTGTACTTCCTCCACACTTCCTTGTCTTCATACAGAGCGGATGAATTGCCCTCCATCTTCTTAAACTTTTGGGCAATGCTGTAAATTTTCCAGGTGAAGAAGACAAGAATACCCGTAAAGATGCCGAGGGTGAGACCGGCGAGAAGCTTAGCGGCCCATGAGTCGCCGTTCTTGAATTGATATACGCAGTAGAGCGTCCAGATACCGTAAAGGACGAGGATCAAGTTGGTTATGGTCTTTGCGAGAATCCACCAGTATCGCTTACGGAAGTTGGTCAATCGCTTGGGAAAGTTGCCGCAGAGAGCCCAGGATTCGAGGATGACCTTGAAGAGGAGGATGCCGACGGTGATGGCGGCGATGACGATGGCGAATATGAGCAAGACGGTCATGAACGTGTTGCCGTTGGGGATAGTGAGTTCCTCAACATAGCCCTGGATGCCCTTGACCGAGTGCATAATCTTGCTGTCTTCTTCGGCGGATTGCTCGGTTCCATTAACATTCGTGACGGTTCCGTCGCGTGCCCAAAGCGCCACGTACTCCAGCCCACGCTTCGTCACGTTCATTCCTTGATCGACATGTACGAGGGTGGCGTTGTTGCGCAAGAAATCGACATTGTTCTCGGTGAGATTGCCGCCGGTCTTTTCACGGAACTTGTCGATGGTTCTTTGGGCGCCATCCCACGAGACCAAACCTGTGCTGAAAGCAAAATTCTTCGACCAGCTCTGGTAGACACCTGGCAACGGTGCGCTCACCATTCCGTTCAGGGCCATGGACTGGAACCAGCCCATGACTTCGCCGAATGTGGGGCTGGAGGTGGGAGCGCCAGCTTGGCCAGCACCGGCAAGCGCGGAAAGTCCAGAGAGGGCCAGGGCACCCGCTGCAATTCCAGCAGCAACATATGTCACGCCGGGAACGTTGAGCGACTTTCCATTGCTGACCGTGGACGTGATGCAAGCCAGCTGTTGGCCTCCCTCGAGAGCCTTGAGCTGCATTGTAGCCTGGCTGTCAAGATCGGGAACGGCGAATGCGATCGACGGGATCGACGACAGGTACGATTCGGGGATGCTCTGCTCGCCTACGGCACCGAAACTGCCCTCTGGGACTGCATGACATTAGCTTCTGCGTACCGAACACGGGTAACACTGGCACGCACCTGGACACAGTTGGTCCACCTTGGTCTTGTCTTCGCATGGATTGAATTCGCTCCGGTACACCTCTTTTCCATAGGCGTTTACGATGAGCACAGCCATGACGTTCTGCTCCTTTTGGCTGACGCCAGAGACATCGAATTTGACCTTCTTGGTATCCCTGTCGAACTCAATGTCCAGCTTATTTACGGTGATGTCGGAGTTGGCCTGGCAAGAGCTGTAACCGTTGGTTTTTAGGGTGTCTCCCGCCAGAGCAGCCAACGGTGCGGACGCTAATAATATGAAAGGTGCAAACATTGTGGAATAGGTGCTGTGTGCCCTCATGATGCTCAGTTTTCGCCCGGAGGCGGTCTTGGTGGTGGGTCAGTCGATGCGCAAGGCGGTATGCGACACGGAGCGGTATGGGGTAGGTAGAGGTAGACCTGGTGAGGCCGACTGGAAGACGATGGTGATGCACAGAGTAAAAACCGGGGAATTAAACGGTATAGGGCCGCAGGGTCAACCTTCTCGTGCCGGGCGAAGTCGTTGAAGTCGAGAGTGTGGGAAAAGGCGATGACGACAAACAGAAAGACGACGATAGAGGAAAGCGGGTGAAACGAGGGACAAACGAGAGGCGACAAAAGAAGGAGAAAGGCGGGTTTCAGCACGCGTGAGTGAGTTGAAGGAGTTGGCGACGACGGCTGGGTGAGGGCGGAGCAAGTTCAGGGCGCTGCCAAGCCGGTCAGGGTTTCAGTGCAGGGGCGCCGGAGACGGGACGACAGAAGTGGAGCGACACGCGGCGCTTTGGTCGGCCGGTGGTACAAAGATCGGTAGGATTTCCTGCTGGCAGACTATCGATGGCGCGAAGGGGTCGAGAACGGGCGTGAAAATCGTTGCCGGAGACGGGACGAGCGATGTCAACAGAGGTCGCGCGCGAGGCGAGCGACTTGTTCGTTTTATGTGCGCGAGACTGTCTGGAGCCGCCACGAGACGTGCGCCTCCGCAAGCGCGTGCGCGGCCACCACTGGCCGTGCTGAGAGCTGAGGAATGCGACTCTGCACAGGCTGGCCAACCGCCGCGTCCGGTGGAGCCCTCCGCCGAGCGCACCTCCCAGTCCTACGCTGCAAGGACCGCAAGCCGTTGCCCTTTCTCCTGTTTGGCCCCAGAAGCGTGTGATTCAATATCGGGAGCAGCACGTCTGGCGGCTTCTCTGCCCGTAGTGGCAACAATCGGCAGCGGCCTGTGGTCGACGAGCTGTGGCGTGTGGCTGTGCTGTGCAAAAATAGACGCACCGACCCGCTGACACACACCCTGCATACCGCGCAGAATTGTGCTTGACGGCCCGAGTCTTGAAATATCTCCCCGTCACGTAAACATGTCTTACTGCCTGCGCAAACCGGGTCCTCTCGGCTTTTCGTCGTCTGGCTACCGCTTCCGTCTCACCCAGCAACAGTTGCATTGCGACCAACCGTGTGAACGCTCACGGTGCTAGCCTCAGGCCACGACAGCCTAATCTCATCAATCAGCCACAGACCCCTTCAATCAAACATGGCGTCTTCTCCGCACCATCTTAATCTCGGATCTGCGAGGAACCGTTCATTTCCCAGTGTTGAGAGAAATCCGAATTATCCAAGTCTTGCGTGGTGCCCACTGTCTATGTAGTAAACCAGCCTTTGTCAGACCTTGGCGTAGTTGGTCTCACAGTGCGCTACGCCATATCGAATACTCTACCCAGCTCAGCAGGCTGTGCAATGCGAATGATGAACATGAGCAGGTCTTATTGTAAATATACCTTGTGCCTGGATGCGATGCCTAATAAGCAACCTGTAGGATATCACTACTCACAATGGCTCCCGGTAGCAGCAAACCACGAAACGACCAAAAGATGCAGGTTTTCTGTTAGACATAGGATGCTTGGGTATCCTCGTGATACTTGCACCCTCTATGGCTGTATAAAACATGTGACATTTTAGAGGGAGCATTCAAATGTCGAATCCAGGCAATATCGTGAGCACGGATCATCGTTGTTCCGCCCCGGTTTCTGCTCCGCAAGGACCCCCGAGTCAATCGGTCGCATTCTTGAAAGTACCACAGCACAGCATACAATGGCAAAGAAAGCGCTAGCAAAAGACCAGATCGTTAAGCTGATAGTGGGTGCGGGACAAGCATCGCCATCGCCGCCCGTTGGCCCTGCGCTGGGTAGTAAGGGTGTGAAGAGCATGGATTTTTGCAAAGTAAGTTCATCTGCGCTTGGAAGCGCGTGCCTGCAAAAGACGGCATACAGCGGAACAGATTGAAATGTATGGGTACAGTCGCGCGAGCATCAGGGGTGGTTTGGAGCTTGGGAAGACTACCCTCGTTGCGCGCATACCTTTCCAAATCTCCTCCACAGCATCATCTTAGCAACCATCACACAGACTAACATGCATGCAGGAGTTCAACGCCCGCACTGCATCCTACATTCCCGGCACCCCTGTCCCGTGCCTCATAACCGTCCGCCCCGACCGCTCCTTCCACTTCTCCGTCCGCACACCACCTACAGCGACCCTCCTCCTCACCGCCGCCGGCGCGCCCCTTATAAAGTCCAAGATACGTGGCGCTGGAAATGTGCCTGGTCCTCTGAACAACCATGATGGAGCGAAGGGCAAGACGAGTACGAGTTCGCCGACGGCTGGTAATGCGGTCAAGGGTACGGTGGGAACGGTGAGCTTGAAGCATGTCTATGAGATTGCGAAGATAAAACAATCAGAGACGAGGTTGAGGGGGCTGGCCCTCGAGGGGTTGGTCAGAAGCGTGGTTGGGCAGGCGGGGAGCCTGGGGGTGGTTGTTGTGCCTTGATGGGTACGGGTGGAATCATGCGGGATGGCGAGGAGGAAGAATGAGCGAGTTGAAGAGATGGAGGGCTCGACGTGGGACAGGAGACGCTGAGGACCCAAAACACCTCGCATAGCATTGCATCACGGAGGAGTGGATTTTGCATTGTAGGAGATTGGCGAACCAAAAGCTCCAGCGGTAGCGTTATTTTCTGCCTGTATACTGTTGTACAAAACTTGTATCTATACATGGAGGGGACTATTTGCACGAACATTCGGAACAGTGTGCAGCCTGCGAATTTGTTTTATTATGTCTTATTCCATGACCATAGCATCTAAAGCTACTTGGCAAGTAGCCTTTTTGCAATTGAGCGACCTCTTTCTGCTCTCCACCGTTAAGGCGGAGATCGTGTACAATATGCTGCACGTGGGTGCTAAGAATTGATTATTGATGAGCAGGGCAGCCTAGTGCGCACGTGCCGACGCGTCGCGGTGCCTCAACAGTGGATTCTCGAACGCGTCGGCTCGCCGCATCCCTCCTCCCATCCACCATCCATATACGTCCAAATGTGAGTGACCAACCCCAACTCTCGATCGTAACCCGCAATGCTCACTCGGGACAGGCACCGACGAAAGACACTCACAACAGGCGAAAAAGGCGCTCTTTCCGCTACGCCGGCAAGACTGCACGGCGGCACACCTACTTCAGCCGATCGCCTACACAGGCCTTTCAAGTGTCCCGGCTCCGCAACCTCGACACGCACGACCGACAAACCTGCGAGGAAGAGACGCAAGGTCAATTATGCTGGCGCAGACGGCGAGAACGAAGAAGGTGACAAGCCATACTCAAACGACGACCGCTTAGCCCTCGCCACTCGGGATGTAAACCGTTTCCCAGTTTTTAAGCCAAAGGATAAGGACAGCGCTTTCAAGGCCAAATTCATCGTTCCGCTAAAAAATAAAGAGGCTGGAGGATACAATCAGTTCAGGCCGCCACCACTGCTCGGACTACGGCAAGGAAGAGTCTTCGTCGCGCGGCCGCTACATGACCCCAGCGGAGAGTTCGCAATTGTATTATATGACCCCACAGTCGACGATAAGCCAGTGCCGAAGGCAGACGTAGAGCCCAAGCTGAGTCAAGAGGAAAAGAAGGAGCTAGACGTTCCAATTGTACACAAGAGTCTCGCAGATATTTTGGGCTTGAAGAAGAAGGTTGACGGGGAACGGCCGAGGGTGCCGGTGGTAATAGATCCAAGACTAGCTAAGGTTCTTCGTCCACATCAGGTCGAAGGTGTCAAGTTTCTCTATCGCGCGACAACTGGCTTAATCGATCCGAAAGCGAACGGCTGTATCATGGCGGACGAGATGGGTCTCGGCAAGACATTGCAGTGCATTACGCTGATGTGGACGCTGCTAAAGCAATCGCCTGATGCCGGAAAAGGCACCATCCAGAAATGTGTAATCGCGTGTCCGTCTAGTCTGGTGCGAAATTGGGCAAACGAACTCGTAAAATGGTTGGGCCCGGATGCGATCACTCCTTTCGCCATTGACGGCAAGGCGTCTAAAGAGGAGCTTGTCCAACAGATACGGCAATGGTGCATTGCTTCTGGGCGGGCCGTGGTCAGACCTGTGTTGATTGTTTCCTACGAAACACTCCGTCTCAATGTGGGAGAGCTGGCTCAGACACCGATCGGTCTTCTGCTCTGCGACGAAGGACATCGATTGAAGAATGGCGAAAGTCAGACGTTCACTGCGCTCAATGGGCTAAACGTGCAAAAGCGAGTTATCCTCTCCGGTACACCCATCCAGAATGACCTCTCAGAATACTTCTCCCTGCTCAACTTTGCCAACCCCAACTATCTCGGAACAAGGATGGAGTTCCGCAAGCAATACGAGATTCCTATCCTACGAGGTCGCGACGCGGACGGTACAGACGAGGACCGTAAGAAAGGTGATGAACGCCTTCGGGAGCTCCTCGCTCTCGTCAACAAATTCATCATCCGTCGCACAAACGACATTCTCTCCAAGTATCTCCCAGTCAAATACGAGCACGTTGTCTTCTGCAATCTCGCTCCTTTCCAGAAGGGCCTGTACAACCATTTTATCCAGTCTCCGGAGATCAAGTCTCTGCTTCGCGGCAAAGGATCCCAACCCCTCAAAGCTATTGGAATGCTCAAGAAACTGTGTAACCATCCGGATCTCCTCGAGCTACCCTCAGATCTGCCAGGCTGCGAGGAATTTTTCCCCGAAGACTTCGTTCCCAAGGATGCTAGAGGGAGAGATAGGGATGTAAAAGTCTGGTACTCTGGTAAAATGCTCGTCTTGGACCGCATGCTTGCCCGCATCCGTGCCGACACAAATGACAAAATCGTCCTCATTTCGA
The DNA here is from genome assembly GCA_030770425.1 of Darksidea phi. Taxonomy (NCBI): domain Eukaryota; kingdom Fungi; phylum Ascomycota; class Dothideomycetes; order Pleosporales; family Lentitheciaceae; genus Darksidea; species Darksidea phi. The sequence goes on along the minus strand of JASJFT010000050.1, from coordinate 230,080 downwards.
ACTACACGCAGACCCTCGACGTCTTTGCCGCACTCTGCCGTGCCCGTGGCTACGGCTCTCTGCGTCTTGACGGTACGATGAACGTATCTAAGCGCCAAAAGCTAGTCGACAAATTCAATGACCCTGACGGGGCCGAGTTCGTTTTCTTGCTCTCTTCCAAGGCTGGTGGCTGTGGTCTTAATCTTATAGGCGCAAACAGACTCGTCCTCTTCGATCCAGACTGGAATCCCGCTGCCGACCAGCAAGCTCTCGCTCGTGTATGGCGCGACGGCCAAAAGAAAGATTGTTTTGTATATCGCTTCATCACCACCGGTACCATTGAGGAAAAGGTCTTTCAGCGCCAATCGCACAAACAGTCACTGTCATCATGCGTCGTCGACAGCGCCGAGGATGTTGAGCGTCACTTCTCTCTCGACTCTCTTAGAGAACTCTTCCAGTACAGGGACAATACAACGAGCGATACGCACGATACGTTCAAATGTAAGCGCTGTCGGAAGGAAGATGGACGCCAGGTTCTCAAGGCGCCTGCTATGCTTTACGGTGACACGAGCACGTGGAATCATTTTGTGAACGATGGGGAGACGGGCCCTCTGGGCAAGATCCAAGACTTGTTGTTGAGGCAGGAGACAAGTGAGAAGGATGTCAGCGCCGTGTTTCAGTATATCAGTCATTAGCGGGTTTGCATATCGTGGCGAGAAATGGTTTCTAGGTGTGTTTTGAGGTCATGGTTTTCTGTCTAAGTTTATGAGTAGGTTATGGCTGGGCGTTCGGGGAGCAGTGCATTCGTTCTAGGGTTCGGAACCAATTGCATGGTCATGATTCAGATGTATAGCATGAGAAAACTATAAATGAACAATTTTTCACATGCACGCCACTATCATTTACTAATGGCGCCGTTTTATGTACTGACGCACCTCCGGACTAGCTTTGTCGAGATGGTACCGCGGCTTTTTAGTGCACCTAAGCCTATGTTTCAAACACCATTTCATCAACAGCGCCCCATGCACTGCTCCAAAAGTGGCCTCCTCAGGTCGCCATCACGGTCCTCGTCTTGTATCTCTGAATAACACGAGTGCCAGTCGTCTACACTCTCCTCTTCAGTGTAATCCTCGTCTCTTTGCTCCGTCGTTGCAATAGTGCTCGTAGGTACACCACTCGTGCTTGCAATATCCGGCGACCTAGGGATTATCTTACTGTATCCGAAAGATGCGCTCTTGACCTCTCTAGGTGAAGACGGTCGATTAGTGGAGAGTTTTTCTCGGACTTTGATGGGAGTGTGCGGAGAGTTGTTGGCGCGGACGGTTGTGCAATGCTTTGGCATAACTCTGGAGACACTTTGCCCTGTGGAATCGGCGAAGGCGTCAACAGACTTTGGTCCTGATACAGTCGTGCTGAGATACGATATGACATCTCGGTGCCGGTAGCCGGTGAGGAGTGAGAGTTGGTTGTTTGTTGCCTCGCTGTCTACAGACGATATTGTTTTCGAAAAGGGATACGATGGGTCAAGGCTATCTATGCGGTGGTGCGTGATGGGTATATTTGTGGGCGTAGGGCCGGAACTTGGAGGTGTCGAGCCGAGATGTGCACTTCCAGACATCGAGTACTCCATGGTGGATAACGTAGAGGAGCTGTATCCCGTCTGATAGGGCACAAGTTCATCCTGCGAAGCGGTATGTGGGTTATGCCAAGCGGCTTCCCAGGGCAAGGTAGGCACCCGTTTCCGCTCCTGCATTCCAGTCGACAACCCAGCTTTGACGTGACTCTCATTCCTCTCCTGCAACTTGTTACTCGGTGGTCTAATCGTAACGAGCTTCGCCTTTGCGCTCCTCACTATTGTAGCTTGTTGCACCACTGGATCTTCTCGTGCCGGTTCTTCCCTGCGTTCTTTGCGTAGTCTTGCTCGAGCTTGTTCAGCGGCTTCGGCAGCTACATAATCTAGGCGACTCCCGCATTCGGCCCATAGAGCTTGCTCGTTTGGACTTCGTTGTGGCAAGCTGTTGGCAGAATGAGGCGGGGACGAAGTCAATGCCGAGACTGGTGATGAGATCGATCCACCACTAGGAAGCAAGGGCACGCCGTGTTGTTGTATCTGAGTAGTGGAACAGTCGATGCGAGTGGGAAGCGTATGTAGTTTTGGAGCAGGGAGTGAACTAGGAGGTGGGTATACTGATGACGAACTGGGTGAGGACATGGGAGCATCTGAGGAGGATAGCAGGGGGTGGTGGCGTGTCGGTGATGGTGCTCGTTGATTGAAGACAGGGCGTTTGGGTCGAGGAGGGGGAGTTTGAATTGGCGAGGGAGCAATCGAGAACGCGACTCTGCGCGCGGAGTTGATGCAACGGCCATTGACATGCGTAGGTTCGTTCGGATCTTGAGCCCAGAGTGAGGTTCTTTGATTTGGTGTCCGGGTTGGCGGAGTTGGTTGGAGAGGCTTGAGTAGGTTGTGCTCGCTAGTGTTCTCGCCTGCGCCTTCCGTGTTGGAAATGCCATCCCGTGTCTTCGACCTCCGCATGCTGAGTCTTCTGTAAGGCCAACTCTTCTTTACTGGAGTGGAGATTCGCTCCTCGAAGTGCTTTGCAATGCGCTTCGAGCATGACTCAGATGCCTGGTTTGGACCTAGGTTTTCGAAATCTGGATGTGTAACTGGCTCCGAGGGCACATCAATGGAGAGGGAAGGGCTAACGACGATTCCACTTGGCAATTCTGACTGTTGGTCGATCGGTATACTCGAGTGGACGGGGTGCATAATCAGAGGATGCGGCGCCTCCTCGGTACTCTCCTCTACAGGAAAGCTGGAGTCGAAATTCATGTGAGCCTCATCGCCCGGAGACTTGTCCTCCCCATTTTCGCCCACATCATGATCGCTGTAGCTCTCCCGCATCCCTTCCTTCTTCCCCGGCCTTAGAAAAGAACAGCAGCCGGCCTTTTTCTCCCCTTTCTCCTTGTCTTTCCAAACCTCTCTCGCCGATTTACCATCCACCACCCCCATCTTCTCCTGCACATTTGCAAGCCACGTCTTCCGCGCCATAGCTGATCTCTGCGAGTAGCAGTTCCGATCCAAATCACACCGTAGCGCGAAGGCACGTTCAATCTCGGCCACTTCGTCAAGCGTCCCAAGGTGAAGCGCGATTCTATGAAGAGCTTCCTTGTAAGTTTTGTGAAGAGCGTAGCAATACTGCAAACGCCAGGAGTGAAGGGTCCGTCGATAGAGTGAGCGAAGTTGATAGTTTGAGTGTGCCTGGAGAGTTTCTGGGGGGATGACAAAGTCGCGGTTTCCAGAGGTTGAGGAAAGGCACTTCGAAGGAGATGGCGCAATGGTAGACGTGAGGTGTTGGGCGGTAAAAGAAGCGCTGCCGTGAAAACGTTGAAATATGCGCAGCGGCCGGCACCCACATCTCTGGCAGTATGTTTTCGGGGTACCAGGACGCAAAGAAATGCTATACATGGGCCAGTCTGCTGCAAACTATGGTTTATCGTAACTCGCGTTGTTGGTAGACATGACCAACGTTGGGCATGCGTGATAGGTAGGCCAAATCACAACTATCACGCATCCATGGTACGTTACAAGGAGGTAGCATCAACTGCCATTCGCCAACAACAACTATTGCTGGTCCATAGGAGGTAGGTGCAGCAGCTCCCTCAGTACCGCTTCAGCGGTACTCGGCTCCACTGTCCCTTCCGCGCTTCTAGCCATCATCTGCCCAACAAACCACTTAACTTTCTTATGCTGCTTCTTTTCCACAATATCCTTTACCATATCCGCCTTCTCTTCCAATAGCTTCTGCGCCAGATCCATATACTCTTCTCGAGATAGCGGGCGTAGAAGCATGTCTTCGTCGGCAATGATTTGCTCCACAGACCGAATATCACCTTCGAATTTTGCAGCGAGGAGGAGTTTAGCGGTCCGGCTTGTGATTTGCTTGCGTAACACGTGGGCAATAATTGAAGCGAGCTGGTCGGATGATACACGAGTATCGGACCATTCCTCGCTTTTCAGGAGGCTACCGAGCTCCATAAGGACCCTGCGTACCGTCAGTATAAGAACGAGCGTTTGCTTGGGTTGGGAACCGGTTGTGCATATAGACTTACCAGTTACCAGCAGCCTTTCCCGTGCGTGGCAGCACGTCGGGCTGGTCGACGAAAGCAGTCTGCAGCTGCTCAACCACATCGTAGTAGTAGTCAAGGCGTTCGCCGTCATCGAGCGATAGTAGAGTGCTGGCGTCTTTGGAAGTGAGGCTGTACTGTTCGTTGTTCACCAGTGTATTAACACAGTCATCAGACAGCGCAGGCAGTGTATTCCTAAGATGCTCGACGAGATCCTGCGTGTATTTAGTATACGTAATTTATGTGTTGGGAGCGTCGCTGACCTCTCCTATAACGACCGGAGCAATGTCAGGGTCAGGCATGTAGCGGTAGTCGATTTCGCCTTCCTTGCCTCGGAGCCGCTTAGTTGTCTTGCTGCCCAAGGCCCATCCGCGGGTTTCGCCTTCAACAATGCCGCCATTCTCGAGTATGTCGATCTGCCGGTCCCGTTCCGCAATAATAGCATCCTCAACAGCCTTGACGCTCGCCAGGTTCTTGATCTCGGTTCGCTGGCCAAGGCCAGTGACACCGTGGTACGACTGACCGTGCTCGGTGGTATGCCCGCTGCGTTCACGAATGGATACATTGACATCAGCGCGAAGACCACCCACTTCCATACCTGCTGTAACAGCATTGACAGCCTTCAGTATAGTTTGTATCTTCCGCACACACACCGCCGCGGTCGTAGGATGGTGTATTTGTGGTAGAGTTATGATTTCGATAAGGGGATGGGAGACGCGGTTGAAGTCGAGCAGGTGAGTCGAGGGCGGCTGTAGGACAGTTTTGGCCGTGTCCTGCTCCATCTGAACCTGCTTGATACCGATTGTGACGGGACCATCTTCGGGGCAAGCTCCAGCAGGGAAATCGTGCGGGTAGAGAGTGATGAAGCCATCTTTGGCGAAAGGTTCTGCAGAGCTATCAGTACAGGGTCCGCTACGTCGGAAGCTTAGGACAACTTACCATAATACTGAGTAATCTGGTATCCCGCAGGTTGGTCCTGGTAGAAGTAATGCTTGCGATCAAAGCTGCTCTTGCGCTGAATGCTGCAGTTGAGTGCGAGGGCCGCGCGTAAGGCAGGTATGAGAGTTTCTTTCTGGAACTGAGGTTGGCTTCCGGGGAAGGCGGCATCGAACAGAGCAACGTGGGAGTTCGGTTCCTCGTTGACCGAAGTAGCGGCGTGGGAGAAGAGCTTGCGTGCCGTGTTAAGCTCCGCGTGGATCTCGATGCCCACCGTCAACTCCCATTTTTTCAATCGTGCATCCTGGCTCTTTTGGGATTCCCAAGAAGACCCGGAAGCTGCGCGATCCTCTCTTTTCTTTCTTTTCGCAGCATCTTTCAGGAGCTTTCGGAAGGGTGCATCGCCATTCGGAAAGGGTTTGCTATCAAGATGTAGAGCTCGGGCGGTGGGCGGTTTCGGGAGGGATATCGAGGCCAACGGCAGTCTTCTTGCGCGCCGTAGACATGATTGGCAGATGTAGATTCGGATCGGCACCACAGCGAGAGCTGTTTGGGTATTGGAGGCGAGCATTGTGAAAGCGTCGTCGAGTGCACGTCGGATGAGATCAACATTCGGTATAGTCCGTGCGCCCGTTCCGACTCGGAAGTCCTGGAGTTCCGTTGCCTCGTCTCCGACAACATTAATCCTTCGACGAGTTCAAGAGCATCTACGTAAAAGCCGACGGAACTTGCCTCTCAGCCGACGAAGGAAGTCTCTGCTCTTCCCGCTCTGGCCCTGTCGCTGATCGTTTCTTGAAGTGCCTCTGTCCGCTTTCGTAACCGAGTCGAGGAGCTCTCCAGAGCCACCTTCCTTGAAATCTTCTTCTAAGGTATCAGTAGACCTGGAGCTTGAGGTAGACGGTGTAATACCCAAATGTATCCGCGCGAAGACGAAAATCGGTGCTTGAACAGACAGAAGCGTGTTAAGGTACGTCGTATAGGACGTGGTGTGAGAAGGGTCCGGCGTCCCTCCTCCCGCACCCCTCTCCGAGTCTCCCATCAATTGCACTGCGGTTGCTTTCTTTTCTCTTCCTCTTTTGGAAGACGTATGTTGGTCAGCCACCTCCGAAACCTGTCTCGATACCTCTCCCACGCCTCCTGCTCCCTCGGCTTCTGTTCCGCCGCCGGCACAAACGTACCTGGATGAACGTAAACGCCGGGCCAGCGACTAAAGTCCGGTCCAGCAACCGCGGAAGAAGTTGTCCGTATCGTGCTTTGTGACTGGCGTCGACTTGACAGCCAGCTAGACATGTCCTCTAGCTTCCAAATGCGCGCACGAAAGGGTAAGTAATTTGGCTCCTACGACTGTTGGCCTGGCTCCTTGGCCTTCCTCTTCCTCGTGATCTTTGCTAAGAAGAGCTTGATCTTCTCTCTCCGTCGATTCCAAGCTTCAGGGTCGTGAGGACGAGTTGGCGCAGAAGAGCCGGTAAGCATGTATTGACTGGGGATACAAGCACTGCCTGAACTGCCAATGCCCGTCGAGGTGGTACCGCAGCCTGCAGAGCTGATATCAACTGATTCACAACCAACTGATCCGGACCCGCAACCGCTGGCCTCGCCACAAGACATCCGGCGGCGGTAGTCGACAGCTGAACAAGATCACAGCGTCCCAAACGATCGGCTTTGGCCTCGGCTTGGTGGTGTTGGAGTGCTTCCCCCTGATTTCCATTAACAGAAGCTTGGCTTTTGCTTTGAAGGGGAGCAACCTTGGTGTAGTCGGTAATGCGTAGAACTTCGAGTTCCCAATTTCAATCTAAACATAGGTCACCTTCTTCTTCCTAGCAACCTTTGTCCTGGTGTGGACGTGACGTGGGTAACCGCCGTCGTGTCTTCTACAACTCATGAACCGATGATGAGAGATCTGCTGTAACAATGTGGGGTTGAGGGGGACGATGTTGTGTAGGTAAAGTGGGTGCTCTAGTAGTATAATTCGACTCCAAGGACGGAATGATAGAAGTAAAACCTGAATATACTTGGGGGACAATGTTATCACAAGTAGTGATGTGAGACGAGGATGGAAGAGTGGTGTGTAGACCAGAAGGAAATGAGATCGAAGGGTTTGTTTGCGTTCCAGAGTGGCGGGAGGAACACTGTTGTCCGTAGTGCTTGGGTGATACGATAAACACGTGGACGTAGGGCATACCTGCAAGATTCTCTCATCAGAGCAAGAGCACTGGGGTTATGACGAAGGTGCTGAAGGATACTACGAAGATATCCCAATGTAGTGTGAAGCAAGGCCCAATTAAACCAATCTTGATCAAAATCAGCAGTTGTGAAAAGGGACAGGATATCGTAATCATGTGGCGAGGCTTGATAGTCTTTTAGCACAATTTTTCATAGAACAAACTTCTATGCACGGCAATACGATCACCGCGTCACATCACCCCTTTAGTCCATGTGCAACCTAACTCATACTCGTGAATTGCTTCAGCTAGCAGTCTATCCTCTACGTACATGCAGATATACAGGCATGAACATCAAACTCTAAACCCCTCTCCCCCAAATAGCCAATAACGCTTCGCTATGCGTAGACTCTACATTATGCACTCATGCGTACCAGCATGTTAACACAAGAAAAGGGTATTCGTGTAAAAAAAACAAGTATCGAAGAATCCTAATATAGGGAAAAGAGAGCGATGAGAATGATGGTATGCTTTTGCATCCGTGTCAAGAATATCGGTTCCCAATGCCGTCGAACAGGAAGAGTGATAGTTTTAGGCGTCCGTTAAGTCGTTGATCGATGTCGGTTCCGAGTCCCAGCATCTTGGGCTACCCTCCTTGCATATCTCGCGCACCTCCCCAGCACCATGTTTCGCAAAGCATGCGGCGTAGTCGTTATGGATGCGTGCGTGCAATAGCGTCGGTGTAACTCCCTTCATCCGCTCTATTCACCCCTCGGCCCTCAACCACCGCACAAGTGCAGCTCTTGTCGCTCATCGATCAGTCGTCATGATACTTGAATGCAATGCGTCTACGAGCGACCGGTGCCAGCGCGCGCGAGCTCCCTTATCCTGACGCCAGGGATCTTGCTGAATCGCCGACTGCTGTTGGTTGTGCTGTTCGTGGAGGACGTTTTCGAGAACGTAGGCGAGGTTGGGTAGACGTACTCGCCGTCGACGTACTGGGCATCGCTGAAGAAGGTGGTGCGTTTCTCGCGGCGTGTATAGCGCTGCTCAAGACGGTAGAGCTCGAGTTCTGGCCATGGGCGTTAGCAAACGGGCTCACCAAGGCGCGGCTGTTTGCATGCGCGCCAGCCTCAACAAGGGAACATACTAGCTGAAAGTTTGTCGAACAGACCCATTTTGAAAGTGCGGGAAGAACAGATGTGTGTCCGTGGTTCTGGACAGAAGTTCTCGGTGGAGTGCTGGGGCAGAAAAGCACGTATATAATGGCCGCCGTCCCGCAGGGGCAGGGAAAACGCTGCGGTGCTGGAACACGCGAAGCGGCTGTCAGAGCACCCGGCGACGATCCGACCAGAATATGCCAGCAGCGGGTCGGGGCGACAAGACAGTAAAGCCTGAGTGTCAAGGGTGTTCCGAACGAGAGGAAGAGGTCAGAATTCGAGGGGCAGGAACGGCCAAGGATAACAGAGAGGATAACGAAGCAGCAGGAGAATGCGCAGGGGTTGTGGTGAGAGGCGGGACGGCAGCTGTCCAGAACCAAGTGGTGCAGTCTTCTCGAATCAGTTGGATCGCGGCTTGCCTGATTGCGGTCAACAGCCGAGCACGCCGGCTTTTGGGTGCTCCACGTTGCCCCGGACACGACGGCGACCTGTTCCTTCCGGCAGGTGTATGCACGCCCTCTCCAAAGCACAGCCATGTCTCCTGTCTCATGTCTCACGCTCCCCACCCACACCACCATGCACGAGGCAAGACGTCGATTGCCAACGCCTTGTGCGCGTGCAGCATCCAGCCCTCATCATTATGATCATCATCGGCATCCCGCGCGAATGGCCCGAGTCAGTCCCCACCTTATAGGGCCGGCCTAGCCTGTTTGGCATGGACAACACGAAACATGCCGCCACCACCTTGGCACCGCTCTCGTTTCCAGGGGCCGCATTGACCCCACCGAGAGTCATGGAAAGCAACACAGCTTCATGCATGATCGTGTATGGTATAATTAGGTATGTCTAGCCAGGATCACGCAAAAGGCACATTGCCCTCCTGGTCCTCCTCCATCTATCCGCCGGTACTCCATGTGTAATGCTTGATGCGGGTGATATCCTGCCTCGCTATGCTCGATGCCCATCTCAAACGCAAATGACTTTTATATCCTAGTTTCGGGAATAGAACCCTCGACGACCGCGACAGCCCCAACATTCCCAGCATCCGCCGAGCCGTTGAGCAACGATAGGACCGAAATCACATCTGAGGGCTCGACGAGATGCCAGCTGGCCAACGTCTGCTTCGAGCTGGCGCCGACGGTGACTGAGAAGACATGATCGCTAGGCAGCTTAGACTGTCGCAACGAACGGAACATATCTGAGAATGATTAGATCATTGAGTATGACGGGGGCTGGTGGGGCATCGTACCTTCGTCTGTAAAATCGTCTCCCAGACAGAGCACGAATTCAGGTGGCTCGTCGCCGTATGCGAGGATGAGCCTCTTCGCGATCTCTCCTTTGTTGACCAAACGTGGTCGGACTTCCAGATTGGCTTTGCCCGTCATCACCTCAACATCGTACTTCTTGGCTACCGTCCCCTCGAGATGCTTCTGGCACTCGCGTGCCTGGAATGCCCCGTACTCGGGATCGGCTCGTCGGTAGTGCCACGTCAGGGCGATTTTCTTGCGTTCGATAAAAGAACCTGTGTCATGTCAGCCCTATCCAGCAAGTTACCCTCAGCTACTCACCCTGGGTCCGCTCAGTGTAGTGCTGGAAGACCTCCATAACCTCCGCTTGCCAGTTCATATCTGATGACTCGGTGAGGTTCACCCAGTTCTCCGTTCGCGGATGGCGCATGAAACTACCATGCTCAGCACTGAGCCCGAGCTCGGTAATGTGTCCCATCCATTCGTCGAGGAACGCCTGATCTCGACCGCTAATGATCCAAACGGTATTGTTCGGGTCTGCTGCGAGTGTCTTCAGGGTACGAATGACTCGGTCCGAGGGAATCGCTGATTGAGGATCTTTAACAATCGGTGTGAGAGTTCCATCGTAGTCGAACATGAAGATGCGCTTCTTCGCTTGCCGATATTGGAACAGCAACTTGGCACGGTCTAGTGCTGGAGTCGCAAAGGACTGGTCGAAGGACGACAGGTTGGTCATGAGTCTCTTGAGGAAATTGTTAGTCCAGGCCTGGACGTTGTTGGCGACCACGTGCTTATATAGCTTCGTATGCTGTTCTTCACGTTGCGCGGGTGTCATATTCAATGCTTCGTCGATTGCTTCGGCTACGCCGCTGGTGTCCCAAGGATTGATGTGAAGAGCCCCACTGAGTGAACCGGCAGTACCCGAGAATTCCGACAGGATCAAAGGACCACGGTTCTCCTTCTGGCAAATGACATATTCCAAACTAGTCGTGTTCATTCCGTCGCGGACACTGGTGATCAAGCCAACGTCAGCGAGCCGTAGAAGCGCAAAATATTCCTCTCTGTTCAGGTACTGCGGAAAGTGCCTGACCGGGGTGAAGCTGAGCGATCCGTAGGTGCCGTTGATCCTAGCTACTAGGTCGGAAATCTTATTAGCCATCCTTTCGTCATCCTCGGGCTTCTTGTCTGCCTGAACACTGCTAGGGCTCGTCACCTGGACCAGAACTACCTTGTCGCGCCATTGAGGGTATTTGTCCAGGAACATCTCGAAAGCCTCGAGTTTCTGTGCGACACCTCGAGCGGCATCCAATCTGTCTCGACCGACGATGATTTTCTTATCGGGGTACATAGCGCGAATACCCTTGATCTTCTCTTCGATGACTGGGTCGCCGAAGGCCTGTCGTTGAGTGGATGCGGCATTGATGCCAATGGGAAAGACATCTACAGCGACATGGGCACCATAAGCATCCACGCCAGCAGACGAGGAGTCAAAGCCGAGAATGCGAGTACAACACGACGAGAAATGGCGTGAGTAGCTGTACGACTGGAAACCGATCATATTAGCACCCAAAACGCCTTCGAGGACCTCCTTCCTACTGCTCAGACACCGATAGAACTCGCTGCTGGGGAATGGTACATGAAGGAAGAATCCGACATAGATGTTCGGCAACCGCTGACGGAGTAGACTCGGCAGGAGAAATAGGTAGAAGTCGTGAACGTTGATGATATCGCCGGGCTTGTAAATTTCCATGATGCGGTCTGCAAATAGCTTGTTCATGCGATAATAGTCGGCCCAGGACTTGCGAGCAGCGCGGCCGTCTGCGGGTTCATTCTGCTTGTAGTGGAACAAAGTGTAGAGTTCGTGCTCGGCGTATTTGCGCCACCGGCCTTGCTCCTTTATAACAGCTTCGTCTTTGTCCTCATCCCACTCATCGACGAGCCAGACGGGGACAATCTTGCCCCCATGATCTCGCTCGAGCTGCGTTTCCAGACGCTCTCGGTCCTCACGACCAATGCGGATTGCGTGATCTTGCGGGTTGCTTTGGGGTATTGTCTTGCCATCAACCGGGACTGGGGCCGAGGCCTTATTGAGTGTAGGTTGCAGAGCGATATTGGTCCCCGCTTTCGCCCCTAGAACCTCGTTGATCTCTCCCGTCCATCCTACTAGCGTATGGTTCCATGGTGACGAAGAAGACGCCAGATACGAGAACGAGTCGAACAAGGCGGACGTTCCTCGTCGCGGGTTCATTTCCCAGTCATTACCTGGTGAGTAGCCTATGTTGTAGGGCACGGCGAAGGTCGCACTGATAACCCGCCCACTGAGGTTGAGATCCGCATGTGCAGCACGAGGATCGACATCTGCGAGGTCCTGCTTGAAGGAAGGATCGGGGATCACGCTCTGCTTTCGCAACAACTCTTCTCCTGATTTGGCACCAGCTGCCCTTTCCGTTGGCGAGGCAGCCCGCGCCTGCTCTTTTGGCATAAAGTACGAGTTTGCGTTCCATTGGGGCCCGGGAGTAACTGTCTCGGGGTCGAATGGGAGCTCCGTGTTATGGGTGGAGTCAGGCTCGATGTAGGCAGAGTGGCCGGTCAGGTGCACGCCCGGAGTGACAGGCACATTCGTGACGGACGGATGGAGCGCGGGGTGGGTGTCGTCGTTAACTGGCTCGGGTGAGCCCTGCGAGGGCCGTGTCGCGGGAGGCGCCATAGTTAGCCCACAGCTTTCCTGTGTGGCGCGCTGCATGGCCTTGTTAGTATGTAGTAGGCTGGCGCACGGAGTGGAGGGTATAGATGGCGCAGGGATCAGGCAAATGGCCAGTAGATTCTTGTACCTCCGCTGCGCTGGAGACTGGAGGCACTTACTAGGCGGTTGTTGCCTTCTGCTACGGTGGAGTGAAAACACCTGTCGTGCTCGCTGCAGACCAGAATCGCGGGGACAGCTCTGTGAGGATCAGTCGAAAACTCAAAAAAGGTCCAAGGAATGAGCGAGAGGAGAGAGCACCCGAGCAATCTCCCTAACAGCAATCAATTGGAGCAACGCGACCAAGTGAAGGTGGACAGATCAAAGGCGGGACCTGGAGGCGTGGGCCGTTAAAAACATCCCACTCAGCGACGTCAGTGAAGGCGGGCGACCCAAGCTCGGGCCATCGCTTTTATTCAGCAGCAAGAAATAAGGTACCGACATGACTCCACCATTACGCTGGTGCGCAGGCTTCTGCACCCGATTGCGCACCTTTTGTTGAGTTTATTGCATGGTTACGTCACACCCTGCTGCACCCGACACAGACTGATCGCCATGGAGACATAACATAACGCTTGCCGCAGCTTGCGAATTGTTCCACGGGCTTCACACGGACTATACTTATACTTCGGACGAAGCGAGTAGTGTGTTGGCGTAGCAATCATGTCCTGCCTGGAGCGTCTGTGAAAAACCAATCAACAGCTGAGCGATCGGCAGTTGGCCAAAGGCAGATATAGCGTCTTGGCATGCAAACATGTCAAACATTGGAAGAACTTCAATGTTCGTGCAGTATTGGTAAAAGTCGAGATTGGCTCCACCGTTCCCCGCAACATCATTGCAGTGCGCTGCCATCGCCGTGGGCATCCCATGAAGCCCCATCACGCCCAACGGATATGCCGCTCCCGCAACCCCTTCTCGCCCTCGATTGCTCTATGGCAGCACTTCGTCCTACCATGCCACAGTTCACGCCAGCAGCGCCTGTTCTCTTCTGCGGCAGAGACAATACCTGCCCCAACTCCCAACGCTGAAGCCGAAACTCCTCCCCCATCCGTTCTCGCACCCGTCGATGCACTCGAAACCAAAAGAAACCAGCAGCATGAAGAGCGCGGCCAGGTGGTCCGCAAAGTGATAGATAGTAAGGGGGAGAATCAATTCGATAGTCCTAGACAAGCAACCATCTGGAAGTATGGAAATGCGCGCGCCGAACAGTCTATAGCCGCGGCCGCAGAGCTCTTGCTGAAAGCGAAGAAGGCGTACGACGAGTCGGAGGATTACGAGGGCGTCGTTGTGGAGGCTATAGCAGCCTCAAGAGCTCTCAAGGAGAATAGCTTACCCTGGTGTGTTCGGTACCCGCCCGGGGAGGAGAAACAGGCACAAGACAGGTATAGCACTATTCCCCCGAATCCACACCCCAGATACTAACACATTAAAGACTAGCATTGGAGATTGCAAAATTTCACGACTATGCGAAACCAAGCAGAACAGAAGCTCTCGCCCGCAGAAAAGTTATCGAACAAGTGAGAGCCGACGCGCGCGAAGTCTTACCAAACCACGTCCTGGAAGTCTTCGGGTCAGAACGGACGGGCATTGCGCTGGCCACATCAGACATCGACCTCCGCTTGATGCCCCTCGAAGACCTTGTAGATGGCAGTGCGAAGATGCCACCCTCGCAGCAAGAGCGGAAGATCTTGCTGAACTGTCTACATAAGCTCCATCGCCAAAAATTTCTAGGGAGCCAGGAATACCTCCTGCCCATGATGCGCCACGCCCGATATCCCCTTATCAGCCTGCAGCACCGTGCCTCCGGCCTCGACGTACAAATTGTGCTTTCAAACGACACCTCCCTCTCTAGAGAACTCATGCAACAGTACATGCAAGAGCACCCTTATCTCCGCCAGGTATACTCTGTCGTCAAGACCATGTTCGATGTCCGAGGGCTGTCGGACGTCTTCCGGGGCGGCTTCGGATCGTACTCTATTTTCATGATGCTTGTTGCTAGTCTCAGACACATGCCTAATGAGAGAAATGATGCTGCAGGTGCGCTATTAAATTTCCTGCGCTTCTGGGGTCACTTCGACACAACGAAGGAAGGTGTCTCCATTGATCCGCCTATACTCTTCAACAAGAGTGAGGAACTTGTCATGGGCGAGAAGGCCAAAAGCCAAATCATGGTTCGTTACATAGCCCTTATTAAATGCATATATCATACTAACACCATCATAGGCGAAAGAGCGCAAGCCCCTCCCGGCGTACATGATGTGCCTTCGCGACCCCGCCGACCCAACCAACGATCTCGGCCGCAAAGGCATATGCATAAAACATGTCCAAGTGACCCTAAAAAACCTCGGTAAAAAACTCTCTAAAGAACTAAGCGCAAATACACGACACAGCTTCCTCAAACCCCTTGTCGGCGACATTTTCGTCCTCAATAAGCTTCGTCGACAAAAACTGGATGCGGAAGGTCGCATGATCATGAGAACCATGCAAAATTCAATTGCGCATACGGCCAAGGCGATTCGCGACGAGGAGAATGCTACTACGCAGCAATCATTAGCAGTGGATTAGGACATTGCGGAGATGAGCAAAGCAAAGCCTGCCGAATTGGCCTCTGACAATTATGGTGAGGCGGTTACGTGCCGAGGAATTGGAAACTAGGTAGTTGAGGAATGAAGGGTTGAAGACAGACGGCGGCTGAGAGGAATCATGTAGGAGGGGCACGTTCGAAAAGTTTTGTAACGTACTACACCCTCGGCTAGATCTGTATGATATATTGGGTAGACTGCCTCTATGAAGCCATATCAGTAGGCAATGTATATATATTCCAGTTCCTATTGACATACTCTGGTCACTTTCCCACCCGCTTAATAATGTGGTGCTTTCCAACCCCTTATAGAGCGGATGTTGCACGACAATGACCACACGAACTTCATCACATGAAGGAGCATTGTTCATGGCAACCTTTACCCTTTACATCCCACCTACAATATCATCATAAAACACCCAGAGTTGCGGTTCGGTCCACCGTTCTTCTTCTAAAGGACCGGGCGAACGGTCGGTGGCGAAGACATGATGTGGTCGGTGAGTATTGATGGTAAGTTTGAGGAAGAAGGACATATGGTGAGGGAGCTGGCTGGGTATAAGAGATGGTTATAGTGATTAGGTTACTAGTCATTATAGGCGATTCTTATAATGTAGGCGGTAGTATAGGTAATATGCTACCCTTAGCTACCGCTTTTTGAGTTTACTAATATTCCACTTAATAATTCTAATACTTGACCCTTTCTCGTCATCTGTCAAGAAATATTACCTTGTCGGTCGTGTATATTCCTACTGCGTTTCGTTAATATCATAAAAGATCACCTGGGAGTAGCGAACCAAGCACTGAAAACTGTCGGTGAACAAGATCTAGGGATGCAATTTCCGCCAGCACGCCTATGGACTAAACCCAGATATGCACCATGAAACCAATAGTGGGGAAAGAGGGGAAGGTGTACCGCCGCAGAAGTGGTAGGGTCATTCTGCTAAGGGTAATAGCAAACACTAACAAGGCCGTTCAGCTGCCGATGCCGAAATCGCGCAAAGAAAACCCCCCTCTGTCCGCCATGCTATTTGGTCCTTCTCCGTCATCAACCGTGAGACATCTCCGTTCGCCGTTCCCAGAGGCTTTATCCCGGCTTAGATAGCATACTTTCGGGTCCACTCCCTAGCCGTTGATTCGTATCGAGACCGATCGGTCTTGTATACGTGCGCGATCTCTGGGACGAGGGGGTCGTCGGGGTTCGGGTCTGTGAGCATGGAGCAGATGCTCAGAAGCACTATCACAGTGAGCATGCGGGGTCTCGCAACCATAGAAAAATAATTTGCTCACCCTTTGAGATGGTCAGGGCCGGGCTCCACTGGTCCCGCAAGATGTCCAAACAAATGCTGCCATTTGAGTTGATGTTGGGGTGGTAGATGCGGGTGGTGAAGTTAACTTTCGGGGGCTTGAAGGGGTAGTCGGTCGGGAAGTGGATCGCTAGGAAGAACACGCCGCCGGAGTATGGTGAGTCGCTCTGGCTGCCTGTTAGCCGTGAACTGCCGTGCAAGGGTCGTGGCGGTCCGCTCTAGGAACCAGCGTAAGCGGGGAGGATACATACAGGACCCATGATGGTCGCTTGCCAGTGGAACTGTTGGCTCCAGTCAGTATGCTGCTTCCGGCCATGGCGCTCCTCCAGCCAGAAGGGCGTTGCGGCATCAGCCGCAGGAACAGGGTAGATTGTGACGTACCAGATCATCTCCGATGGGGCCGGCCGAGCAGGAAGAAGGAGGGTCGCTATACACAAAGCGTCAGTCAGGTTTCCCGAGCGGTGCTGTTTCGAGCCCATAGGGCGAAATGGCGGCTTCAGCACCCCGCATTGCGGGCAGTCATGCGAGCAAACAGCGGCGAGGAGGGCAGACGTACCGGCCGAGGTCGGTGAGTTCCTTGTTAATACGCTTGAGAGCCATGGCGCTGTGTGTGTTGTGGGCGTTGTGCGTAGAGTGGGCGTGTTCGTTCGCGGGAGCGAGTGTGGTGGTGTTCAAGAGTAGAGTCTCGGTGGGCTGCAACAAGAGAGAGAGTTAGCGCCTTGATCCTGGCCCCAAAGCTTGCGGCGGCGTATCAGCGGAAGGGGCGCCCAGACTGCGCCCAACGCACCTGTGACTCGTGGAGATGAAGAGGTGGAGGGAACGGGAAGAGGAAAATAGAAGTCAGAAGGCGGATCGGAAGCAGCCAGGATTATGTATCGGAATCGAGGCGCGGCGAGACAAGCCGGCTGTCACACAGCCCAAGAAAATTCACAAACGAACAGCCAGGCCTCTTTACCGCCTCCACGTCGGTGGCAACTCGTAGAACGCGGGAGAAAGCACTCGTCCAGGCCGACAGTCACCTACTCTCATCATCAAATATTCACTAATATATTGGTCGGTGTTTGTCATGCACGTAGTCCGACAACACTACACTGCCACTGCAGCTTCGAGCGGTTGTGAGACCGATCCTGTTTCGAAACATGAGACTATGTTCTCGCATGCACATGTTACTATTTGTAACATCCACACACATGCACTCCGCCTGCACGTCGGCGCATAGAGCGCTTTGTCGGCATTTACTAGCTCTAATCAAGAAACTTGTCATTGTACGTGCCGAGATTACTTCTATTCGAAGCTGGACTGTTCGACCCCTGTCGGCAAAGACAATACGATGTACCGGTATGATCCAGCAATCAACAAAATGCTTGGATGCCCGTGATTGCCCGGCCGAGGATAAGGGCTAGATATAGTTAGTGGGTGTCCGAGGTTGCAAATGCGAAGGATCAGACTCACAGTGGATGTCGCTTTGTCCCTCATACGTTTGGGTTACGAACAAATTCGCCACGTGCCTGCCGATGCCGTACTCGTCGCTCACGGCGTTCCCGCCAAAGATTTCTTGGAGCCTGAGAGTCCTTGTTAGCCAAGTCCACGCGATTTGACCATGCGCAGACTTACGCTCGGGCGTTGACCAAAGCTCGGTCGCAATTCTGCCTCTTGATCATGGAGATCATCTCAGGTGCAGCCTTGCCTTCATCTTTCAGCCTCCCTACTTGATATGCAGCTAGAATGCCGTAGCTGATGTCAGTCGTGGCATCAGCTAGCTTCTTCTGCACAAGTTGATACTTGGCAATGGGATTGCCCTTGAATTGCTTCCTTTCCAGAGCATACTCTCTCGCCCTAGCCACACAGTCCTCCAACGCGCCCATGGTCCCCCAAGCGATACCGTACCTCGCAGAGTTTAGACAGCTAAACGGCCCCCTTAGGCCTTCCACGTCAGGGAACATGTTTGCCTCAGGCACGGGGCACTCGTCGAGATGGATCATGCCGGTTATGGAAGCCCTGAGGCCGTTTTTGTTCTTGATTGGTGGTGTCTCTAAGGTACCAGGCGGACACTGATCACGCTCTATGACGAACCCGCGGATCTTGCCTGTGCTGTGCAGCTTTGCCCATACAAGGAGGATGTCGGAGATGGGGGAGTTGGTAATCCAAGTCTTAGAGCCTGAGAGCACATAGTAACCCTTCTTCGTCGGATGAGGTTTAGCAGTAGTCTCCATTGAGCCCGGATCCGAACCGTGATTTGGCTCCGTGAGGCCAAAGCAACCCAGAAGCTTGCCTTTCGCCATCTTTGGCAGAACTCTTTCTTTGAGTTCTTCCGTACCGAACTCTTCGATACCACCCATAGCAAGCGCGCTCTGTACTGAATAGCCGGATCGGTACCCTGAGTCTACCCTTTCAACAGCTCGTGTGATCAGACCGGATGCAACACTGCTGACGCCGGCGCAGTCATAACCTTGAATTGTGGCGCCCAACAGACCAAGCCCACCCATCTCCTCCAGAATCTTTCTGTCATAATCCTCATTTCGATATGCCTCTGCAAACTCCGGTTAGTCAACCAAAGTGTTTAGGCTTCATGTAGGATGATGTACCTAGGACCCTGGGAAGCATGCGTTCTTGACAGTATGACTCTGCTGTCTCTGCGATAGCTAGCTCCTCTTCTGTATAAAGGTTCTTTGCGCCCAGAGGATCTGTCCAATCGAATGCTGGGGGAGCGTGCAGGCGTCGCTTCCCGACTATCGCAGTACAGTTTGTGCTAGTCAATTGCCTTGTGGCATGTCTGCAAAGGGGTCTAAGCATGTTGTGGAGACCGAAGATTGTATTGTAGCTTCCAGAAGAGTAGTTGAAGGAAAGTTGATAGAAGCGGAAACGAATTGTGAGGTTGATATCCGAGTGCCCCCACTGAACCTAGGGCCGCGGCTCAAAACCGCCCCGCTCTAATACCTCCGCACGGCGTAGATGGATTGGCTCGATCCTTTGTATCTGCTACGCGATGATGTTTGTGCCCCTTCGAGTTCTCGTCTCGAAAGTGAGGTATCCATATATGTATACTAGATAAGAAGGTTGCATCAGCGGTATGAGAGGATAAAAATGTGCCAAGACATTTAGGGCTGAACCGACGACGCGTCTTGTTCGTGACGTGATTCAAAGATTGTCCAGCCCTCTCTCACCTTTCACCACTACCACCATTACAGACCTTCAAATCTGCCTCTCTTGGTAGATTCACAGTTGAACAACCCTACCATAGTACGCGAAAAGCAGAAAGGCGGCATAATGGGTATCAAGAACCTCTACCAGATTATCAGCGAGAATGCGCCAGACGCTATAAAGACGGGCGAGATCAAGAACCAATTTGGTCGCAAAGTCGCCATAGATGCGTAGGATATCCCCATATGTGTACGAAAGTCCTTAAGCTCATACTATTCCAGGTCAATGAGCATCTACAGCTTCCTCATCGCCGTACGCTCCGATGGCCAGCAACTCATGAGTGAGTCGGGCGAGACAACCTCACATCTCATGGGCCTCTTCTACCGCACACTTCGCATGGTCGACAACGGCATTAAACCACTCTACGTCTTCGACGGCGCACCCCCCAAGCTCAAATCCGGTGAGCTCGCCAAACGCTTCCAGCGCAAGACCGAGGCGCAGGCCGCTCATGAAGAAGCAAAGGAGACAGGTACTGCAGAGGATGTGGAGAAGTTTTCGCGACGGACAGTTAGGGTCACAAGGGAGCATAACGAGGAGTGTCGGCGCTTGCTCAAGTTGATGGGTATCCCGTTCATTGTGGCGCCGACCGAAGCAGAGGCTCAGTGTGCAGTGTTGGCGCGCGCGGGCAAGGTGTATGCGGCGGCGAGTGAGGATATGGATACTTTGACATTTGATACGCCGATCTTGTTGCGCCATCTGACGTTCAGCGAGCAGCGGAAGGAACCCATCCAAGAGATTCACCTGGATAAAGCGCTTGAGGGTCTGGGCATGGAACGGGACCAGGTACTACTATTTTGTTAATTCAGCTCCAAAATATGCTAACGATATATGTAGTTTATCGACCTCTGCATCCTCCTCGGCTGCGACTATCTCGACCCCATCAAAGGCGTTGGCCCCTCAACCGCTCTCAAACTTATCCGCGACCACGGCACCCTCGAGAAAGTAGTCGAGCATATGAAGACGTCTACAAAATACACCATACCCGACGATTGGCCCTTCGCCGACGCCCGTCTGCTCTTCCTAGAACCCGACGTTCTCCCCGCCGACGACCCTGCCTGTGACTTCAAATGGGAGGCACCGGACGTAGACGGTCTTGTTAAGTTCCTAGTCGAGGAGAAGCACTTCAATGAGGACCGCGTACGCAGCGGCGCCACAAAGCTGACTAAAAATCTGAAGACGGCGCAGCAATCGCGGTTAGAAGGCTTTTTCAAGCCCGTCGAGAAGACAGCGGAAGAGAAAGCGAACATGAAGCGCAAGGCTGAGGAGAAGCTGCAAGAGAAGAAGAAGAAGCAAAAGCAGGACGCCAAGGAGAAGAAGGTAGCAAAGGGTAAGGCGAGGGGTGGTGCGTAGGCACGAGGCAGTTGTGATTCTATTTCCCATCGCAAGACCGATCCCAAAACAATGCAATGGACGTCGTTCAAGTATGCCCAACCTCAATCAAAGATTGCCGCGTCGGAGGATCTTTTTGATCGCATCGACTATGGCTGGAATGGTCTTGTCGACGGATCCGTACTTGAATAATAGGACCATTATGGCGACGGTCATGACAATACCGCCGAGGAAGACAAAGACTGAGCCGATGGCGAATGCGCGACCCCAGAACCGACGCCGGAAACTTAACTCAGCTTGGAAGTCTGATGCATGTGTTGTAGCCTGGAGGTAGTCAGCGTTGTATTTGAGATATAGCCTTAACTTACTGGAGACTGTTGGTGCTCCCGCGGTCCAAAGCTTTGATAAAGTAGCCCCCATCTTGCTGTCAATGGTCGAACGATTGTCTTCGAAATAAGACGGAGGGTCAGAAGTGTAAACATTTTTTTTGTTGATATCAGCCGAATTGCTCAGCTATCCTGTTTGGTGCCCAGGGGGAAGAGGTAGGGCGATTCTGTAGTATGATCTGTTCCTTCTGTTGACCAGCACTGATTTCCTTGCAACAAGGGGATATCTTTTTTCCAAATTCTGTTAACGAGAGACTGTGTGTACTAGAGATTGAAGAGGTTGTTAGAGATCTCCTAGTACTAGATTCTAACCGGTGGATAGTATATCAACCCCTCTTCGAATTGATATACTTGGTGATGGGTAAGGGAATCGAATCGAACCCTTGATCTCTGAGAACGAAACGCGCAATCGGCCATCTGCGCCAAGGTACCCTGCGATCAGAGCGACGAAGAACCGGAAGGAGGTTTGCCAGGCCTCCAGCCCTATGCGGAACTTCTTCTTTCTTCACGAGGATCCGAAGGTACTTCTGAACGGTCGTGCGTTGATCCGAGATTCCTAGCGCGCTCCACCCGCTGCGCAGCCCCATCTGTAAACATTGTGCGTGGATGTGGATATGGTATCTGTTGCAGGTCGTTTGTCCAAAGCGGGAGTATGGATGTGGAGGGACACATCTTTGCGGGCGGAGAGTGGATTTTATGTTTACAGACTAAGGGTGCGGTGTTCTTGCCTTTAAGTAGTGTAGGTGGGCGATTGCAAAGGTGGTTGTTGGGCAACGGTAACCGTGGGTCGCCCAAGTATGAGAAGTCGCCATCATTCCGTGATAGGACAGCAATGACAAGTTCATCATTCCCCTGAACCTTTACTTTCTTTGAGCATTGGTTGAGGTTGGGTATTGCTATGCTGGCCATAAGTCTAACTCCAAAAGCGCCTTTTCAGATACGCAAACTTTGTTGTCGAAATTCAGGAGGCCTTTTTAGCTGAAGGAATTTTAACGTTAACAAGTATCCTGCATGACCATAGATCGATGTTGCTGATCGGGAAAGGCTGTCGTCAATCTATACGCAAGATCTCGTAATAGATTCATAGCACATCACGCCATATGACATTTCCCGATTGTCTTTGGATGATAGTATGCAGCATACAGTTTCCAAAGCCCGCCAGTGCCAAGCCGGAGAATCTTCGACGCGCCCTTCCCGCCATTTCCAGCCAAGAGGCGCTATCTATAGCGTGAACGATCCGTCAAACTACAGTAAACAAGTTTTTGCGCACATCGCCCTGCAACTAGCGTGACAGATGACAGCACAGATGCACGATCCGGCGTTAAACCCATAGCTGCACGTGGTGCAAGTCACAGCTTTGCTGCTAGCACATTGCTCGCTTCCGTTTCCTCATGCAGACTCGGAGAATACTCCGATAGTTATCTATGGGGGAAGCATGACATGCACGCCAGTATAAAGTTCTGGGTTGAGCGGCAGCAGATCCATGGACCGACGTAAACTGTCAGAACGAGAGCAAGTTGAGGTGAAACCTTCTCAGGAGTTTTGGCTTTGGTCGAGTCAGACGGAGGGGACGAGACTTTTTTGGCTTCTGGGGGCAAGTTTCAAGGGTGAGAAGTGCGACTCAGGGAGTCGTTTAGAGGCCGCGATCGAGGAGAGGACCCTGCATATGTTAGCTAGATTCTGTTCATGAACATGTTTCCACGATGTTGATCGACTATGGGTGTGGCGAAGTCTACACAGCCACACGCAGTTCTGGTGGAAATAAAGTTAATCTTACCAATCCACAGAAATAAACTTTACGCCTTTCCCGGCCCTCTTCACGATTTCCTTTTCTTGCTTGCTTGCGGAAAGGCCACCACCGCAGGTTGTGCCTAGAATTACATGCGTGACTGTACGGCGGCCGAGCGCGATAGAGTAGTTGCCGCCGTGGGCGGCGAGGAGGTGCTTGAGTTTGTGGTCGGAAACAAGAGGGGCGGTAGAGCCATTGAGATGGAAACAGAGACCTTTGAAGATTTGCTTTTCGGGCTTTGGATCAGTGTCGGAGAGCGAAGGACTCTCTTTGGCGACCTGCAGATGTAGACCTGCAGCAATCAATGGCATACCTTCCACTACGCTCTCATCGGCATCTCCTCGGGATCCCGCACAGTTGCTGTCCGTCCCTTCCTGGGACGATTTCTTGGTTGTAGAGCTGGCCTTACTCACCCCCCAGACCTCGATCAAGCTCTTCTGCCCACCAACCCTCAAGCCCCTTGCACCCTTCTCCCAACCCCCGTTCGCTTTCCTTCCGTCCTTGCCAAATTCCTTGCTTCCGGCACCTATTGTATCCGCCACCCGTTTTCCACCGCTTAAGCCACCCCTGTACTGCTCCCCAAGTTTAAAGTTGCGACTACTCCGCCATAACGTCGATCCTGAAAGGCGGTTTTCGGCGCGTTGATGCCCAGTAGAGGATGAGTTCCAAGGATCAAAAAAGGTGGGCGGGGCGTGCCCGACGCCAGAGGTCAATGCCGGTGCTGACGGAGGTGGGGGAGAGGGATCGCTACTCGCAGAGGTGGAGGCGGGGTTTGTAATTGAGGATGAAGGACCGTGATGATGCGCCATCATGCCCGTGCTCCAGCTCGAGCTGTGATCTGCAGCGACAGAGCTGGGCCAGGACGAGGCTGCACTCGACACCACCGCGGCCCTATTCGAAACCTCTCCATCACAACGATGCGGAACCAGAGTCGACACCGATGTGCTATTCCCGCGAATGGCCCATGATGCGCCCTGGGCCGACCGCGGGGGTTGCTCGAGCTTCTCTGAGACCATATGCGGTGGCATGGGCTGATTGTGTGGGGGGGCAAAGTGCGGTACCTTGCAGGATGGCTTGCTGGGGGCGGTGTGATAGCTGTGACAGTGTGATAAGATAACAGAGATGCGTGTTCACGATATTGACGTTTCGCCCTTGTCACTGTGAAGACGAGGTGGCGGCGCAGGCACGCGACAAGTGCTACGCCGTGTAGCGGTAGTGCTGTTGTTCTGAAGGGCCAGCGTCGAAGCAGCATCAACAAGGCGTGAACTCTTGGCGTTGTCCGGGTAATCAGTGATCACGCCCAAATATTCACCAAGACATGCGCCTCCGTACTTAGCATTCTGATTGTGTCTAGACTAGAGATTATTTGCTTGGGCATGATAAGATCGCATGAGCGCATATGGACGAAGCCGTACGACGACTCTTTGATTTTAGTTTCGTTGCAACATTACTACATGAAGAATTGAAGGTCCGTGAAGTAGGATGCGACGAAAATACGAAGTACACCCGCCGAAAGTGAAACGAACGCATAAGACCGCCCAAGACTCCGATATCCTATGCATCCTCCACATACACAAAACGCCGCTCCATGATGTTAACAGTATCCCTACGATGACCATGCAAGAAAGTAGAGATGAAGGTTCTACATATACGGACAGGGGAATCGAGCGCAAGCAACTAACCGTTTTCAACTCGTGAGAGTCGTGCCTCTGTAACGCCCGGCGAACCTGATGAGAAAAAGAAAACCAGCACCAAGGAAGGGTTGTTGTCCGGAAGGAAAAGGTGGACCCTTCTGGTGATCCAGCTCAAGTCATCTTAGAGAAGAAAAAATTTGCACCTACCATACCAGTCATCGGCTCTTTTCTAACCTCGGACTATCGTATCGTCGTATAGAAGCCTGTAGATGCAGGCCTTTTGTTGAGGCTGGTTGTGGAAAAGTCGACGTGCACTCATAAGAAAAGAAAAGTTCGTCGCCATGCTAACGCGTGGTTCGTCACCACTCCGACCGTCTGCAGTGGTGACCTCGCTATATCGCCTTTAGGGAGCCTTTGGCGTTCGCGGAGACCTCGTATAGCTTCCGAGCCCGTTTCATCTCTTCCGCATCGAAGGGAACGGCATCGCTGCCTTTTCTGCTGCTGACCAATGATGTCAAGCTGGCGTTTGATCCTTTAAGATTGGCCAAGGACCGCGCCTTCTTAATTTTCTTGCCTCTGTTCTCTCCAATCATCGGTAAGTGCTGGTCCATTTTGACAATCTCTTCCACATCGGGCCTGGTCTTGACCCTCATGCGCTTGAATTCCCGCGTAAGTCTCTCAAGCTTGCTGAGGCCTTTCGGCGTGGACTGAGCCTCGGCGGGTGAGGCTGGCAGTGGCTTCTCGATACTGGAGGCGGTGCTAGGGCGTAGTTCGGATGCAAAGCTAACACCAGAGTCCGTCTTCTTCCCCTTCCTTGCCTCGTCAACAGGCTTGAAGTCCTCGGTTCCAAGCGTGGCCATGCAGTCGTCAATGATGTTCTTTGCTACCCGGAGATACTTGTCCACCTCTTTCTGTACGACTGGCCAGGCGGTCTTCTCGCCTTCAGTCAGAGGCTGGAGCACACCTGGGCCATGCTTCTGTACCTGTTGGATGTAATGGAAGAAGGTCTCCCGTTCCTGCTTCAACGTCTGGTGGGTGAATAATGCCGAGGGTAACTTTGCGCCATTCTGTGGCTGTGGAGGTAGCAGAGTATTGAGCATGCCCATGCAGTTGAGTTTGTTAAACGGCTGAAGTGACAGTTCATTGATCATGATCTTCATGCAGTCATTAGTACAAGGAGTATAGGGAAGACCGGAAGGAAGCTCACCCATCGACGCACTCCAAGCCACAGCTTGGCATAGTGAACCTCGGCCTTCTTGTTCTTGCCTTCGAGATTCTTCGCCCATAGTGCAATGCCTGGATAGCGTTCGGAGATGGTCTCGATGTCGGAGTCAAAGGTCTCTGGCTGGATGTGAACCCGTGAGAAGGCAGCGACCATTTCCTTGCGCCTCCGGGTTTCGAGATCTCGAAGGTAGTCCAGGGCAGTCAGCGCCTGGGGGAAGTCGACCAGAGACAGGCTAGGGACGAAGATGCGGCCCACGAAACTGACAATAAAGGTCGGGGGGAGTGAACTCGGCTGCTGAGGCATGGAGCTGATATGGTTCATGAGCTGGGAGGTGAAGTTTACTGTGGCCGACTCGGTGTCGTTCCAGGCGTTTTGACCCGTAATTGGCGAAGTACTACCGGAGTTGCCGGTAGGCGTAGGGGCGCGGGAGAGGTCCCTTGGCAGTGGTTGAGCTCGCGATACGCAATTGAGCGTGTACATTGTCCGCAACGGAATCTCATAGCTGCCGGGGTACTGTAGGACGTGCTCCAGAATCATGTTGTAGGAATTGGTGGTTGCATTGGTCTCCTCAGAGGGGTTCCGGGAATGGTTGGACGACATGACGGCCGGGGCGCGAGGGGTTGATGTGTGGACGTAACCGGTGCCAGCACAGAGACAGGTCGCGTCTGAGGAGCGCGGCGGGCGTCTTTAGAAGGTTGGTCCGAGAATAGAGCGTGGCCCGAGCGAAGGAAAGAGAGCGTGGGGGGCTGGTGGGATGTGGAGCGTGGAAGCAAAAGTGGAAGTCGCGACCGGCAGGCGGGGGACCAAGGGTGAATAAGAAGCAGAGTAGTCGTAGAGTAGTCGAGCAGGTGCAGAAACAAAGGCGAGCACCTCTTCACGGACTGGGTTGAGCCTTTTGCACAGGGCGACGGTGTGATCAAGGGTGCTGTCGATGGTGTTCCGAGGGCCACCCTGGTCTCGTCACGGTTTGGAGGCGGGCCGGGGCCAAATGGGTGGCAGGCTGGCGGGGTGGGTGGGGGAGTAAACAAATGAAGGACAGAGGCGCACCGCAGAGGCACACGGTTGCGACGGGAGCAGCACTGGAGCAAGGCGAGAGAGGCGGAGCGGCAGCGGTCGCGAAGGGGAAGTTGAAGCTGTGGACGGGCGCGGGACCGAAGAGTTTTTGGAGCTGGTGCAGCAAGCGTAGCAGGCGACCAGGATGCTGCGAGGTGAAAGGCCGTGGCGGAGGAAGGGCAGGGGGCAGGGGTTCTGGGGAAGGCGCATAGACGAGGCTAGCTTAGTCGTGGGCTGTCCCGTGGCGTCCAGGTGGATGCCGGCCAAACGTTCTCTTCACGCTGCAACATGCTCGAGTCGTCAACCCCGTCGGTGTGCAGCAGCTCTCCGACAGCCTGCGGACCTGCACGAGACCCGTCCAGTTCCCCTTTAGCCAGCACTCTGCCCGCCCGAGAGAGGGTGCATCTGCGTCCTCGCCCGGCCGGTCCCCGTGGACCAACAGAGCACTGCTGGGCGACCGCGTGGAGGCAGCGGAGGCAGCGGAGTCAGCAGAGCCAGCGGAGGCAGCGGAAGAGGCTCTGGCGTCGAGGCGGCGGCCATAAGCCCGACTGCGGTGCGGTTGCGAGGGTTGCGAGTCGCGCTCCCAGCTAGTTGCGGCCCTCGACGGCCATGGAGGCTGTTTGCTCCGGCAAGAGACGAGACCACGGCAGCGTAATCAATCCGCAACCCAAATGCAGTCTCGCCGGAACGGAGTGCATCGCAGCCCGCAGTCTTCCCCTGCGTACTGCCCACTAGCCATGCAGACGCAGTTGCTGCACGGCGAGCGAGCACCCAGTCACCGCACGAGAATTCTTTTCGGCCGGCCCAATGAGAAAATGGCTGCAAATGGCTGCAGAGTGCTGCAAAGTGCTGCCGGCGCTGCAGAGGGCGAGGACGACCGTGGGCCGTTACGGATTCGCTCACATGCAGCCGAGGAGCATCGCCGGCTTCGAGCCGTCGAGTTCCCCCTACCTACTCCCGACACCCACTCCCTACTCGTCAATCCTTTGGCAAGGCCCCCGCCTTTCGATGGCAGGAGGGCACCCTCGAGACGGCCAAGGTTGTTGCTGCACAAACCCTGCAATCGTGGAGAAGCCGGGACCCACACTGGCCGCCAGAACGCCCAGGCGCGCGCCGATGGCTCTCGACAGCTACCGCCATCGTATTCAAGGAAAAGCACCAGACCGACACCAATTTCCATCACGACGGCTCCCGATTGACAGCCCCCGATTGACAGCCGCGATGCGTTGTGGACTCGGTTCCTGGCGTGCGCAACGGTGGAGGACTGGCCCACGACATGCAAATCTGTTCGGCCCACTTCGTCGCCAGTAGCACCGCGCCCGACTTGCTCCGACGGCCAAAGCCAGTTAGCCTACTCGATCAATATTGGGGCCCTCCTGCAGCCATCCCAGGAACCGTCACGGCATTGGCCATCTCGGGAGCCTGCAAACCCCAAAAACAACCGCACAACGCTTTCGCCGGCCACGCGCATTCAGCTCCAAATAATCTCCGAGTCGATCACAGTGGCCAAATTGGGTGGCACAACAGTCGATATTTGGCGGCTCGCCACGCCCCCGCCCAAAATAGTGAACATAGTGCCTCTTCGACACGACATGATTTGCTGGAAGAGGGATTGCAGTCGAACAACGATGGAAACGGCCATGTTACGGGCGGCTTTCAATTGCGACGACTGGCGATGTGATCGTGCGGCGACCGCCCACACCGTCTTAGAGAAGGCGCCGTCTGCGAGCCATCAAGGTTCACCGCGGTGTGTGAGAATCTGCGCGTGTGCGTTCACGGAAGGCACAAAGTTCAGCTTCACCTAGGTCTGCCTGGCAACATCAGTTCCATCGTCCCACCAATTCCTAATACTTCAGTCTTTGAGACCCGTTCCCTGGTTTCGTGGCTCTGGTTAGCCGTGGGGTTTGGCGAGCACGTGATGCCGAGGCTAAGAACACGAGACAGGAACCTTCGTTATCCGTGATACAACATGCTGAAGGCGCGCGTAATTACACGTATGGTATCCCACGACCGGCATCAAAGAGGCTGAGAATAAATCTTCATCTTATGAACGCGACCCCAAGACCCGCTGAGTTTCCGCTCGGAATGACGTGATCCGAACGGGTCGGCAGGGCGTGTACGATACACGAAAAATTAGGATACACCGATGAGTCACTCCAGCCAAACCATCCATCTCATAGAACGAACGCGGACAGCCCTCCGCAACCTGGGCACAACACAGTCGGACGACTGTCTTTCGTTTCCTGGCTAGGCAACCAGCTCGACAAAATGGCATCCAATCCCCTCCAGCTCGACTACGCCATCGTTGACGTCTTCACTCATACAAAGTATGAAGGCAATCCACTCGCGATTGTACGCGTTCCCAGCTCATGCACGCTGAGTCAAGAGCAGAAGCAGACTATTGCGCGAGAGTTCAACCTCTCAGAGACGACATTTCTACATGAGCAAGAAGCAGAGTCACAGGCGGATCCGTGGACAGTGGACATCTTCACTGTGAAGGAGGAGCTCCCATTCGCAGGACATCCAACCATCGGAACCGCCTGCTTCGTCCTTTCGGATATTGCTCGACAGCGTGGCGTGAAAGGTCAGATGGAGGCCAAGTTCAATCTGAAGGCCGGACCGGTGCAACTCCAATACGATGCGGCTAAAAAGACTGCTAAGGCGGCCATTCCCCACGACGTGTATGTGTCCCTACTTTCGGAGGTAAATCTAACATGTTGCGAGCAGCCGTATCCACACGCAGACCTGGTCGCGAGATGAACTGTTCAAATTCCAGCCTCGACTAGCAGAAGCGTGCGGTAAAGGCGAACTGAATCTGAAAGATGAATATCCGATTGTCTCCATCGTGAAAGGAATGACCTTCGTACTTATCGAGCTCGAGAACTTGGAGGCACTCCGGCGTGTAGCCATGTCCGGGTCCAGTTTATCGAGCAACGGGATGGGTCTGGATGAAGGCTGGAGCAGAACCTTTGTTGGCACGTACTTTTTCGTCAGGACGGGTGACGGCCTAGACGGTGAACAACGATTACGAACGCGGATGATCGAAGGTAAGTCCTGCACACCCTGTGTTGCTTGTCAACATGTACACTGCTCTTCCACGTCCAAGAAGACGCCCATCGTTCTGCTTCGTCTCGTAGCTTGCATACTCTCATAGCCCGTGAGAGGCGATACCCTTGCAAAGTTGCTCCGTCACATGAAGATTGCCAATGCATCGGAATACGCTTTTCGAATATCGTACGCGTTCGTAGGTCGTGACGAAGGGCGGAAATGGTTATCGATACATTAAAGAATGGCGCTGACTGTATCGAAAGGTACCTTGGAGGATCCAGCTACCGGGAGTGCAGCCAGTGCGTTGACCGCGTACCTATCCCTCATGGAAGGTACGGCCAAGCAGACACTGAAGTACACCCTCACACAAGGTGTGGAGATGGGCCGTCAGAGCGACATCCACATCCATGTGCTCATGAAAGAGGAGACTGGGATTGACAAGGTTGTCCTTGAAGGAGGCGCTGTTCGAGTGATGGAAGGTCGATTGACAATCTGAGAGGGCGAGGCGTAGAGGCGCGCGGTGTTGAGTTCTGTAACGTGGGATGAAGTATCGGACTTCGTCATCTAGCGTGTTAGGGTTGGTGTCACCTGCAAGATCAGCGGAGGAGAGGTGTGGAGAAGATGCTGTCGTAAACCAGGAACTAGGCAAGGATATGAGGGGCTGTATGTAGTAGCCTCAGGCCTAAAGAACAACCAAGAGAAATTCGCGGTAGGCCACGTTTGTGACGCGACACTGGCATGCTTGGCGAACACTTGGGTGAAATACCAAGAGGTGTGATTTGCGGGTAACCTGCCAGAAGACACGCAGCCCGTGTGATAAACGGCGCCATTTCCGTCTCGCTTGGGAGGTACAACCTACCAGGGCGCAACAGCTGCAAGCATAAGGCCGTGAAGCAAGAAATGGACCGACTTTCGTGTTCTTCCTCTATGCGCAGGAGACTTCAAATAATAGAGGTTGTCGGAGACAATGAATCCGGCGGCACAGGCCAAATGTGGACCGTGTAATGCGAGCAGTGGAGGGAATTAATCTTGATAGACACGAAAAGGAGCCAATGCTGGTACCTTCAATCCGAGTCACGGCTTCGGTGGTCCTGCTGCCGAACCTGCATCGTGTTGAAATCGATAGCTACGAAAGGGAATTGCATGGGCGAGAAATGATGCTGAGGGATTGTTTGGTGCTTCAGATCCCCCCCTCCCCAACAACGTCACTTGTCGCAGCGGACGATGACAGACGTCGCGGTGCAGATTGAACCAAAATTTCGCCGAACTAGGAATCTGCTAGGCCGGTAGGGGCAGCGAACCTGGGGGGCCGGAGCGCTAAGGGAGCTGGGGGCCGGTGGGGGGCGAGGCATCGGTTGCTCTGTCACTCGTATGCAGGAAGAACAGCAGTCGGGATCGTCGAGAACACCCTCCCAGGAGGTTGGTGGGCATCAGAGCTGTTTGAAGGGTGCAGAGTCTTTGAGACGCGGAAAAACATTAAGATTATGCCAAGCAGCCTGATGCGGCTTAAGGCGGGCCACCTCAAACCTTCCGAGTCCCAAACCCTCACTCCCACCTCCTCAGTCCCTCGGACTCTGCCTGTTTTCGGCGGCGTCGTCAATGCCTTGTCCGCATGCGACACGGTAAGGTTGCGGTTGAAGCCTCAGGAAAGATGGCGCTTCTGCGTTCCCGCGCCTGTGCGCTATCTGAGGTGGGCATCTAGGATGGCTCGTGAGACGCGTCCGCCTTCATCGTGGGTTTCATGCCCGAGGTTCCCTCAGCCGCCTTAGCCAGCCTTGCACTCGGTGAGTATCGCCAAGGGGATTAAAGACCTTCTCATGGTCGTCCAAGTCTACTTTTGCCGCCATCCTCAGTCACTTTTCTTCTGCACTCGGGGCTCTATTGAGGGTTACATTCCTTTCTCTTCCTTCCTCCTCTTCTCACTCCAGATCACGTTGAACGTGTCTGTCTTTTCGTCGTAATCTACCGCAAGCCGGCTTCCACTCTTTTAAAGCTAGTCTTTGTTCACACCCAGCTTCACCATGCGGTTCTCCACGCTCATGCCTTTGCTGCTCGCAGCCGGTGTTGCCCACGCCCAGTTCGGTCAAGGTCAGGGAGGTCAGGGCCAGGGAGGTCAAGGTCAAGGAGGTCAAGGTCAGGGAGGTCAAGGCCAGGGAGGTCAGGGCCAGGGAGGTCAGGGCCAGAACAACAACCAGGGCCAGAACAACAACCAAGGCCAGAACAACAATCAGGGTCAGAACAACAACAACAACCAGAACAATAACAATAACAACAACGGCAATGCTCTGGCACTCAATCCGGCCAACGTCCAGACCAACAGTCAAAACGATGGTCTAGCCGATGCCGAGGAAGGACAAGCTGCTTCTGCTACGTAAGTAGACAACATTCAAAGCATGCTCTCACTTTCGCTGACCACAACAGTGATGATGCCAACTTCATCAACTTCTGTACTGGCGAAACCCTCACCAACGGTCTTCAGGTCAAGCAAGGGTCTTGCAACGGCATTCGTAAGTATACCCAGCATTCATCAACGAAACAGCAAATTAACTTTTTCAGCCATGGGCAAGATTCCGGCCGCCAACCAAATGGTATCGGCTGTTATGCTCAATCCGCAGAACAACCAACAAATTGCCCCCAATACGAATATCGACTTCCAGGTCAAGATTGCCAATCTTCAGGCAGGAACTTTCACCAACCCTGACAACACTTACTACGCTGCGCCTCAAGATCTCCAGGGAGGCGTAATCGTCGGCCACACCCACATTACCGTTCAAGACACTGGTGTTGAGAATCCAACTGAGCCTCTGAATGCGGAGGATTTCGTCTTCTTCAAGGGCATCAATGACGCAGGCGACGGCCAAGGCACCTTGACCGCGAGCCTCGCTGCCGGCCTTCCTGAGGGGTTCTACCGCGTTTGCTCTATGACTTCGGCTAGCAACCATCAGCCCGTGCTCATGCCGGTCGCCCAGCGTGGACCCCAGGACGACTGCGTTCGATTCCAAGTTACGGCCAATGCTAACAACAACAACAATAATAACAACAACAACAATAACAACAACAATCAGAATCAGAACGGTCAGCAAGGCCAAGGTCAAGGTCAACAAGGTCAAGGTCAAGGTCAGCAAGGTCAAGGTCAAGGTCAGCAAGGTCAAGGTCAAGGTCAGCAGGGTCAAGGTCAAGGTCAGCAAGGTCAAGGTCAAGGTCAGCAAGGTCAAGGTCAAGGTCAGCAGGGTCAAGGTCAGGGCCAAGGTGGATTCGGACGCTTTGGACGAGGAAAAGCCCGCCGAAACAAGTTTGCTGCTCGCGAGTTCATTGCATGAACAATCAGGCCAAGCACAATCAGCTGGGAATGAAGTGGCAGAGGTAGTGAAGAGAGTGTTGGAAGCTACCATGTGGTAATAGTATTTTTCTTCGAGATTCTTGGGTTCGTCATTGACATAGACTACGGCTTTTGTCCTCGGAGAAGAGTACAAAGCTAACACTCTACGGAGGATGAAGCGCAGCGCTTCATTCGGACTGGTTCTAAGGGCGCTTTATTTCTTATTGGCGCTAAGTATATTTACGAAATATAAAACTTATTTTTTACTGCGTTGCCGGTAACGTTTCTCCCTCATACGCTTCCATGCTTCCATGCTTCCATCCTAGGTGAGCCTTTGAGCTGCCATGGGCATTTCATGCGTGGAAGGTGCCGAAACATGGTGATGTCTCAGGCAGCGTGTTGAGACGGACCTGCCACAGGTTGTCTCAGGTTCAATTGGGGAAGGCGGCCCTCCTGCGTTCCAGATCCGCTCAAGGCTTAAGATTGTCTATCATTGCATAACATCCTCATACGTATCATCATGCAGTACACTCGTTTAATTCCGTTGCGTGCGTCGCCTCTTCTCCTTGGCTTCACAGTACGCGCCGACAAGCCTTTTCCATTGCACTCTCCAGAGCCACACTTTCGCCTCAGCATCCCAGCGTATATCCTTGCTCGTGCTGATTGTTATGCCTTTCCCTCGATAGGCACCAAACCACATCCATGCTGCCGCTTTGTCCAATCGCTCCTTACACAGCACATTCGTGGCATTTAACTGCTCCATAGTTGCGCCACTGGGATATTCGACGGGCGTCGTCAGCGTCATCACCGATTTTGGTCCATCCAGGCTAGCATATCGAAGCGTCACTTCGGCTCCTGGTACTATGCCGCGATAGCGAAGACTACCAGTGACAGGGTCGTGGCGCGGAAGTGAGAGTGATATTGACAGATTTGAGAGATCGGTCGCGACGATTCGTTCAATGTAGGATTTGTATGTCCGTGAGAGGGGTCGCACTGTAGTCCAGAGATATTCAATGTCGGAGATGTTTTCCAGAACTTGTAACCAGAGCTCGCTAGGAAGGCCGATCGGAAAGCGTGGTGTTGTAGCTTCCGGAAGTTTGATTGGGTCGTTAATGCGTGGATCCGCCATCTTCGTATTGTGAATTGCTAAGAAGAATAACCGCAGTCGTTGCAACGGCTCTTATATACCGAGTGGCTGCCTTAAGGCGGAGCAGAATCTACTCAGCCAGTAAGTGAGTCATCCAACACTGGTCGCTTGTAACACAGCCCCAAACCTGGTAGGGTCCACCTCCAACTCGGTGAAAATTATCATACGGCTGTAAGTTGGCCCTCCCCCCACCCGAGGATAACTTCACTCGCAACTGTTGTGAAAATGCCTCCACTTGACATTGCGATGCATCCGAATCGATCTTATTTCGCGTGTCCTCAGTTAAGCCACGTAGCAGTACAGCAAGAGCAGATGACTTCCAGGCCGGAGTATTCGTCTTGTGACTCTTCGCGATTGTCGCAGCCATTAGAATAAGATGCTGAAGAGCAATGCTGATGGCAAAGACAACCAGGCCCATCTTATCTTCACGTACTGCTCGGTGCCCCAGGCTATTCCCACAACTTCGTTCACGTTGTTGGACCGTATTCTTAGGTCGTTCGTAACAGCATCTGTCAAGTTGGAGAGTACCGAATTGAAGTCGTATGGCGGTTTCTGATGGAAATTGCAAATGCCAGAAAATTCGGTGAAGTTGTCCCTCGCATCTTGAAAGAGGTATTTCGGTAAATCACCTTGTATTGCATATCGCGAATAACGGGTCGTGTCATTGAGAATCTCGAAAGCCTTATTGTCCCTAGTCATAACTGCCAAAACGGGATGATCGGCGTCGTCCTGCCATTTGGTCTCGGGCTGCACTGTGAGCGTCTCGATCGTTCGTTGGTGGGTGATTCTCTCTATCACTGTGGTACTGAGTGTCTTGATGCACCAGCTAATCAGACATTCCAGAAACGCAGGCATGTCATTTATTTGCACTGCCGGTAGACCATCAGGAATGTATCCAACGTAAAAGTCGACAATGGGGAACGTGGCGTTACCATAGACAGTGGATGCCAAGAACGGCCTGAAGCTTACTGATGTACCGGTAGTATTTACTACAATGGTGGATAAACTGGTAACTGTGTCCCGTCCGTAATTTGATGTTCCAGCGATGAAGATGCCATCGAATTGAAAGCCACAAGGGTTTTGAATGAGCATTGTACCACCACCTAAGATGGTATTATTTTAGCATATATACTCCAAGTGTTGAGACACATCCGTACACTGGTGACGCACGACCAAAGTTGAATAGCCAGGAAATGTGCAGTTGCTCGTTGGGCAAACCACGGGCACATGTTTGAATGCTTGGTTCTACATCAAGATCGCCGCATCGATTGTCAATCGCATGGATGCATCAGCCCTAGTTGACCTGTCATCGTTGCCGGGGTACGTGTGCTCGGCAGAAAGTCTAGATCATATGAAGTGACGGCTTTGCTTAAGGCTGTCCCGACTGGTATTGCTCGTTCGGGATAAACGACAACCTGCTGGAGAAACGGCTCGCACGCTAGAGCCAACACAATAATGACAGCTCCCAGCGAGACAACATGGCTAAAATTTACATGAATCACGGACCCGAGCCCTACGAGTGATGCTCTTACCTGCATTTCGTTCTTGTCAAAAGCGCCAGAGACCCCCAAGGGCCCCAACTGGCTCCATTGAACAGAGCGAATTCCCAAAGTTGCTTTCGTTTCGAAACCATATCTATTTCAACCGACCAATCGCTTGTGAGACGGTCAATACTAATGCTGCTTTCGATATACAGGCGAATACTGTAATATAGGCGTCCATAGTGATTCCGGGGATGATGTACTGTGGCTGCTTCTTTCCGCTGGAGACGCACAGCACCACTACTATTGCTGTTGCGCAGGAGAAGCTGACAAACTAGCTGAAGAGCTCCCGGTATCACCAGTCTGTCAGGATCCGTTCGTAAAAAGTTGTAGATGCTCGAAGCAGTAGCTGCAAGTCTTGGCCTTCGGGATCTGTGTCGGTGGCGGCTGCATTGAAAGAAATTGCGCGAGAGGACCCGCTGAAAGGTGCTAAGTTATTCGAATGAAGCATCGGATGGTTCGTGTGTTACGGATGTGGACGATGGTATGGGTATGCGTGAAGGGCACGTTCGTATCGGAAACTTGATTGATACTGGCACCACTTGAGTCCAGATCGTAGTGCCCCAGAAGCTGTGATCCAATGCTCCATGGTCAGTTCCCTCCACTCATGTCTCGCATCCCAGGATGGTCTGTTGTAGGCATAGCTTCCGAGTTCAAGAGGGCAATCAAATCTGTTTGTGGTCCAGATATCAATCGATGCCGTTTCGGCGAGCAATTCAGTCATGAAACCACTCCGGTAGATCTGGAAGAACCTCTCACTAGAGACTCTCGTGCTTTTATAACCCGTTTTTATGTTGCGTCCCCAACCCGAGCTTGATGCTTCGTAGACCCCATGGTTTCAACAACCCAGTGCGGAAATTCACTGTACCACATTACCCCGTAGTCGCGACCTCAATCGCGCATGAAGCCCAGCCTCGCAGTATGTCTGTCACCCAATTATCACTGACAGATGACAAGTCGTCAACACGACGGGCGGCATCTCGCGCGGGCATCATACATGAAGATCGATTGCGGCACGTCGGACCGGAGTTTACAGGGTGATGTCGCGTAGGTTCAGACGTTCAGACCCCAGTAGCGCTAACTCTTAATCTAGGCTGGTAAGGTTACATTGGTTGACCGTTATACAGAAATAAAGCGTAGGTGACGTCACATGTCTCCAACCCTTCGCGACAACAATCCGGAGGTAAATACTGTAGGCAGCTACGGAGTAGAAACTTTCCGTGCCACGTGCGTGCCACATACAGTCTCAATCTTGACCCAGTCCGTCGCGAGGCTGTCTTTTTCTTGGCGTAAGCCATATGACGAAGAACGCATGTCGATCTATGTGGCACACATGTGGCACAGAAGCAGGTGGGCTCCCAAGGATCAATTCCATTCTCACAAAAAGCCCCCACCACCCCGGGTCTCATGGTTTCTGACAACAACGCTTCTTCCACACCACGTGTCTTCGCGCGCACTCTTTCCCCTGTATCAGCACCTTACCCTCGCAGACCTCTCTTCCTATCCGTTAGCAATGCAGCTTGTCCGAGCCGCCAGCAGAGCAGTGTCTCTAGTTTTGCTGTTCTTTCCTCTTCATATCTACGCGCAGTCTGACACTACGAAGTCGGTACCGTCTCGTTCTGTACGCCGAGATAATATGGTCTAACTACTGCGCAGCCAGAACATAACGCTTCGGTTTTTCCAGAACAGTCAAGAAGACTCGTGCGATTATATCAACTCTAGTCGCGCCCTGACCTTCACTACGTTAAGCATACCTGTCAAAACCCACTGTTTCGACTTTGCGGACCTTTTCAACGGAAATGCTACCCAGGGATTTGTGAATCAGACTCGGTTTCTCGGTCCGAGAGTCTGGGGAAGTGCAGGTATATACTGGCAACTCGAGAACGTCGAAACGTTTGACCCGCAAGCGAACTATTCCAGTGTTCTGTACCGCCAGCATGTAACAAACCCTGCGAACGATAACGACAAGCCTGGCGATTACTCAGACCGCAGAGTAACCATATACGGAGGAAAAGATTGCAGCGAAGAAGATCCTTCCAGCAACGAGACATTGCTTCCTTGGTATGGTTTCAGCTGCTGGAGTGAGGAAAATGGTAGCTGCGGCACCCTACCATACAACATTGCTAGCTTCACCATTCAACCGGGGCAGGATCAGAACGATCAACATGGAACTTGCTGGGTATTTGCGGAGGAGGGTGTTGGTGCGCGTGTTCATTGGGCTTCTCAGGCCATAATGGGAGCTTTCATTAGTGCATCTCTTGCTATCTGGCTGGCTTTGTAGAGCGAAACAATGGTAGATATAAACTATCTTGTTTACACTATTCTAAACCGGAAATTCTAAACGAAAACATGAAATCGTTTGAGCGAAAGCAAGGTGCTAACAAGGACCTATACAACTACACGCACGAGCGCTAGAAGCGACTTGTCTGGTCACCTCCATGACGCTTATAGTTCAAGAACGGGAACATGCACGGTCCTATGGTAGCGATCTGCCTAGGGAGTATATTGTATTTTTCGAGCTGCACAAAGAGGTTAGGGAGGGGTTATTACATTTGACCTGTTAGACATCTAACTAACTTATAACATATTTTTGACTCGCCACTCGTAGTTTCTAGCCCCATCGTCATGGCGTCTCAACAGCCATCACAGGTGACATTTCCGCGGTAACAGTCGTTTGCCGATTGATAGAGCATGCTTGTACCAAGCATTTGGTCGGCTGCAAGGCTATGTGTGGCCCTTCTCTGTGAGCTATGCTACGTGAACATATACCTGGTTGCTATAGTTCTGTGGAGCAAGGCTGTTCGCAAACGAGGATAGACTACGATAGATAGACTACCGACGTTGTGCTATAAGGCTCAGGGCCCGCTCTTATAGCTCGACTTCTGTTATACGATCATGTAGGACCTAGTACTATATATAGGGCTATTACGTATATCCTCCACGCGACCAGGACATAACATCGTTTAGTATTACTACGACGCCTAGAGCGAACAATATTGGCGAAGAGACACCTTATAAACATATTATAATAAAGAATAATATCGAACCAATTACCGAGCTCCCGGGCCTACTAGAAACCGGCCAATCTATTCTTTTCGAAAAACGAACGCCCATAAGTCAAACGCCCAGCTATTCGTTAATGATACAAGAAGATGAACCCGCAACCTCTCAAACGAGAACCGTGGCCCATGTCGAAGATGAAATCGCCCAGGAAAGCTCGCAAGTTTGTAGTCCACAGACTAGCGTGGAATCATTTGCGGCGCGGCTGATTCATGAGATAAATGTACATGTGGATTTTCGCCGCATATGATGCTAACCCTAAAAAGTGCTAGTGGAAGATCCTTCGCTGTCAACGCATCCCAAGTTCATCCAGGTTGTCTCTACACACACACTAGCTTTCGTCAAAATGCTCGAAATTGCTTGCTTTGATACTGCCTCTGCTATCGCGGCTGCAGAGGCGGGCGCTGATCGAATCGAACTTTGCTCAGACTACGCTGTCGGCGGCTTAACTCCATCGATCGATTCACTACGCGAAATACGAAAGGAAACTAAGAAGGCAATCAACATCATGATACGTCCCAGACCGGGGGACTTTGTTTATTTGGATGATGAGTTCGACCAGATGAAATCGGAGATCCAGCTATTTAAGCCGGAAGCAAGCGGCTTCGTCTTCGGTATCCTGGATCATGAGAATCGGGTGAATGAGGCTCGAAATGCTGAGTTGGTTCGGCTAGCGGCTCCTCTTCCTTGCACGTTCCACCGGGCTTTCGACCAAGTACTGGATATGCCTCGAGCAATAGTTCAACTCATCAAGTGCGGATTCACTTCGATTTTGACGAGTGGTGGTCAACCGAATGCCGTATCCGGGGCGGAAAAGGTTGCAGAGCTTCAGCAAGAGTTGGGCGACGCAATTGAATTAATATTAGGGGGAGGCGTTCGGTCAACAAACATCCAAGAGTTAAAGGAAAAGACGAAGGTCCGCTGCTATCATTCGGCTGCCATTACCGGATCTGGTGAGGCGGTCGACGCGGGCGAAGTTAAGAAGCTTAAAGCTCGATTGAACTAAGCGGCGCGAAACATAAAAGTGGTGATATCTACAGTGCAACCTATATACATACATACAGGAACATTACATGGGTATCATCTCCTAGGTTCGCTTGTCGAACATTACATGAAGGAAGCTCGGAAACGTATCTGCTACCGCCGATTCGAGGAATAGCGATCTATTCTCCAGACTCCTTGCAACTTCTCTGGACCATCCTGGTCGATTATATCTCGCCTACCGGTCTTTACAGAATAGCGTACATTAATGCCGTCAAAAGAGACATGCGGAACGACCTGGTAAAATCCGTTTTCGCATCAACTGCTCCGGCCGCGCTCGACGATGAAGGCGCTGCCGTATTATGTGCAGCGCTTGTCATCGTGGTCGTCAAAACCATTGTGGAAGGCGCAACAGTAGTTGGCGCTGAGATTGTTTGAGCGGAAACCGTCGTTCCCAATGTTGTCAACGCCGGCAGCGTTGTGGGAGCAATTGATACCGTACTTCCTCCAATCTCCGTGGTAACTACAACGACGGAGCCGATTTCTGTCGGCGGTATGGCGCTACCCTCGCCCGAAGCCGTGAATTGGGGCGGTATCGAAAGCGTCGCCGTGTTGGGTTTCGCAGATGGGTCTTGCGCATAGATATTGCCTGATTCTCCTCCATCTTTTGTATATTGACCGCTGAGCAAGTTGGCCTGCGATCCGCCTTGAGTATAGTCGCCGGTCGTCAACGATCCGTGAGAACCATCTAAGAAAGCGTAGTTCGTGGTGAACTTGTCGTAGCACATAGGAATATTCAAGCCCTGCACCTTGACGCAGTCCAACGACTCGCGACAGCAGAAACCGTCGTCTCTCGCATCGATCGAGTCGGTATTGCGCTTTTGAAAGTGGATGTCCTTGACCGATGCAAGCACGTCGGTATACAAGGA
This sequence comes from Darksidea phi, assembly GCA_030770425.1. Lineage (NCBI taxonomy): Eukaryota > Fungi > Ascomycota > Dothideomycetes > Pleosporales > Lentitheciaceae > Darksidea > Darksidea phi. The sequence continues at coordinate 189,204 of JASJFT010000050.1, read as the reverse complement.
TTTAAGGTCGGGGCCGAATGTTGGAGGAGTCGTCCCACTTGCGCCTTGAGGATTGCACGGATTGCAGTTGTCGCGTGCGACAACCTCAGCGTGAACGTGAACGCAGGCGACGAGAAGTCCGACCAGCACAATTATCAGCGACATAGCGGGCGGTATATTCGAATCCCGGAGAAGTGTTGAATATGAATGAAGAGTTATTGCGGATTGGACTTGACAAACAAGGGCAAATAGTACAACTGTGGGTAATGGATGGAAGCGAACATTACACAACGCAGAGGCTACGAACGAATGTGTGTGTTTGTGCACAGGATTTGGTGAAGAGGTGCATGAAGGGGCCACAGGACTTAATCTACAATGTGGCACGGGATGAAACGACCGCCTCCAACTGCTCATGCCATCCGTCTCATCATCCACGAGGCCGGTAGGCGGCACCACATCGTCGAAAGCCACACCTTCTTAACAGCGCCTAGCAGCTTGGCTGCCGCTATCACCCTGTCGGGCGTTCTGGGTTGTTAATTTCCCTGGTAGCGACAGGGGTCTTACACCTTCCTTGTAGAGGAGCCCCGTTTGGTCAGCAGGCCCATAGTTCCATCTTTGTGAGTTCGTCTTGAGCAGGCTGCATAAGACTTAACCGTGCCCACACCTTCCACCATGGTGTGCAACTTCCACACGAATTTTCGGAATACCCACCATGCTCGATCGGAAACCGCTCGTCTTAAAGCTACTAAGAGCGCGGCGCCGACACAACCTTTGGTCACGGCAAGTCACGTCTTCGCACCGATCCGAGCAGCCCTTAAGAATCTGTCGGGCATAATCAGGCCAACGGCTTGCAAGCACCGTAGAAACTACTCAACTAACGGTGCCGCGCAAGCTCGGTGCTTAAACCATAGTTAGCACACTACGGTCCGTCGATTTTCATTTCATATGATTTAGGTGGTCGTGCTAGACGTCCGAGGGAGTATGTCCGGCGGCTCAGCATCGTAATATTTATTGCGGGCCCTTGTCCCATCTGCATTTTCCTTGACGCCACCTTTTTGTTCCTATGGGCGATCCTCTATGGCTGGCGAGATGTGCTGTAGGGTTTGGCAAGCCCAACGTTAATTTACAGCATGGTATTTGTGATCGTATCGAAGCGTCCTATCAAAGTATTTGCATGCGCATTATTGGTGTATGGCAGACCTCGGTGATTTGGTACCCACAAACCGATGACGCGATAAAGAAATCTTCCCTTGTGTTGTTTACTAGGCTCTGCTTATTGAGGCTCTCTTGTGGATATATGCCACCAACTAATGATGCTCTTGCCGGTGTTTCCGCACTCTCCCTCTCGCGATACCCTCTGCGACACCTTTCTTTTGCAGTCTAACTGAGTCTTTCTGATACTGGGTTGGTTGAGCAGAAGCCCATAACAGGCTCATCAACACAATTTGCGGCCTGTTTCAATGTTGTGAAGTGATGACACGAACTACGCCTATTTCTAAAATGAAGTGCGATCGGTCTAGTCTTCGTGTCTCATGGTGGGGTGTCCGGAGAGGGAAGAGCGAACTTAGTGTCAATGTACAAAAGCTAGTGTTGTGAGCATTGACTTTTATGTAATACGATCGAAGAATGATAGGATGTTGTGGTGTTGACGAAGAGCGTAGAGATTAGGCTGCGTTGTCCTCTAAGAATAATGTTGTCTATGTAAGAAAATCGGCGTTTATGGGTTCATCTCTTTCGTCGTCAGCTTCTTCATCCGGCGCAAAAGGAACAAGAGCTTCGCTTTGGAGGCAATCCCAAAAATCATAATGCATGTACTCTCTCTGAGGCCTCTTTCCTCGCCAACATACTCGAATGACGTGGTATTTTGCCTCGACATAATCACCTTCCCAGTGGTTGTCTCCACGATGTGGCAGCCAAGTTGTACCCTTCCATGTATACTCCATGGATTTGTTTTTGTCAAGCTCCAGTTTTGACCCATCGCGTCTGGTGAGCTGTACTTCTTTACACTCCTGTGCACATTTTCGCAACAGCTCTCGTTGCTTGGGATACTTCTCCAACGACTCATATTCGAGATTGACCTCTTGGCAAGTGTCCGGGAAGTGTGCACCGGCGAGTGCACCCGCCACGTTGAAATGTGTATCCATCGCTTTAGGCGTCCACTCAGACGCGCATAGAGTCCAAGTCAGCTTTCGCCAATGAAGATGGGGTTTCAGATGGCTGCCGAAAGTAAACGGACTGCGCCACTTCGTCACATGGAGATGATAGAGGCTTTGCCCAGATTGGCTAGAGAGATGAAAGAGATAATGATCCCAGTCCAGCGGATTAAAACTCTCACTTGGTTCCTCGTACAAATGATGCGTTGCGCTTCGCAGTGGAAGAGTCCGACTTTCATAGTAAATACGGCGACAAGTACGTAAAAGAGTGGTATCGATGCACGGGTTATACTCGTGACCCGGCCGATGCGTGTGCGACGTGTTTGACACTGGATTGGAGCAGTTGACGGTTTGACAGACGGCATATCTGAATATTTGGTTCCTGATTTCGGAGGGGAGGATAGCAAAGAGCGGTGATTGTGTCTGAGGATTCGAATTTTCCGGTGTAATTTGTATGAGAGCACGCCTCATAGCCCGTGCATCTGACTGCCGTCCAGCAAGCAGTTCGGACTTGTCTTCCATTGTGATCCTATTCGAAGATCAGCATTGTGGGACGAGAGGAGGAACTATCAAACGGACATCTTGATGAGAAGTGCTCTGTCGACACCCGCACTTACATCCTTCTCCCCCCAATACCTGAAATCGGGCGGACAGAATGAGAGTGAATTCTATTGTGTGTACTAAAGCTTTTGTGGCCACCAAATCCGAGTTTCGCGGATATCTCTCGGACTTTCGAACAATGGTCACTGAGTGTGGTGTAGCTGCTAACGCTGGTCTCACTTCTAACCAAGTCGTCAAGGCAGTCGACGCCGAAATTTTCAAGGATAGAGACAGTAATGAAGTATAAAGTGGAGGCGATAGATGGCTTCTTGCCAGTATTGAGGAAGCTGAAGACCGAGGACGTAAAACTGGGGTCACGACTTGGCATCGATCAGATGCCACGCTAGTTTTGATTAGTCACCCACCTGGATCCGACATCCGTTCTTGGGTGTCGGCGCTATGTTGTGACTCCTCAAGGGTCGTCTGGGGGCTCTGGAGATTTGAGGCGCTTTTGAGGGAGGAAGAAGCTCCGAGCTTGTGTTCGTCCTTTGTGCTTTTCCTAGGGCCAGCCCGATCCCAGTACAATCTTGGCTCATAGCTAACAAGACACTACCATCACAGCAGTGGGTTTGTACACAGGAAGCATACCGGGTGAAAACTGCACTTTAGTGACCGTCTAGTTCTCGTGGTTTGTCTTCCCGATTTTGTGATGCAATATTGGGTCCGACTTCGGAGAGCGTGGCCAAGGCTTTCGGAAAGACTCGGCCTGAGCACCGTACGTCGAGAAACTCGATATACGGCTTAGAAGGTGTAACAAATACGAACTGTGTCCGCTTGTAGGTGGACCTGTTCTGATAGCCCCAGCTTACTCGAGCGCTAGAACGCCTACACGAAAAGTGTCAATTGGTCCTGAACTTCTGAAGGGACGATTTTGAGATTGGAGCAATTGAATCTTCCACGCGTTGTCGCTTGCGGTAGGCTCAAACGTTCTGGATCCTACTGGACGTCCTAACCTTACTGCGAGGCTTACTGCATTTCTCGTTCTCAACGACACAGAAGAGTAATTCTGACCAATCAGCCATTGCGTTCAAAGTGTTGAGATTGTCTACATGACGGTAGAGATCCACTCCAGTGAAGGAGACATTCACACGTATAGGAGATACACGGATAAGTTATAATTACATGCACCTCGTACTGCATACCCGGGTGGAGCCAGTAATAATCTTTTAATACGACTTCAACGAGCCAATCAACATTGTGCACCAATAGCGGTCAACCTTCACAAACCGACGACTTCGCCGGGCTCATCATCAGGAAATAATGTCCATCGGGCAGAATCGGTAATTTTGATCGATCCGACGACTTCTCCTTCGCCATTGACTCTGATGGAAGCTCCACGGAGACATCCATGAACGCTTCAGACGCTTCCTTGGCCCCCCCGTCAATGTTCTTCACCGGCGGATTTGAGCATATTATTAGCAAGTACGATATGACAGAACCTATAGTAAGTTCTCAAACTACGAACAGTAGATGCTCACTAATCGTACTATATGTGGGTAGTTGCTTACCATCCAAGACGAGTTGATGGCCATTGCCGAAGCTGCAGGCAAGATGGTGCTCGATGCTAATCCACCCATTGACGCATTCAATACCAAGGATAGCGGTGGCGATGGACTCGCCAGGATAGACAATGCGGTAGAGGATATGGTATAGTTTCGACTTCACAAAGCCCTACTCCAGTATATCTTTCTTGGAGAAGAGACGTTCACAGCTAACGTCACGCTCTCTCGCCGACCAACCTTCGTCTGTGGTTCATCAACGCCACGCTCGACTTCATTCGCGGCTTCCCTAGCATCGCGGTGTCGTTGGCATTGACTGTCGAGAAAAAGCCGATTGTTGGCGCCGTCCTCAATCCGTTTCGTGGGGAATTGCTTATAATTGTCATAAACCGAGGTGTTTATCTGACCAAAGCAAATGGCACCATACATCGTCTCCAGATGCCTTCCGTCCCAGCCCCAATGGATTCGCTTAACGAATGTTTTGTAGCCGTCGAGTAGGGTAACCAGCGCCAGGGATCAAACTGGGACCTATACAGGTCAGTCGCAATGCAGCTTTTGACATCCAAAGTCTTCCGAAGCCGCTATGGTGCATTCCACTCGATCAAACAGCTCAGCAGCCCTCGACTTTTGCTATGTCGCGGCTGGGGGGTATCGTTACAAGCGCCAACCCTAGCAACTGGAACACGGCTCTCGAGGGCCGACTGTACTTTACCGTGCGAGCGGCCAAGCTTACCCCAGAACGGTGTGGTAAAGGGCTGTGGGGGTTGATGGGTGATCGAAAGATCGAGTTCTAATATACCAGAATACCGACTGCCGTTAGTGTAGTAGATATTGAATGGCGGATTTATGACAAAAAGCCGAGGTGAAGGCTGAGTGCTTCCAGACCCGTGTGAGCGTAGTGTAGTTATAGTTATATACCATTGAGATGGTTGTGAAAAGCGTGGCCATTATGCTGTGCTTGATTGATGAGAACGAGGACTACATGGTGACGATTCGTCTACGGAATTGCGACCATAAATAGATCGCCATTACCTGGAAGATGCAGGGTGCTTCCTTCCGCATTAGGGAGATATGGCGTTACGCAACGTCGCAAACGCTTGTCATCTATGATGCGTGGGTGCCTTGGCAAGCTCGACATTGGCTCGTGCCCCGAAACACTGCGGTACAACCACCAGCCCCTCCTGTGACCGCCCTCGCCAGCGCTTTCGCAAGAGCCCCTCCAGGCCGCCAATATAAGCTATACCGTTCGCGTTCGACTGCAACATATTAAGCCACGTCGCAGAAAGGAGCCACAGGCAGATTGCAGCAGGCAATGAGGCTGACGATTCGGAAAATCGCCATTTCACACCGGGGTTGTGAGGCCCCCGGCTGATTTGTCGTATCGTAGTGCTTTCAGCTCAGCCTTGTCCGAAGGCAACCTAGTTGATGAACTCTACAACCACCTACCCATGACCTAGTAATTGTCCCTTCTACGATGCGCTGGTATGCCGTCGAATTTTGTTGCTGAGGGATACGCTATTCGATCTCGTATCCAAGAGTACCTCGCCCGCCACGTCGTGAACCGGAACAGCATCGGAGACGCATACATTCGATGGCAGGATGTCGAAAGAGCATGGTCAGGACATGAAACTATCGAGCATGCACTCTATCCGGCCGTCTTATCCGGTTCTGAAGTCGATTTCATCCGCGAGGAGCTCTTGACATTCTTGTCAATATTGGTGTACATCGATGCGCACGATTTCCTGCTGGACTTTCGGACGAACATCCTCGACGTCTGGGACAACGCGAATCGCCGGTACTCTGACTCCAAGCTCCCTCTAAAAGAAAAAGACGTTCCTGCACTTGGAAACTTCGTCCTTCGGAATCGCTTTCTTGCTGAGCAATACCTTTTTATTCCTGTAACGCTCTCCACCTACATGCTCTCGCGTCAGCTACTCACTGTCTATAGGAAGTCCTTGTAGAATCAGCGGCTGTCAAGCAGATCGATGACCAACGCCGTCTTCCCTTTGAATCAGTTTCCAAGGACCTGTTTGCTGGCGCGTATGGCAAGATCGACAAGGTTGGGATTTCACCATCTTACTTTAAAACACGTCATGGATGGACTTTTCCGCAGGTAAGAATCACCTAGAGGTTCTAGAAACGGAAGCTTATTGTGTAGACCAAATATGTTGCCTGTAAGAGATTCCATGCTCAGCTTCCGTCGTCCTACGAGCCGAAGCGTGAACTGGATAACTTGAAAGTTCTCAAAGACAGCATTACCTCTCACGACAATATACGGCTTCACTTGGCGATTATACTCCACAAGAGTGAGCACTTGATACTGCTTCCCTGGGCCGACCACCTTGATCTCGAGATCTTCCTTTATGAGGGTCACGATTTCCTCGGTCAAGAGATATATGACTTCAAACGTCGCTTCAAGAACATACAGCATGGAACGATGATTAATGATATCTGCACGCAGATGCATCATGTTGCTGATGCTCTGAAGTGGCTTCATGATGGTATAATCACCCACGGAGCTCAAAATCGAATTCGCTTCGCACACATGGACCTCAAGCCGAACAATATTCTAATCGACAATGATGACGGATTATCGGCCGTGGGAAAGTGGGTACTAACCGACTTTGGTATCTCTGCTTTCAAAGAAGAAGATGGAACCAGTTCGGACAATTTGGTGTCTGTTCGGGACTATTATCAAAATCTCACCAGTGAGCAACCCTGAGGTACAAATACCGCTTCTGAAACATTTACTAATCGTACTTCGCTCCCAGTCAATACCCCGCCGCGACGAGATCCCGGAGCTTATCAACCTCCGGAAGTAGAGCACATGGACAATAGGTCTTCCGAGCGAAGGAATACGCCCAAGGAAGGAAGCGCTGGACGCAGAGGGGATATATGGTCTTTTGCATGTATATTTGCAGAAGTACTGACGTTTTCCCTGGGACAAGCAGCTCTACTTAAAGAGTTCCGCAAAGTCCGAAAAGCACGGCATAAAAATGATTATTTTTACGAAGTCGATCGCGAAACGCTACAACCAGACAATAGCAACACCTCTTATCGCGTACGACCACAAATCGTGGAATGGTTGCGTGCTCTTCCGGGGAGATACTCTTTTCCGAAAAAGGCCATCGACTGCTGTGTAGAGACCATCGAACGTGTGCTTGTCGTGGATGGGTCTATGAGACCAAAAGCGTACGAGCTTTTGAAGATGTTCAGCCATGTTGCGAACCATGTCGACTTAGCGAGGGCTCCTGGTGGTCTTCCACCAAATTGCCCGTTGGAACATCCGACTCCAGTTACTTCACCCACGTCAGCCGAGCCCGTGGTCGTGGAAGATATGACTACTGCACCACCTATTCACATCAGACGAACCAATTCAGTAGAGGAAGAAAGCCTGTTCAACTATCAAAGGCCGCAAGATCCGCGGGCGTTTCGGTTCGGGCGGAATTATGACCCAACGCCCCACGTCAATGCACCTCTAGAAAGGCTGCCACATGCACTTCCGGGACTACTAACAACCTTGTCTGACTGCCAGGATAGTCTTCTTGATCCCGGTAACTCCAGTCCTCCACCACGCCAATCAGCGACGGGCCTCGGGATCTTCAATAACCTAGCAAGGACATCAAGTATATCTGAAGTTACGCAGACAACAATGGTCAGCCGCCCAGCCTCCCGAGAATCCAGAAGAGACCTTCATGGGGTGATGATCAACCAGGACAGAGCGCGGAGAATAGATGCAGTCGTAGAACGCGCCTCACAGTTTCCGTGGTCGAAGGGGAAGATCATCTCCTTCAACCTCTGTCCTTCAGGCCGACGGATCGCGTATCTTACCGAGGTCAAAAGGGCGCAAGAGATCCATCTATTTGACATACGTCTGGCAAATAGACAATTGGAGAAGAGTGTCCCGTCTGGGCTTCTTTCGAATCCCATCCCATTACCGTCAGGTACAAATTGGGAGAATGTGGTGTCTGTCGATGACTATACAGTGGCTTGGGGAAATGGACGCAGTGGGGCCAAACAAGTGAGCGAAAAGAATATGCCTACCAGAACTAGCTAACTAAGACTTGTAGGTCTACATATCATCGAATCGCATAGGAAGCAAAGTCCTGAATGGATCCGAGCTCAAGTGGCTTTCTACTCTCATAACCGTAGTGATCTCACCACATGGTTCTCTTGTTTTCGTGTGCACTAGATCAATTTTATATACCGTCATGGAGTAAGTAGCTCTCCTTGGTGCAGTGGTAGAGCAAAATATTGAACTGAGTGTAGAGGGGAGCTGAACTATACGGACGGCTCACCTTTCCGAGAATTCATTCGGGCCAAAACCGACCACTCGTTTACCCACGCGGCGTTCAACGACGATGGAAGCCTTCTCTATGCATGGGAGTACGGTCGCCCGGATGATTGCTTGTCTGTCTGGCGCATAGAGCAATTCCAGAGGAAATTAGTGCTTCCAGTTGATTCGGAAGGAAGCTACCCATCGGTAAGTCACCAATCCACTAAGTGTGTTGAAGTCGCACGAGCTAACCCCTCCCAGAAGCAACAAGGTGTGGGAACAGCAACTCTTCTCCCCTACAATACCTATCATGGCTGTATCATCCACGCACAAGGCCACGCGTTCTTTCCCGCTCAGATCCGCAGCACGCTACGCGGGAGCAAGCTCACGCTCGAAAAGAAGATCGTCACGATTCCGAATGCAGTAGCGGCGTGCATATATGGCGATCACTCGCTTCTTGTGACAACGAAGGGCAAGCTACACACCCGTGTATGGGAGAATCGTATCGTAGGGGGCGCGATTCATGTCATTGAGCAGGCGAGAGAGCCTATAATCGAATTTAGATGTCGTCCCGGCGATGACGTACAGATGCGAGTGGTCACTGTAGGAGAGAATTCAGATGACTTGGTCATCGTATTGTGCACGGCTGATGGGAGGGTCTTCATGGTTCCTGTGGTGGCTCAATCGGGAACTGGAGCGTGAGTCAGCATAGCATGTTTACCGCGGTTAGTAGAATCACAAGATGTGTGGTAATTTGATATCCGAAGCAATATCCATTTCGTCATTTCGTAACATTCTCCCACTGACATAAAACATAAACGAGTGCACTACCCGATCTTTTCCGGTATCGGACTGCTCGGCAGCGCAGGAAACGACTTAAGACTTCTCGGCTTCATCTGCCACGGCCATCTGAATACCTTCCGCTTGAGCCTCGAGTCAATGTAGAGAATTAGCACGTATATGCCGCCCGTGATGAGTGTTAGTGGCAGCCACGTTGCGATGAATATCCAGAAATCAGGAGAGATTTCTAGCCGTCGCGACTTGGGGTTGAAGAGGAAGAAGTTCATGCCATATACTGTCTGTTGAACATATTAGCCAAAGGAAGTGATTGCATGAATAGGAACAACACTCACAGCGATGAAAGAGCCCGGCAAGTATATGGCGGATAGGAAGGTTATAATCTTGACGGTTGCGCTGTCATCAACAGTGTCTTCTGTGAGTCTTTTGAGACCCTCGGTTAGGTCCCGTAGTTCGGTGTCGATTTTCGCGGCTTCGAGTTGATTGTGGAGAGTGAGCGTGTAGCCCACAAGATCAATTAGGTTCTGCACTCGACCTTTGAGAACGTCTGCGCTTTCGATGTAGCCTTCCATCTTACTCTTCTGCGAATTTAGAGCTTCCAGAGCATTACACCCGCCCGGACTTGATTCTGAGAGGCGTGTAAGTAGATCGAGATTCCCGGCACAACATGCACGGGAAAACAAGATGAAATCATTCAGATTACGCAGACGTTGTACACGGAGAAAGCTAGAGCTAGGCTCCGTACGTTCGGGTTTGATCACCATGGCGAGATTATTTTCGGAGGCGAAGCGCGTTCCTAGATGACGGAAGTACCAGCGCCAGTTGTCGAAGTAGTGGGTAAAGAGCCAGGTGTGAAGGAGGAAGGGTGTAGAGCACAGCTCTTTTCTTCTCACTGTATCCCCTTCTAACCCCGAGAGCTGGTTCTCAATGACAGGCTCCCGGACCGGATGTAGTAGAACAAAGACGTCCAGGTCATTATATGTTGAGCTGCGGTGGTGATAGATGCCGGTATGTCGTAATGACCAGGGATCTTGACCCCCACGGTGGTTCTCTTCTACATATCGGATTTGGTAGCAGAGATTGCTGGATCCGGTTTTGGGGGTATGGATAGTGGCATTGTTACTGCTTCCTTCGGCTATGTTTGGGTCTTGACCGAAAGAAGCGACTACATCAGCGAAATCTTGGTGAATGTTGTAGTCCTTAAAGATCTGTTCTAGGAGGTCGCTGGTAATATCAAGCGGGGAGATGGTTTTCTTAGAGTATACTGAACTGAGGAGGTTAGCCTTCGTTGTAGAAGGTCAACGGGCGGCTTGTAGTCGCCTTACATAATCCTGACTTTGGTTTTGTCGTGTGGCTTTGTGCTAAGTGCTTGCCGTGCTTGTACAGATGATGTGTATAGCTGTGACGCGTAATGACCTAAATCACGTGAGGACGTCGCTCCTAGTCGAGCAGATATTACTGTGTATGCCAGACCCACCTTCGGAAATATCCGTAATCCTCAAATTAACAACCTCGCTTCCATCCTTTAGCAACATCTTCGCCTTCGCATGTGTCCAAGGCCTCAGCCTTGTACGCGCGGCACCGTGACTGGTCATATTGCCAATTTTTCTTCAAAATGTCTGAAATGCCGATTGAAAATGAAGCTTGCTTTGTGAATGCATCACCATTTATCAAATATAGGCACCGGTCAACAAAGGGGGCGGAAAAGGCTATCAAAAGGGCGCTGCGGATAGAAAAGAAGCCTAATACGAGGCTGGATTTGCCGTACGTGATGTTCATGTCACGCCAGAGCGGACAGCCACACGGCGAACGCCGGATACGACATGTGGGCGCAGAAGCAGGCTCAGCCGCACGCGAGGTTTATTGGTGTAATTATTAATTGAGATGTGATAGGTTCGCGGTGCACTGCCTCCGCTACATGCCGTCCTGAGACCAGGCCTTCCAAATTGCTGATTTCAGCAGAGCCCCATCCGTGCCTGGCGAGATAGCTTCTGCCATCTCATCTCTTCTTGTTCTTCTCTTCGATTTCGTCAATTAGCCGCCTATAAGTGAGGAGATCAGCAAACGCCATATCAGTTAGATGCGATGGACTAACTTTATTTCCTCCTCGTCTACTTTCTCTGGTGCTTCGAAGGTCCACCGATCGCAAACGTGCTATTCGGATCAGCCCCAAACCTTAAACCAGCACTGGGACGAACTCTTACTTCAACATTATAGTCGAACCCCGGATGCTCCTTCCCGTACTTCTGCTTTAGAAAATCCTCCAAATCTTCCGCCAGTGCAATGTACCTCGTTTGCGCCGGGTCGATAACGTTTAGAACCATGATTCCACTAATGTCGTGATGCGGGAAACGCCTTGCTGTATTAGAAAATGCTAGACGTAGCCACACACTCGTGAAGTCGTCTCATACTTATTTATCTGTCTGCCTCGTCGTGCCTACCAGCGTCGCACAGCCGCCTTAAACCAAGTCCGAGTCACAGAGCGATACGAACTGCCATGCGCTCATTAGAGCGGCGGCCCGCACGTAGCGCCGGTTTTAGCCCTCAGCCTTCTGTCAGCCTGGTGGCCGGCAGCACGACTAGGCATCTAATAAATGACTAGGCTGCCCTGCGTTCGCGCGAGAGTACTCGTGGCATATGCTAGTGAGGTTCTCGAGTAAATCCGAAACATGACGGAGCGACGCCATCGAGAGCTGAAGTAAGTGTTGGTCTGGGTCGCGGAACGGCTCGCAGTGTTAGTGTAGGATACAGCTGATAGGGTGCAGGCAGAACCTGAAGGGCTGGCAGATCTTTGTGTGTAAATCCTACCTTCCCAGCATCACTGCTCAGGCAATATGTGATTTGTTGTATTTTGGGCTGACATCGTTGCTCCTTTGTGTAGTTCATTGTCATTACCGCTGTGATAGGCTCAGGCATTTTTAGCAATGGAGGGTCTGCAATCAAAGTCGCCGGCCCGGGAGGAGCTTTACTCGCCCTCTGTATCATAGGTGAGATTCATCCCAAAATGATTCCCCCCAATGAGATACTGATTGGTCTCATCGGGTAGGTATCATCGCTATCTGCATGGCCGAATGCCTTAGCGAACTAACCCAACTCTTTCCCGCCCCAAACGCCATAGTCGAGTATGTCCGCGCTTTCGTCGACGAGGACTTGGGCTGGGTCATTGGTATAGCATATTGGTTTGTAACTACCTTCTTACGCTCCTCTCATACCATGCTAACCCGAATAGGTTCACATATTCCTCCATCTTTGCCGCTCAAAACCTCACGGCCGCCAACCTAGCCATGTACTGGGGTATAAGGCAAGTATGGCAAATTATCCTTTTCTACTTCGTCACGCCCGGTATCATGGTTGCTATCAACCTGGTTGGGGTGGGCACTTTTGGATGGATCGAAGCTATTGGGGGAATTCTGAAGATTGTGTTGGTAGTGGGAACGACGATTGTGCTGTATGTTATGGCGGCAGAAAGTAAGTGACCATTTGGTGAAAGTAATAAGGTCCTAAGTGCTGACTGCGTGATGTAGAGGAATATTGGTCTGGGGATGGCCGTAAGTTACTTTCAAGAGTGTTACCCTATTATTGATATGAGGGAACTGACATGGATGAAGCGATACAGGATGGTTTGACATACAACCCAACCTTCACAACTAACAAATATCGCGCTTTATGGTACAGTTTCCATACTATTAACCTCCTGTAACACAACACTGACTTGTAGCCCAGCTATGTGATTCCCATGGTAGCATTCGGCTTCCTCGGTATCGATGTCGTCGCCGTAACCGCCTTCGAAGCCCGCTCCTCGCGATCTCTGCGTTTCCCCTCCCAAACTATGGCTTACATTACCCTTGGCCTCTATTTCCTCTGTTTGCTTGGTCAATGCCTAAACGTATCCTGGAAGTCCGACCACCTCCCTTTAGTCTACAACGGCATCGGTGGCGGCATCACAGATACAAAGGACCTAGCGAATCCGCGATCGAGTAGCTTGACTGTAATTGCGCTGTGGGATTGGGGGAAGAAAGGATTGGCCGGGTTCTTGAATGGTGCAATGATTTTCAGTGTGTTGAGTGCGAGTAATACGAGTTTGTATGTGGCAAGTAGGACATTGTATGGACTTGCATTGGATATTCCGACGACGAGTAGACTAGGGAGGTTGCTGCACAGCTTCTCGGTGGTTGTGCCTCAGACTGGTGTCCCAGCTCGTGCACTCCTCTTCTCCGCATTGGCTTTCATCTGGCTTCCCTTCATCAATCTGAAGCAAGGTTACGCCGTTCAATATGTATGTGCCCAATATACTTTCCAGCCACTCAAAAGCTAATTCATTACCACAGCTCATCGAAATCATTCAAATCTCCTCGAGCGTAAGCTGCCTTATCGTCTGGGCCGCAATATCCTTCGCCTACCTGCGTTACTATCTTTGGTACGCCCTCATTCCTTCCTAGTTCACCCAATGCCCTTTTCTTTCACGTTTACTTCTTTCCAACTTTCACTAATAACCCCATCTAGGCTCAAGAAATGCAAGGACTATCTCCAAGATGATTACATGCAATTCGCCCGCTCCACCAAGACCTATAAACCCTTCACGCTCCTCGCCTTCGCACAACCGCTTCCCGCCCTCACCTCACTAGCTGGCTGCCTCGTCGTCTTCGCATTCTGTAGCTCAACATGGTGGAATAGCCCGGTCACTTTCAGCAAGGTAGCGATCGGATATGCTGCTGTAAGTACTCCATTCCCCTATACCTCCTCCCCAACACTCACTCATCCTCTCCCCTTTGGTATGGCCTTTCAGCTTACACAACTCAAGCCAATAATCCTCCTCGTCTTCTTCATAATTTTCAAGCTCATCAACCGTCGACTTTGGGTACGCACAGGCACCAATTTCACAAAGCTAGGCCAGACTCTAGATACACTGAAGTGGTATAAACCCGATGAAGTAAGTCCAAGGGAGGAGCAGATGGAAGCGACAAGGGTATTGAGCCCACCCTTGGCGGCGAGTTCGACGGTGTTGGGTGGCAGTGTAATGGGGGAATCGCCTAACTTTGCGGAGGTTCCTACATCGGGTTATGCTCATGGATAGGCGGAGGATTTTGGTATTTATAACGATTTCAATCTGTCCGTTGTATATTACATAAGGCCTCCAAGCTCATACGCTTTATTATGATACTTTGCACCCCTCGTTCTCATGTAGACAACCCATATTTCACCGTTTCTTTGTTACAATCCTGGTGATACAGCTTTCGCCCACGGTTAGGCCAGGCCAGTCATATTAGATCACGCAAGGCTATATAACCCTCCCCACAAGCTTTGGGTATTCTGGTCCCATAGCTGATCATCTATGCGGTTGCGCTCACCCTCCCTTACGCGGCGCAATCGGCGTGGCGACCGGTGCGCGGTTTCCAGCAGTCTTCTTGCGCTGGAAGTGGGCCTCTAGGATCTTGCGAACGTGGGCGACACTCTGCTCTTTGCCGGGAGGGGCATGCATGTCTTCGATGGTGTAGGGAGGGAGAATGATGACGGCGTCATTAACAACAATTTGGGCGTCGGCCCAGCGTGTGGGAAGGCTATTGCACACCACAGTCAACTTGATGCTCTTCTATCCTTCATGCTAGAGGAAGGGGTACCTACGTGCGATTAAGGGCATCAAAAATCTCCTGCGCCTCTTTGCTGACACCCTTGCCCTTCTGCGCGTCCCTCTTTTTCATCTCGCGTATCGTCTGCTCTTCTCGCGCCTTTATAGCGTCCATATCTACCTTGGAGATGCTGGGCAGTGCGCCGTCGAAGCCTGGTCCTGAGCCGGAAACTCGCTCGCCCATACCGACGAGCTCGAAATTGACAATGTGGGCGAAGGGGATAATGTGGTAGTCGCCGGGCTGGCTTGCGAGCGGCGCGGAGGGGTTTGGCGGGGCGGGTGCAGTGTTGATGGCAATGGCGTTGGTGACGTTGCATGTCGTAAAAAGGGTGCCCTCGAGGACTTTGTTATGGGGGGCACATGTGATTTTAATGCTGTGTAAAGGTCAGTTCGAGTCCGGAGCCAGCACAGAAAGGAGTGAGACGCACCGCGCCCCGACGGCTTTGTACAGGATGGAGTCGCCGTCTATTACGTCCTTAGTCGGCCCAACCCTGGGCGTCGCAACCTTGCCGACGATGCTTTGGCGCTTGCTCTCGGACATGATTACTTTGGCCGTGTCACTCAGATCCCCGTGCCGACGTGTGCTGCGTAGCGTAGCTCAGTAGCTCTCTACTCGTCAGTCAATTCACAAAGCGTGCGACGCTCGCCAAAGACTCCCAAAGCCAACGCCAGAGTCATGCAAACAAGGAAAGTGCTGCAAAGGAGCGACAAGAAGAAGAGCAAAACACGCAGCACGCGGCTTAGCGGGAGGGGAGGCTAGAGCGCAGTCGTGGATGGTGACGCTGGGCGGATGCAGGTGGTGACGGTACCTGCGCGTGGACGGTCGCTTCAGCCCCAGGAAACTTTCCGGGGCGCTTGCTGCCGAGCCGATCACGTTTTGCCGTGCCGATGTAGGCCCACTGTGGACGAATCGATTGTTGACTGCAACGATTCTTTCGCTTTTCGTCCCGCCAACTAGACTGACCGGTAGGGAAACGCAGCACATATCTCGAAGAATCCTTAGTGCGTCTGAAAGTGGTTAGCGCTATTGGCGCTCCCTCAGTGCTCAAGTTGACCTCCGAACCAACATCTACGCTCACAACGAGAACAAAGATCAACATGACACCGATCAAATCACGAGTCATGACGAAAGGGCATTCGGTCCTCAATTTCAATCTTGATTCAGCTATTTTTGCGCTATATGCATGCTTTTCGCGCCAGTCACCATACAGGCGTCGCTGCTGTCTATGTTACCTACACACCTTCAACCTCTTATGCGTTGTATGTCGAAGCCGAAACGTTTCCTCCCCTGCCGGTCCAGTTGACGTGGATGTCCTTGCCTTCGGGGTACTCATCGCTTGCGAACTCGGGCTTAACGCGGAAAGTGTGGGCGCCAAAGTAGTCACGCTGTGCCTGTAGCAGGTTGGCGGGCAGGTCCTTGGTGCGGTAGCCGTCGTAGAAGCTCAGAGCGGTGCTGAAAGCGGGAGTGGGAATGCCCCATAGAGCGCCCTTTGACACGACACTAAAAACTGTTAGTATGGATTCGGATCAGGAGAGGGTCACTCACTCTCTCCACCCAGCTTGCGCCTTGTGGATAGCCTTGTTGAAGAAGTCGTCGAAGAGCAAATTCTCCAGTTCAGGGTTGGCACGGTAGCTATAAAATGGTGAGTAAATATTTACTAGTTATTGGGAGTGCACTAACGCCTTGGTAATGTCCTTGAGGAAAACAGATCGAATAATGCATCCACCACGCCACATGAGCGCGATTTCGGGCTTGTTCAACTTCCAGTGATACTCCTTAGCAGCCTTTTACAAATTAGCCTTCGCTCGAGCATCAACGTCGGGAACCGGGTGGCTTACGTTCTGAATCAGCATGAAGCCCTGAGCGTAAGAAATGATCTTCGACGCGTACAGGGCCTGCTCGAGGTTGTCGATGAATTGCTTCTTGTCGCCAGAGAAGTTGGGGTTGGGTCCATCAAGGAGCTTTGAAGCGCGGGTACGCTCGGCCTTGAGAGAACTCAGGCAACGCGCGAAGACAGCCTCGCCAATCAAGGTGACGGGCATGCCGAGATCCAAAGCGTTGATGGCAGTCCACTTGCCAGTACCCTTTTGGCCGGCAGAGTCGAGAATCTTCTCAACAATGGGTGTGCCGTCCTTCTCATCGTTCTTGTACATGATGTCGCGAGTGATCTCAATAAGGAAAGAGTCGAGGACGCCCTTGTTCCACTCAGTGAAGACGTCACCAATCTCCTTGTCCTTCATACCCAGGCCGCGTTTCATGATATCGTATGCCTAAAGCGAGTGAGCCACGATCTCTACGTCTTTATGAGTAACGATTTACCTCGCAGATCAACTGCATGTCACCGTACTCGATACCGTTGTGGACCATCTTGACGTAGTGGCCGGCACCCTCGTCGCCGACCCATTGGCAGCAGGCCTCGCCGTCAGACTTGGCCGAGATGGATTGGAGGACGTCTTTGATATACGGCCACGCCTCCTCATTACCACCGGGCATGATGCTAGGACCATAGCGAGCACCCTCCTCTCCTCCGGACACACCCGTGCCGACAAAGCGGATGCCCTTGCTGGAGAGGTATTTCGTTCGGCGGTTCGTATCGGGGTAGTGAGAGTTGCCGCCGTCAATGATGATGTCGCCCTCTTCGACACCGCCCTCGTTCAAGAGGAGCTCAATGAAGTCATCGACCGGCTTGCCGGCCATGACGAGCATCATCATTCGTCGCGGCTTCTTGAGCTTCGAAACGAACTCCTTGATGGAGCGGGCGCCGACAATAGACTTGCCCTTGGCCTCTATTACGCATTAGCCAGTGTGTAACCGCCAGGGCCTTAAAAAATGTACCATCGTTCAGGAAACGGTCGACCTTGGCGACGCTGGGCGGGTGAGCATACATGCGTGCCTACATCTGCGGCCGTGCAACTTACGTTCGGTTGAATGCTACGACCTGCGACCTGTTAGCGCTAGCCCATGGCCGATATAGATGGGGTTCGTACAGTAAATCCATGATCAGCGCTGTATTCGTTAGTTGAGCTTTTGGATACACTCGCGGGGTGAGGAATGGCTTACGCATTGAGGATCAAGTTCTGGCCCATAACCTGTACATTGTGTTAGCAGCTGTTGTCTTGCTCTGCCCAGATGCGTGAGCATTCAGATGCTCGAGACACATACAGCCAGGCCGATGAGGCCGAAGTCGCCGACGGCTTCAGTCATGGTGGGCAGCGTTGAGCAGCGGGGTTATGCTGAGTGAGTTGGAAGTAGACGGCGGGGTAGTTGCAGCGACCTGGGCGCGCAACAAACGGTTCAATTGAGTATGGGGTGAACGGTGGGAGATGAGAAGAGCTGCAGAGTGGGGGAGGTGGCAGATAAGTAGTACTCCTGGATTTCCGACCGGAAGAGTCTGGAGTTTGTAGGACGGTGGCGCCGTGGGCGGGGCAGATCCGTAATACCCCTACAGATTCTTTCTAATGCACAATAATCCACGGAGAAGGCTGCGGCCGCGGCAACGGCGCAGATACTGTAGCAAGCTCACGATGCTCCGCCATGTCTATACCTTCTCGCATTTAAATTTCTTTTCCCCGTTGCAGCGCTTCCGCGGAAGAACGGCGCTGCTGGCCCTCCCCGGCCGTCAGTCGTCGTTTGCTGCCCCTCCATGGGCATGAGCTCACCGTGGCGTAAGGCTGATATGCGCACGTGATGCGCCGTCAAATTGTTCCGACGCCGACCATGCGGCCAAGGGAGAGACTTTGCACCGACTGCGGCCAACAAATAAAGCACTCCAGCAACCAACGCCAGTAATTGCACGCGCTGTCGGCCCGCCCGTCCCACGCATCTCCCCAGCACGCTTTGGGAAAGACTTGGCTCTGCCAAAGAGGCAGCGCCCAGTCGACGACGCCGTGCAGCTGCGGCATTACCCCCCACTCGAGCTTGTTTACAGTTGCATAGGTATATTCCCCCCGCGGCCGAGTAGGCCTGCTTCATACCCAACCGCCAGAAGGCCGTCGACCCTCCGCTCGTAACACACCCCCGAGGCAGCATGAACAACAAGGACAATCTCCACCCACACCCGTCGCTGCCAGCGCGCCCGCCACCCTCGACATACTCTGCGCCGCCTAGCCGCAACGCAGGCACGCGGGCATATGGAGGCAACACGCCTGCCGCGTACGGCGGCTTCACTCCGCGAGCAGTAGTCGCACAGGCTCCTGTTGCACAGGTGTCTGCTGCGCCAACCATGTACTCTCAGCCGACTGTGAGCGCTCCTTACCAACCCACAGCCTATCCGACCAGCAATACTTACTACAACTCCTATCAAGCCTACGGCTCTGCGGCGCCTACGGCCACTTTCCCAGCCCCCACAGCGACAACGGCGAATCGCGCCTATCCCAGCACCTATGACCCAGAAGAAGAGGCGCGCATTGCCGAGTGGAGCAGCGCATTCGCCAGGGACGATGCCGCTGCAAAGAAGGGAGGAAACGCAGCTGTTACCACACGTGTAGAGCCAACTACAACGGCCGATCTTGAAGCTGGAGCAGCAACCAACGGCAAGCAGAAGACCGTCGTGCGCGAGGGTGGTGGAAAGACGTGGGAAGATGCCTCATTACTCGAGTGGAACCCCCTCCATCCGCGGCTGTTCGTCGGCAACCTGGCTGGTGAAGTGACCGACGACTCCCTTCTCAAGGCCTTTTCTAAGTACCCATCCGTATCTAAAGCACGAGTTGTACGCGACAAGCGGAGCACCAAGAGCAAGAGCTACGGCTTCGTAAGCTTCTCCGATACCGACGACTACTTCCGAGCTGCCAAGGAGATGCAGGGCAAGTATATTGGAAGCCACCCCGTCCTCATCAAGCGTGCGACCTCAGAGATCAAGCCCACAACGAAGCGCGACGACAAGCATGGAAAATACGGGAAGCACAAGAACAACCACCAGCACCATAACAAAAAGCCAGGAGCTGGGGCCACTGGCGCTATGCCAGGCGTGGTGCCGTACATGAGCAGCGGCGTACAGAAGAAGGGCAAAACCGGCGGACCGAGGGTCCTTGGCTGAGCGAGACCGATGGCACGGGACCTTTGTTGAAGCACCTTCGGAATGACTTACTAACGGTGTTTGGCCTCGGCGATGGCCAAGATTGTGGAGCAGGCCGTAGGACGGCGCTCTTGTGTTTGGCCTTACGTTGGAGCCTTTCAATGTTCTGTCCCGGGCATGTGGTCAACAAAATTTCGCCCACTGCAAAAATCACCTTGCTCAAAGCACAAGAAGTAAGTTACCTCTATATATAGCTATATTAGTACAGGTTTTGACTCTATATTGATTTCATATATTATTCTTCGTTATTATACTGACCGCGTACCAAGACATTGCTCAGAGAGGCGGCAAAGACACCTTCAAGTCCGGACTAGGTGATAGTAGTTAGGCAATGAGGAGGGCAGAGCTCTCTTTCTGAGGCTTGCAGCCGTGAGACTAAGGGACTGTAATAGACGACCAGTTTAATTGCTTGTCATGCTTTGAATAAAATCTTTCGCATTCTCAACTACAGTATGAGCGTCTATAAGCATTCAATCAATCCGTTTAAGTGGATCAACTATTACATATGTGCAAGGGCCAAAGAGAACAATATCACGTGACATATTCTTGGCACCGGCTGCGGCTGCAGCTTGATGTCGCGCTCCAACGCGACCAAAAGATTTGATAGACAACCTAATCAACGCGCCAACCTTCATCTGCCAACACTCTTCAACGCAGCGTCGCAGTCGCGTCAACAGCCTAACATCATGTACGGGATGAACCAAGGCTTCAATGCGGCCGACCCAAGTTCGCAAGTCCCTCCTCAATTGGTGAGCACACCTATTCCAGCTTCGCAGAACTCGCGACTAACCGAACAGCTTCCACACGTGCATCTAGTCTCCCTGTACAGGTTTCCGACATTACCGTCTCTGCCGCCCGCGCATGCCCTTGAGTACCTAGTAAAAGGCCCGTCCATCGTCAAGGATGCTTCCGCCGTCGCCTGGAACTACTTTGCATCCCCGCCTCCAGATGGCACCGTGTTGCTCACCTGGCAACCGCCACGGCTCGGAACGCACTTTGCTTCCGACGGCATGGTATGGGCCGATGCGGAAATCGCGTACGACATGAATATACGAGGCTATGTATGTCTTTGCGTGGAAGAATTGCACCTCAGCGATTAATGCCATGTAGCAAGTCCAGGTACTCGTCCACAAAAGCGGGTACTACTACCCACACGAGCCAGTTGCCACACACGCGCGCTATCGTTACAGACTCACCAACGGACCCGGCGTATTCGACCCCAATTTATGGATAGTGCACTACACCATGGCAGACCAGAGCCTTAGGATACCCGCTAGTCAGATCCCCATATCAAGAGAAGCACACGGACAGCTCGCTATGCGTGCCCAACTTCAGAACTCTGGCCAGCTATTGTGTAAAGAATTCATGCTCCACGATCGTTCAAACTGGCCGAAGGTGGAATTCGGACAAGGTGTACCGAGGGGCCAGGCCTACTACAATCCCATGCAACAAAGAGCGCAGCCTTATCCCCCCCAACAACCACCCGCGAAGCGCCAGCGTCTGCCCATCCAACAACCAGTTCGTCAGCCCGTCTCCGGTGCAATGGTCGCCGATACACTGTTGGATGAAGAAGAAAATGCAACACAGGATTCCTTCGACTTTATGACACCTCGGGAAATCAGTTTATCCAGATACAAGCAGCACCATGAGTGGATGGAAGAGATTTTCCACTCACCTCATAACATCGGGAAGATTATGCCCATCGACCTCGGACTAGGCCTCATGGGCGAGCTAGCTCCTCTGACTGCAGGCATCCTTGACGCATCTGCAGGTGATGCGCCTATAACAATCACAGGCGATGTTGATACCAAATATGAAGAGAAGGTCAAAAACTACCATAAATTGCAACCTGCACAGCTCAAAGAATTCGAGTCGAGGGTGTCGGCGTATATGACGAAAGAAGTTGCTGAATTGGAAAAAATGAAAGCCGCGCACGCCAAGAAGATGGCGGACCTGAAGCGGTCCCGGACCTATATCAAAGCTGAACGTCGATTGCGAGACGTGTCGCGTTTAGCTCCGACTACTCCCGATGAAGACAGCGTAGATCCCTTGGATGCGGTAGTGGCTGATCTGGAAAATTCACTTGGTGCAGAGTTTGATACGAAGAAACTCGTGGTTTGTGTGGATAAGGGCGGCTTCATCGAAGTCCAGCAACCTCCAAAGGCCCAGGTCAACGGGAATGGAACGACACCGTCAAACTCGAATGGTGGATCCAATGGAGCCCAAGAGGGCGAAAACACTGCCGCAAGCCTGCTGGATCAGTTTGGTACTGGTTCTCTGGCGGGAACACCAGGAGCCAATTTGTCAATTCCTGCTATGTCCCAGCCCCAGAGCCAATCTCATTCAGCAGTGGCTACACCTAGTGCACCTACTGGTGACGCGGCCCACACGTCATCATTTGAGGAGCAAGCCGCGAATCTCGACCCAACAAGCGGTGGAGATGACCTCCTCGATCTTGACGTGGAGATGTCTGGCATGACCAATGCGGACGGCAAAGGAAGCGATGCGGATTGGGTTATGGTGAACGAGCAAGACCCTACAAATGCACGGCAAAGCAGTGCTAACGTTATGCAGCCTCCTACCAGCAACGGTGCCAATCACACAAGCGCTATACCGACGTCCGGCATCGACGCAGAAGCAGGAGGCATATTTGACTCGGCGGACTTTAGCTTTGATAATCTAGACACGGCGGGAGATGCGCTTGCGGATTATACTAACGTGGACGATGACAACATGGGACTGGATCTTGTAGATGATTCGGCGTTTGGAGACGCATTCCAAGGGATTGGAGAGGGCCAGTAGGGCGTGTTATTTCCTTTCTTGGGTCCCGACGCTAGGGGGGTTATTTGGGCTGTAAGTGGGGTGGCGTTTCACAGGTCCCAATCCGCGCTGGAGCGTAGTGTAGGAATTACAGTACGGCGTTCACAAGTCTCATATCAAGGCGCAATAGGCGCGCCAGTTATGGATCTCTATGGTCCTCGATAGTCGTTGCGCGATCACAACATATCCGTTATCCCTTGCATTATGTCTCAAGATAAGTGCTAGGGGAACACGTGAATTATCGCTTCGCACAATGATATGTGCCACAACCTCGAGGGTTACATTTGTGTGTCTGAGCGTATGTTTTGCAGGGTCTCGGGATAATTGAACGCTGTACGACCACGGTGCTTCATAGTGATGGCTTGGGGATACTAACAGCTTCCACCACGAGAGTCAAAAGCCCCGGGAGAGTGGGCAGACAGATGGTGCTAAGTCCACAAGGTCATTTGAGTGAGGGTAATAAGCCGTGGGCTGTCAGGACGCTATAGAAAGCCCAAGAGACCCTACGTACCATGTTAAGTCCAACATTGCACCGCATCAACCCTACGGACTTTCTACACCGTAACATCGTCATTGACATCCATACGCTGGCTTCGAGTTCCGACGACGCCAAAATGGGCAGGACCATGATACACGACAGCTTTGCCTCGAGATCCTGCATGCTACTCCGTGAGCGCCACACACGAGCGCGTTGTCATCTCAAATGACACACGCATCTCAACCTCTCACCTTTGATGACATTGTCTAGCGAATATCTCTGCGCATCTAAACTTAGCTCTTTAGTCCAGAAGAGATGTTCTGGAGCCAATAGGTTTGTCTAAAACATCAGTGACATCCCGTGCCCCGATCAAGCATCTATAAGCCAGCTCAACACGCACCTAACTCTGGCGTCCCGCTTACAAGTCAAACTGAGGGCATTCTACGAGTCCCAGGAGCGATGTTAGCTGCGCCACCCTGCACGCTAGATCCGACCGCTCGTCTATCGTCATAGCCAGCGGCATAGGCCTCTGACGGCAATATATCTCGCAGTTCTGTCTGTTGTGTCTCCTGTCGTACTCCTTCGCTCGTTTGTATTTTCGGTCTACAATCAGTCGGTTTTTTTCTACCTCGCAACCTTCGCCGTCCTTTCTTTAGACACTTTGATCCTGTCAACTACTCTCTCTTATATCATTCACTGCCTCGCATATACCTGAGCTCTCAATGGCGCGATCTGAGTGGCTGCGATCGTTCTTACTTCTTCCATTTATCGCTTTCTTTTGCAAATTCTCAATATGCAATCCAGTGGATGCCCGTACGCTTCCTGATGATTCGACTCTTTGGAAAGGACAACATGATGGCGTCTTCTCTGTATTAGGAATCGCCGCTTTCGGAGACCGCACACCACATCCGCGACTAGAGATCCGTGAACTTGAGAAGAACAAGGATCAGTGGAATGTGTTCCTCCTGGGTCTTCACAGGTTTGAGAGTGTTGATCAGGGCGACAAGCTTTCTTATTTTCAAATTGCCGGTGAGTCGGTGCTCCTACCGGTCTAATTAAACATGCTTGGGTCCAATAATGCCTTCCGAATACAAGGGACATCTGACGGAGAAGCTTGTATCGCCGAAACATACAACACTTACCCAGTACCAAGACTGACCAACTAACGTTACTTCAATAGGCATACATGGAATGCCCTTTGAAGAATGGGATGGAGTACAAGGTCCAGAGAAGATCAACGATGGATACTGTCCGCATCGGCACCATCTCTTTCCTACATGGCATCGGCCCTACCTTGCTCTTGTTGAAGAAGTCATTTATCTCAACGCGCGTCAAGCAATCTCAGAGTTTCCTGAAGGAGAGCTGAAACACCGATATATCAGTTCCCTGTCCACTTGGAGACTTCCTTATTGGGACTGGGCCGCTCCCCCATCCGAGTACGTACGGGGCATCTCCCTTTGAGCATTTATGCTGACTTCTTCTTTAGCGGTCAATCCTCATACCCAGCCAGCGTGCAAACACGCGAGGTTGAAATCATCTTCCCCGACGGCCCTAAATCCGTTCCAAACCCTCTCTTCTCATATACCTTTCATCCCCTCCCCGACTGGACCCACGACCCAGAATGGCAAGCATCCGCATCTACAGTCCGCCAACCAGAAATGCGCGCAGAAAACTACACTGAATACAGAGTCGAACTTCGCACCGAGCACAACAACACCACTAACATCACTACTCAGTACAACGAAACTATCCCCGTTAGCCGCACTAGAAAGGTGCGCGACCCGAACGCCCCCAGTCGCAACGATGTGGTGGCTAAGAACCTCGACGGCAATCGCCAGAACATTCAGCTGCGCGTATACAATCTGTTGGCTTTTGAGCATGACTACCTGAACATGAGTAGTGAGGTGCAGGGACCGAACAACATCGAGAATATCCATGGCACTATTCATAACACGATTGGCGGGAACGGACACATGTGGAATCTGAGGTACTCGGCTTTCGATCCCATCTTTTGGCTGCATCACAGCAATGTCGATAGGCTGTTCGCCATATGGGAAGGGCTGAACGTCAATTACACAATACCATCCTATAGCAACTCGGCTCAGACATTCACCATGCCCGGAGACATCCCTACGAGCGGGGACACACGTAAGTCACACACACTTTCCCATCTTCCTATCATCCAAATCTCAAGCTAACTTCGGGGCAGCTCTCAAGCCCTTCCACAAGGACGACGCCGGCAACTTCTGGACCTCCAACGAAGTAAAAAGCACGCACACCTTCGCCTACACTTATCCCATCCTGCAGAACCTCACCGAAACCGACACCCTCATCCGCCGCGTAAACATGCTCTACAGCCCCCGCCATAGCACAGATACCACGCACTTTGAACCCGTCGCGCGCAGAACAGAGCGAGGTCTCGCGAACACCGACGTAACCAACGCAGCCGTCGCCTTCGGAGCCGGATTCCAGTACACACTCAGCGTGAAAGCACAGCAAAGCAGTCTCGCAGGCTCGCCCAGCGTATTCGTCTTCTTAGACGGCGGCGCCCAGAAGGATGGGAGTGAGGAGCAGGTCGAAGAACTGCAGTTCGTTGGCAAGACAAGCTTCGTCCAACAGAATGTCAACATTACTTCGAGTGAAGAGAAGCCGACCGTCCAGTCCGTCGTTCCGCTTACCACGGCCCTCGAAGCTAGATTGCAGCTTCATGAGCTTTCGAACATGGACTCCTCCTCCGTTGGTGCATATTTGAAGGAGCATTTGACGTGGAAAATTGCAATGGTAGGATTCTCCAGGATCATACGTACATGCGAGTACTCGCTAACGCGGGGACCAGGCGGACGGCAAAGACCTTGCCTGTGTGGAGTCATCCGGATTCGAGATCTCTGTCTTGTGGCGCGAGATCGAGCCTGCGATGTCTCTGGACGAGTTCCCATCCCCGAAAAGCGAGGAACAGGTGTTGCTACAGAAATTTGGGACGGAGACGAGCGATGGGCGATTTGTGTAAGATGTGATCTCGTAGAGGTGCAAGAGAAGAGAGGGATGGCTCAGAAAAGGTCGATCCGTAGACTGTAGAAGGAGAGCTTTCATAATCCTACAAACAAGTCGTGTATTATATATCCTAACCGTACCGTCCATTGTCACCATGGGACTGAATCCCTACAAATTTTTTGTGCCCATTCCGAAGCCGAATCCGATCCCAAAGATGTTACATAGAAAGGAAAGCCTTCTCAATTTTGACCCTGTGAGATGACACAAACCACAGCGGGCAGCACCCAGGCTATGGCTCACATGAAATGCTACTCAAAGCATCATGGCATGCAAATCGAAGACATCATTTCTCCAGCCTCCCTCATCCCATTCCTCAATCCTCTCACCCGCTCGTGCACCCTCCTCCTCCCAAACCTTGACCACACTGCCAGGCGCATATTTGCCCTTGAATACGCCCTTGCCCGGCTGCGCAACGCCCACCCTCACATAGAGATCCGGATCCTCTTCCGGCGTCAACCTCGTAAGCACCGCCTTGAAGAACGTGCGCAGATCATCAGGATCCGAGATGCGGGTAGCTCGAAGACGTTCACGTGCGAAGAGCAATTCGCGGTTTGCCGCATGGATGCCATCTGCAATGGCGGTTGCGAGTTGTTTCTCCATGACTTTGCGGATAACTGGGCGTAGGAGAGGTTTGAGAAGCCAGCCAAAAAGGCTAAACTTGGATTTTCGGAGAGTATAGGATAGTTTATGGATGTGTACACGAACACCGCGCAGTGTCAGGATCTGCTCCAAGCGCTCCCTAGCGATTTCGACATCGATGTGGATGTCGATACCGCGCTCGTCCAGTTGGAAAGAGGCAATGCCTTCATCCGCGAGACGTAGTAAGCCAGAGTGTGCGCGTAGGAGGAAGCCGATTTCGTCTGCGCGGAGGGAGAGGCCGTCGATTTTGATGGTCATTCTCGAAGTCAGGGATGAGGCTGTGCGGAACTTTGCCTTGTAGATTTCGAGGTCATTGTAAGTTTCCACTCGGAAGCGGAAGGGGAGGAAGGAAGTATGGTTGATGGTCTTGCCGGGCTCGATGATGAGATTCTCGAGTAGTAGATCAATCTCTGGGGTTGACACTTCGAGACGTGGGATGGGGATGTACTGGATGGCTTGGATGAAGAGGGGCACAAAGACGTTGACTGCGTCCTTGACAAGCTCGGTATTGACGTAGTTGTATTTGGGTGAAAGGATGTTGACTATTTGTACCGTAGCCTTGATGAGCTTGGCGATATCTTGGTCCTGCATAGCTGTATTGAAGGCCTTTTGAGCCTGTTCAAAGAATTTGTCTACATCCTCGCGAAGTGAGGACTCGGTACCCACACCGCGAGACTTGTTCCTAAGCTCTTGGAATTTCTCGTCGGCATGTTCGAAGAAGGAAGGGTCAGTAAGCAGTTTCTGCAACGAATTGCCAACGTCGGTCATGAGATCCTCGAACTCTGGGTCTTTGCGAGAGTGTTCTAGAACCTTGTGGAAGCAGTCCTCAAGTTTCTTCCACTCCTGTTTGTCACCGAAGGAACTGAGGAATGTCCAAAAATTCTTGACTGCTCGGTCCATGGCCGCATTCGTGTTGATGTCCTTCTGTGTAGCACCTAGGGTGTCCTCGGCGACGCGAGAGTAACTCTGAGCATATCGTTGCAGGAGCAGTGACAAAGTGGAGACAGAGTCGGAGTAATCTCTCTTCTGCCGTAGATTGGTCACGGTTTTTTTCAGTCGATAGAGCAACGAGTCTCCCTCCTCGCTCTGAAGCTTGTCCGCCAAACTATGTTGGGCCTCTTTTGCGACCTTTGATGTGCCATTGCCGACCACATTGGCGACCTCAGCAACATTTCCATTGAGGTCGTCGGAAGTGGGTGCAGGACCCGAATCGGCTCCCGGCTCCTTCAATGTCTTCTGCTCAGCCTCTGTGGGCTCTATTTTCTTGCCAGCATCCTCGGCTACTTGTGACAGCGTGAAGGCGGTATCCCTGAAGACTTCGCGGCCGATGACGTTGAGGTCCGAGAGGAAGATGCGGAAGTCGGAGTTGGTCAGCAACAGTGAGCCCACTGTTTGCAGACTCCTGTAAGCTGGTAAGGGGTTAGTGTAGAGCTGGTGTAGCACTCAGGAAGTACGTACCCGCTGTGACATCTGCCTTCGCCCTTGACTTTGCGGCACGGTGTGCGATATCTTCCACGTCCACCGACAGCCTGGCTTTGGACAGATACCAGAGGAAGTCCTGGATCTGATCGTGGCTGTTCTTGTTCCCAAGCGCCTCAATGAACTCGTGGAGCCACCGCTTAGTGTATTTGACAAGCAGGCGGCCGGAGTCGCTCAAGTCTGGATTGTCAGGGTTGAGGATGTCAGCAGCGAGTAGACTACGCAGATTAATGATGACCTGCTCATTGGACGGCATGAACCCCTTGGATAGGGCGCGGATCATCTGATATGAGTGCAGCTTCTGGTGGACCTCGCGCTGCAGCACCGTGTCATCACGGTACTGGGGGAGCAGCGGGCGCTGATCATCGTCGCGCGGCTTGCGGAATCCGAAGCAGGACGACATCTCGAGGCGAATTGGTGTCGAGGGATGGCGAGGCGGGGGTGGGGACGGGAGCAAGAGGAGGCACACAAAGTAAAGCTCTCATGATGACGATGGGGAAGAGCTAGTGTCGACGTCATGGGCAGTAAGTAGCTGGGGCTTGGCGGCGGGCAAGAGCACCCCTCCACATGTCAACGGGTCAACGGGTCAACACCACAAGTCGAAACCGTGACGGCTGCCCGGACGCGTTGGCCATGCTCTTTGCGAAAGACGCGCTCGCGCATCCGGTTGCTGCTGCTGCTCGTCAAATGTCATATTTCGTCCGGTGTCAATCCTCAGTCGTCCCCGTTGCTCGCGTGCTCACTCTTGACTGCAGGCGCCAATGAACTGCTGCACCGCATCTGTATGCCAAACGCAACTTGCATGGGCATCTCTCCAAGACGGCGAAGCTTTCCCCGCACCCGTCACTGCGGAATGCGACAGCGATCGCTGAGGTCGGGACGAACGCTTGGCTCTATTTAGCGACATGTCTTGGGAACTTCCGCCGTGTACCTCCGTCTGGCCTTTACCATTGACTCTCTGTTCAAGTCTTCTCCCGTGCTTGCAAACCTTGCGGACAGATTTAGCCAGCAGCCCAGGGCGGCGAGACTCGTAGCGAATTCGTGGTGCGCTGTCTCACCGTCTCACCGCCGGAAGTCCGCCGGATTACATTTGTGGATTTTGTCTCGCAGTCATCGCGGAATGCAAGCACTCGAGGGCAGTCGGTGTGCGTATCGTGCATGCTGACGAGTACCAAGCTCGCATGTTGCCTCTTCATCTCACAGCAGCAGCACGCCTGGCCACGCCGTGAAGTTGGAAGAGTCTTCGTTGGGTCCGAGACGGCTTCCGTAAGGCTCGGAAGACGCACAGGCGTCCGGCGGCAGATGGGAAATTGCAGCGTGAATGCTATCGTATGTTTTTGGTGGAAAATGCCTCTCGATGCCTGACCCCCCTTGCCGTCGTCGACACCTGAAGCATCGCCGTCTCAGTGCATTTCGAGACGCGACGGTCCGTGACGCCCAGCGCACTGCCGTGCGTTGTTGAGCGCCGTGGAGCCGTGGATAGGGGGCATGTGGGCGCCGGACTCCCTTCGCAGCACGCCGTTCCCCAGCTCCTCCACAGCATATCGCTGAGAGTTCCGACTTGCTCCGACCAGCTCCGACCAGGGCGCCGCGGGATGCTGCAGGCCAAGGCGGGCCTGCATATGACTCGCGGGATTCAGGAATTCACGCCCCCCCGGCGCTCAGGAATTCCCAACTCGGGAAACTTTTTGTAACGCTGCCTGTGAGAGACCAGTCTGTTGTCGCCTTCCGGCTCTCCTCTCAGAAGGCGACACCCCCGCCAGCTGACTCCAGGCCCTTGGATTGCCGCCTTCCGATAGGCTGCGAGTCCTCTAACCCCCAGCCCCGTGGTCGCGGTCCATATTCCCTTTCTTTTGTTCCACGCCGCGGCCGCTTGTCTTGTCAATTGCTGCGCCTGTCAATGCTGAGAATCAATTCCTTAAAAGCCCGCGTGCTCTCCTCGAGCTCCAGACTCCGTAAACCCTCTTCTCACCCCCTACACGCCCCCAAATCCCACTCCTGCCGTTATCTCGCATCCATTGCAAACATGACCGCCACACTCCAAAGACCCTCCATGCCTCCCCGACAGCTGAGCACAACGTGAGTCTTCCAACCCACTCTACTGTTGGCCAATTGCTCATAGCAATCACAGGAGCGGCGATTATGACCTTGCAAACCCGCCAGAGGTCCGCAAGTACCTGGGTACTTACGGTCTGACTCCGCCAGCTGTTGAGAACTACGAAGTGCAAGCACAGAGATGTAAGCAATGTTTGCCACTGGAGTCGTACGAGGCACTGACAGTTCAGGCCTCAAACTCCTGGCCATGAAGACGACGCCAATTGAGAAGTTCCAGTACTTGGTACATCTCAGGGCCACCAACGTCCACCTCTTCTACAGACTGCTGTCTGAAAACATCAAGGTGAGCCATTGTGCTCTCGACCGTGCTAGAGACGTACACTGACAATCCAACAGGAATTGACCCCCCTTATCTACACTCCGACCGTCGGCGAGGCCTGCTTACGATGGCACGAGATCTGGACACAACCCGAGGGCATGTACCTCTCCTGGCACGATCGTGGCAACCTCCGCCAAATCCTAGACAACTGGCCGCACAATGTTGAAATAACGGTGCTTACCGACGGCTCTCGAATTCTGGGTCTCGGAGACTTGGGCGTAAACGGCATGGGTATTCCTGTGGGCAAGCTGGCCTTGTACACTGCCTGTGCTGGCATCAGGCCGGACGGCACTCTACCCTTGACTCTGGACTTGGGCACCAACAACAAAGCTCTTCGCGATGACCCGCTATACATGGGTTCCAGGATGCCCAAGGTTACCGCGGAGCAGGAGAGGGAGTTTCTCGATGAGCTCATGGCGGCTTTGACAGACAAGTGGCCGAGGTAAGCTCACCCATACTACTCTCCTAGTTCGGTAAACTGATAGCGTGCAGCATCGTCATCCAGTTCGAAGACTTCAAGAACCCCTTCCCCGCCCTCGACCGATACCAGAACACATACTGCATGTTCAACGATGATGTTCAGGGAACTGGCGCTGTCATTGTCGGCGGCTTCATCAACGCCGTCAAGGCATCTGGCAAGCCCGCCAAAGACCACCGCGCCATCTTCCTGGGTGCCGGCAGTGCTGGTGTCGGAGTTGCGAAGCAGATTGTTGAGTTCTTCATTAAGGAAGGCTTGACTGAGGAGGAGGCTCGCCGCAAGTTCTGGTTCGTCGACTCAAACGGTCTGGTCACCCTAGACCGTGGGGACAAGCTGGCTGAGCACAAGGTCTACTTCGCCCGGGAGGACAACAACGGCCGCCAGTACCAGTCCCTCACCCGTTTGATCGACTTCGTCCAGCCTACTATCCTCATGGGTCTATCGACCATCGGTGGTGCTTTCAACAAGGACATTCTCCAGAGGATGGCCAAGTTGAACGAGAGGCCCATCATCTTCCCGCTCTCCAACCCCTCAAGCAAGTCGGAGTGTACCTTTGAAGAAGCCGTCAACCACACAGAAGGACGCTGTCTATTTGCTTCGGGCTCTCCTTTCCCGTCTCTGGAGTATGGCGGCAAACTCCTTACTCCGGGTCAGGGTAACAACATGTACGTCTTCCCGGGTATCGGTCTCGGTGCCATCATCTCCAAGACCACGAGCATCACCCAGGACATGATTTACGCCTCCGCCGAATCCCTTTCTACCTCCCTCAACAAGCAGGAAATCGCAGACGGCTGGCTATATCCCGACATCCGCCGCATCCGCGAAGTCTCTGTTGTTGTCACCCGTGGCGTCATTCGCGCTGCCCAGCAGAACGGTGTTGATCGCGCTCTCGAGCTCCGCAGCCTCAGCGACGACCAGCTCGATGCCTATATCAAGGAGCAGATGTACGATCCCTTCAACGAGCGCGAGAACAACCTCGACGAGGCCGCCCAACTACTAGCCACTGCATCCGGCATCAACGGCCACGCCTACACCAACGGCGTGAATGGCATCACCAACGGTCTCAACGGCGCTCACTTGTAAGCTATCGATCCTTGCATTTTGGCATACGCTTTTCGCCATATTACTTCGTTGCATTTTCGGGTCTTCCTGTTTAGATCGGGGTTGGGATATCAAAATTGGGAATGGCCGAACCTTTGGATACCCCCACCACACCTCCTTTTTCGCTCTACACACGCTATCTACCTACTCTCGTGACAAGACCACATTTGGCTTCATGATGCGGGGCCCTAAGCAATCAACGTCTTTGTTAGACACTAGGTAGCAGAAACACGCAATCTAATTTGGGGGTTGATGGATGATAAACAAACGTGCATCGATGACACTATGAGTGATTATTTGCCTTTGCGCCTAAATTTACATGGCGTGGTTAGTGATGCCGGCATCTTACGTCGCCCTTTGATCTTTCGGCCTCAACTAAAAGCCGACTGATCGCACCTTGGGTTCGGCTGATGACCTTGCATAAATTATCGGCATGTGCAAAGCGAGCTTTCTGGAAATACAATGGCGAGGGGTAGTTCCGAGCCGGCGGGCTCAACGGGCTCCGGACCCATCCGACAGGCGGATTTCACATGCAGGATGGAAAGGTTGTGCATGTGGGATTCACCGGGGGTGGCGTGGGCGCGGAGTAGGTGGGGGCGCGTGGGTGTTTGGGGTTGATGGGCAGCAGGGGTAGGCGGGGCCAGCCGCCAAAAAAGGTGTACTCTGTATCAAGGAGGAAGTTTGAAGGGATTGGATGCAATGCAACCAAGGAAGGTGACGGTGGATCACAGTGACTGCTTTTTACATTGTAGAGTCTTCCAGATGGCCCCTAACAGGTCTGGATACACATTCTACCTAGCTTGATTGTTCCCTGCCGTCATGAACATCAGCGAGTGCTACCATAAGCCATCCAACAATGCCTCGCGAATCATGCATAGCTATGACCCTGGCCATGATTTTTACTCAGTTCGAATTTGGCCTGAGTATGATCCCATTATACCGCCTCATACCATCGAGTATCCCCGTCCCCTACCCTAGTTGACGAACAAGCTATCGTCATTGATATCGTACTGCTTGATCATCTGCGCCAGCTTATTCGCTTCCTGCGCGTAATTGAGGGGATAGATATTCAACACCTGATATCGGGGCCTTTTACTACTATTAGCTTGTACCCCATAGTGAACACTCGTAGCAACTTACTTCGGCTGATCCATGTACGTCTCCATCCTGGCCCGAATCCTAAAGTTGAACGTCTTGCACGTAGCGTCTAATATAGCAGTCGAGAAGTTCTGAGTGCCGTTTTCTTCATCATCGTTTTTCATCTTCATTAGATCGTTAGCCGATAGACCAACGATCTGCTGGCCGGCTTCGTCGAAGCAGTTCAACCAGAGAGTGCCGGTGTGGTCGGCGACGTTGACGCTGAGGACGTATCGGTATTGCGGCTGTGGGAACTTCATCTGACACTTTTCACACCACCACTCGCCTGGATTCTCCTCGATGACCTTCCTGTTACAGTTCGGCGTGGAGCAAGCTGGATACGCCACGGTACCTTGCCTGACATAGATGACAGATGCTTTCAGGCTGAAGTATGTAGGTTCAACCTGCATGTAGCTCTCTTCAGCCAAGATATCCGTGATCAACTTGCTGTCCTGCTTAGCATTGCCACCGGCAGCGGAGGAGAGGTTCTGATGTGTGGAGAAAGTCGCGTTCTGACCAACAGCATTGAACCATCCTCGCAGCTTGTGAGCTTCGTCGATGTCGGGGTCGATGGTCATGCTGCCAGAGCTGAGTAGACTCAGACTCCGGCCACCAAAGTCGGAAACTTTTACACCCTTGAATGCAAGGATTGACTCAAGCGGAGCATCAAACGACTGGGCCGAGTTACCCCAGATCGTGAGTCTAACGGAGGTCTGACTGTCATCGGCGAGGGTTAATTCTCGCTTGGTGAAGTCCTTGTTGGTCTTGCTCGACGTCAACGTGTTGACCTCACCCACTTCTTTGAGCACGCCAATGGTGTCGATAGTGGTGTCCTTCTCGACAGAGTTAAGGTCGCCAATTTTGGTGAAGTTGTACCGTATCTGTGGCTTGTTGTCTTGATCCTCCGCCTTCTCAACTTCTGTATCGCGCTCGAACTGCAACTCATAATCGTTCGGCAGGTTTGAGAACTGCTTCTTCGCTATAGTAACTCGGCATGGCGTAGCGATGTAGTATACCGTACCCTCCTCGAACACCGGATACAATTTATCTGCAGCATCGTTGAATGCGGTTGCCCGAATCTCGCCCGTGTCATCCAAAAGGTTGACGCTGAACAGCTTCCCCTCGCCTCTGCTGTTGTGCCACGTCTTCATATCGCCCTTGTGTGTGCATCGCGCGCGAATGGTCCACTTCTGCGCATACGGAGAGAGGGATTCGATCGGATAGAGGTGCGGGTGGGTGGAGGTACTAGGGTTGCTCTGGTGGACAGGAAGCGACCGCTGTTGTTGCTGGGGTTGTTGAGCTGGCTGCGCGGGTTTGTTTCCATAAAAGTCGTTGCCAGAAATTGCTGCGGGCTGCGGCTCGGACTTGATGTCAAGTGCATCCGGCTGCCCAATCTTCTCGTGCTCGCCGTACTGCTCAAGCACCTCAAGCTCCATGATGATGAGAATCTTCTTCTCCTTCACCTGCTGAGGATTGTACTTTATCAGTCGCACGATCGAGCCCTTCTTCAGCTTTCCAGACAGAACAATGTCATTCGCCGCTACAAAACGTTAGCCTACACAGTCGTCGGCCAACAAGCGTCCACCCACCTGTGGCGATCATGGTCTGTATGAAATTTCGAATGTCGCTCAGCACCACTCGAAAACGCTGGATGCCATTCGCCTCGCCAGCCTTGGGCTCCATCGTCTTGATTTGGACACATTGTAAAACGGGATGTTCGACAAAGCAGCCGTTAGGCTCAAAGATGCTCCTGCGACAGCATCAATATTTGTTGTTCAAGCTATGCAGATAACGGACCTAATGGCACCCTGTGTGATAACCTGCTCCGCCATACTGATTCCAAGATATTACGTGTGCGATGAGGAAGAGGGAGATGGTATAACGGTGAGGCGAGTTGAGAGGGACCAGGCATAGTCCGACGCGTTCAAGATGCGACGCGTAGAGTGTTCACGTGACAAGGCTCGTGGCGCAGCCCCGCACTAGACCGCAATTGATAACACCCATATACGTGAGCGGACCCTCGCAGCTTCACATTCCCAGGTTGACAGGTGACGCCTCTAACGAGCCGCAACATCCACCATGGCCGACAACGACATGGCGACAAAGGCCCCCGAGAGCGATGCACAAGAGGCGACATCAGCACCTGCTGGACAGAGCATCTTCCCGAGCGATACGCCGGCGCAAGCGGGGCCGACAATGGGAGTACGTTCTACCTTTCCCGACAAAGATACCGCTGATCGGCTCAGGACCATTGCACGACGGACAGACCTGTTCCGACCGGCGAAATTCCCACCGGCGAGTTGACCAAGCTTGGCGGAGTCGACGTGTATGTCGCGAAACCCTCAGATTATCCGCATGCACCTTCGAAGCTATTGCTCCTCCTCACAGGCGGCACAGGCTTCAAGTCGACAAACAACCAGCTCCAGGCGGACAAGTATGCAGGAGAGGGTTATCTAGTCGTCATGCCGGACCAGTTCGAGAATGACCCGGCGCCGAACTCGGTTGACATGACGCAGCTCCCACAAGACGCCTCGTGGCTTGACTCAATAAAGCTCAAGACAGCCGAAGGAATGAAGGCTTTTATGATTGATATGTGGCTTGCAAGGCACACGCCTGAGAAGGTCCTGCCGTTACTACACAAAGTGGTCGAGGGAGCGAAGGAGGAGTTTGCGGATGCTGTCGCGAACGGAGGAGGCATATACGGTGTCGGGTACTGCTTCGGCGCCAAGTACATCCTACAACTGGCTGGCGAGCACCCAGACACCGTCGCATGGGGACAAGAAACCCCGAAAGATGAAGAACACGGCACGGTGAAGAAAGAGCCCGTCATCAAAGCCGGTGCTATTGCTCACGGAACTATGGTGACCAAGGAGGATCTGGAAGCCGTCAAAGTACCGGTCTATATTGCCGCAGTGAAAGACGATCCACTCTTCCCGGAAGACGAAGTTTTGACCCCAGGTCGTCGGGCCATGGAGAAGAATAATGTCGAGCACGAGATTCAAGTTTTCCCTGGAGTGCCTCACGGCTTCGCGGTGTTTGGAGATTACGACGACCCAAAGATCAAGCAGTCACAGGCGCAGGCGTTTGGGCAAATGCTCGGTTGGATCCAATCTCATTAAGGCTTTACGAGCGATCGGCTGTGTCACCCAATCACACATATTGGTTCTGCGGGGTGCATGCATCGGCGTTATATTTCCACGGATTTTTTATACAGTTGTGTTTACCCCCGGTTCCAACCCCGAATTGAACGAATCATTATATTTTGCCATTGTCAAAGTCACTTCTGTTAGTAATTCCTTCTCCTGTTTGGTCTAGATATATTGGTCCAAACGGCACAGGAGCATCTTTGTTCAAGATGTATCCTCAGTAGGATATGGCATTATTAGGAACTGTCGCGCACCCCGAGCACTGTTCTGATTTACTCTTTGAGCACGTAAACACGACGAAACCCCCAATTACGCTCAGGACACAGATTCAAAATGCCGAAGGCTCTGGATTCTAACCAAATCAAGAATCGCATATTTCACATTAGTAGCATCGGCAGTTGTCCCTAGGCGAATGCTTGAATTGCTAGCGCGAGGTTTAGATGAATGAGTTCACCTACACCCCTGTCTATATATATATGGATAGTATTCCTCTGCAATATAGGCTACCTCCACATTTAATGCACCATGCGAGGCTTACAGTTCTCACAAAATAAAAAATGCAGGGTCCCCAGGCCGGCTTCTCTGCTAATTCCTCGACTTCTAACTTAGCAACGGGCCACCATGTATCTCCCATTCGTGGTGCTCTTTGCACCCATCGCCTCAAGTTTGAAGATAGCAACATCATTGCAATGGATCGAGCACACACCCCAACCCTACGCCATCCGCAACTTCTATAAGGGTTCCTCCGCTGCATCATTAGTCTCCGGTGGCGTCGCAAACCTTGGCAGCGACTCTTCCTTCGACCTCGCCGCCAATGCTGAAACCCAAGGTCTCAAACAATATGCCAATCACAAGAACATCCGCCTTATCTACACCATCTGCGAAGTTCCGTATAGAATTGTAGCGAATAAGGCGAGTGGAATTAAGGTGCTAGCAGATTTGAAGGGCAAAAAGATAGGTACCATGAGGGGTACGAGTGCGGGGGTCTTCATCCAAAGGATGATGGCTAGTGTGGGCGTGCAGGAAGGTCAGTACACCGTCGTCAGCGGAAATGTGTGTATGAAGGCACCCTGCGGATCTGATACCTTCCCCACCATGCTCAAGAATAAGCAAATCGATGCTTTCGGTATATGGGAGGCTGCCGTGGAACTCGGTGCCAAAGCCCTAGGCGATAATGCCATTCTCTTCCAAAACGCCTCCATCTACCGCGAAATCTACTCGCTCTACAGCACTACACAGAAACTCAACGATCCCGCCAAACGCAAGGACATTGTCAGCTTTGTACGCGCACTCAACCAGAGTCTCGAAGTTTACAATGATGAGCCTGAGTCCGTGTACAGTTTCGTGGCGAAAGAGGTCGGAATGGATGCTAGTGTTGTGAAGGATGTTTGGAAAGATCATTGGTGGACGGGGGTGTGGAGCAAGGACGTACCGCAGTTGCTGATTGAGGAGGATGCGTATTTGGCGAAGACGGATGGGAGGACTAAGGCGACTGCGAAGGAGTTGGAAACGTTCTTAGATGATTCCGTTATCAAGGAGCTATGAAAAGATTGTAAGTGGACATAAAAGTCTAATTTGGCTTAGTTGAAGGGCCTGTTTAGTACATAGTAACCTGGTCAAAGGTGGCGTTTTGCTCACTATACAATTTGACACTTGACTCGGAAGTACGAACTATGTCACAATAGCGAGATAATGGCACTTAGAGTACAGACAATGAGTATTGACACCCCGGATCAACTTCACTGCCTTCGCACTCCGATCTTTAATACATATATCTGTCTTTCCTGACCGATTCTCTTGGAAAGACTTGATCACTGTTATCGTTCGTTTGATAGTATCTACACTGATATTTTGCAATAACATATGCGTCACTATGGTTCCAGTCCTCCCTAAATTATGGGAGAGCGGCGGGGCTCTGATTAGGGCCCAGACTGCCACGTAAGTAGGCGGACGCAGGGCTCTAATTTTAATAAAAAAAAATTATCAATTAACTAGTAGCTATTATGTCGTTAAACTTATTGAATAACCTAAAAAGATAATATGAAAAGATATTTTATTACAAGTATCTTAAAATATAAGAAGTTTATTAGTCATAATTTTTAACTATAATTATCTAAGACCTATATTTTAGTATAACTATCGATATTCGAAAGGTTGAGAGCGCCCGTGTTTGGATACCAAGTTGTAGTCTAGTTCACTGTCCTGCTGAAGGACCAGGCGAACGATCGTTGGCGAAGACATGATATGTGAGGAAGATGGCTGAGTATAAGAGGTGGATGTAGTGAGTGGGAGGCTGGTATCATCGCAGGCAATTTTTATACTGTGGACAGTAGTGTGGGTGTGCTAACTCATCACGACCGCTGTTGGTCTCTCAACCAGGCTCTGCGGTTCGATAGTATATGTTATTGCTCGTCGCCTCAATGTCCGATGTTCGAAACAATACCTCGTCGGTATTATTGTGTATAGCTCTACAGCTCTATTATCGTGTATAAGGTGTGGGTATAGCACCTCTACTGTGTATAAACTCCCACTATGTTTCGTGTGGACCTTAAAACTGATTTATTATTTATTAATATATAGTTCTATAACTCCTATTATAATTATATAACCAAAGAATAGTATTACTATAGATATATTAGTATACTACTACCTCTATCTTCTATGTACACCCCCCGTCACTATTACAGGTTGACCAGAATGTAGGCATTATAACGTATCATTCCAACGTGCATGTGCCCATAATTAAGTCCATGCCTATCTATACTATGGCAAAGAAACGTTAGCCGTTACTTCCCTAAGCGCCTAAGTGAATATACAGTGCCCGCAAGTGCAGTCGCACTAAGTTCTGCGACCGCACGTCCGCCACCGCATCATGCACCAGCTTGACTACCGTCTCGTGCCCGTTCTCTGCCGCCCACGATAGCGGTGTCCGTCTATCACCATACTTAGGGTTCACGTCGACTCCGTACACCGAAAGCCGCACTGGAAAAAATAAATGAGATGCTAATTTGCGGTTAAAGCCAAATCCAAGGTCACAGCGAAGAAATCGTACGAAGACGTTGTGCGAAGGCTGGAAAGAGAAACAAGGAAGTGCGCTGTGTGACTGCTGCGAAGAAGTGATCGTGGTAGGAAACACCAACTTGATCGTAGCAGGTCTATCACAGGAGGGCGGTACACTCGTAAACAAAGTCCACGAAAATGAAATCGGTATACACGCTGTGAAGTCGTTACTAGAGATCTGTCAGAACTCTCATCTCAACCGTGTTTCTACAATCCTCATAAACTCGATCCAGTATGTCTCTTTGGCCCACTTCGCTAGCGCAGTCGCTGTCTGGAACAGCTTGAAAAACGCCATGGCCGATCCCAAGCCCCCACTATCTAAAGGGCCCAATACAACAACACCATCGTTAGTAAGATCCCTGTAGGCGATGTGTAACTTCCAGTCCATGCCGATGGCTGTCCATCCAAAGACTGGAAGACCACTGCTTATTTGATAAGATTCGACGAATCCCGCCGTTGAATTTCCGCCCTCAACCGGATAGCTATCACCCTCTATAGCGGGGGCTTGCCCATTGATCGCCGATGTTGGTGTTTTTCCATCCGCCGTTCCTCCACTCGCCATCCTCGATCGCACTTTCAATTCATCCAACTTCGCTAGCCCCGCGAAGCACCACACCCCAAGTTGTAGACTAGCCTCGAGATAGCTTTTCCCAGGCTCGCCGACCTCAACACAGCCAGGTAAGGCTAGCCTGCTCACGCTGGTCTCGGACATTTGGCTGAGCCGCATTATGGGATCGGACATCCGAAGTGCGGTATAGATGGGCGCTGTGGCGGGTGTATGGGTAGAGATTGCGATGGCAAGATCGGCTTTCTTGGTGGGGATTGCGGTGTTGTGCACATGAGGAAGGAGGGTGGCGCTATTGATGTCGCTATACTGGCTGTGACCTATGTTAAACTTGCCGCGAAAGAACCTGGTTAGAGTCAGGACTCACACATCCTTGACGCATAGCATCCCTTCGAGCTCTGGCTGCGCAAATACGTCTTCCAAGAGCTTGTTCGCTAACGTCAACCATGGGCCTTCCGGTTCGTTATCAATGAAACAGGACTTCGCTCTTGCAACTGTGTTTGTGGCTATTCTCCAGAGGCTCTGCTCGGCAAACTCATCGCTAGTACTGGAGGCCATGAAAGCGTAGTCGGGAATATGTTCAAAAGGTAAGTTGGCTTTGATGGTTTCCTAGACATATCTCTCGTTAAGTGCCGCAAAATGTGTTCGCAGATAAAAGATCATCGGACCTTTAGAGTACTAGGAATGACTCCAACCCCATGCAAGGGCAATCCATACATCATATCAAGCACGTTTTGTGGGGTGTTCTCGTCTGGGGAGGTGGTGTACCTGAGCGGCGGGGTAGCGAAGCGGTAGATATCTCGCAGCTCACGTACAAGACTATTCGCCCTAACTTTGGCTGGAGAAGACGATCGTGAGTGCGCGGCCGGAGGTAGTTGGATGTCGCTGAATGCGGAGGTAGTTGCGGTAATGGACAGCTGGTCGTCCTAGGTCCTGGTGCGCTTGCGCGGCGATGGCATGGTATCGCAGCTACAGAGGCTCGAACTTGCGTTACGCTTCAGATATGGAGATCTTGAGAGTGGTCTAGGAACGGAAAACGATTTCTTCGGTGAAATCGAGAGTGGTGGAGATACTGGAGCGATGTAGGTAGCCCCATCTCGATGACCGGTAGATACAGGTTCTTGTAATGGTGCCTCAGGACATTCGCGATTGGAACT
Source organism: Darksidea phi (assembly GCA_030770425.1). Lineage (NCBI taxonomy): Eukaryota > Fungi > Ascomycota > Dothideomycetes > Pleosporales > Lentitheciaceae > Darksidea > Darksidea phi. The sequence continues at coordinate 147,653 of JASJFT010000050.1, read as the reverse complement.
ATCAGACGCCCATGAGCAAACAAAGTTCCATTCACCTGCCATAAGGCGCGGCACAGTGATGTAGAACGGGAAAGCACGTACGATAGTTGAGAAGCGCGAACCTGAAATCGAGTGCGCTTAGATCGTTGAGTCCGCCGGCTGTTGACCGAGCAACCACTGATTTTCGAAACTTCAGGAGCTCAGTTGACTAAGCGCATGCGCCACAGTCACGACAGCCGATCATGGATTGTTCACACCTTTATTTCTTTTACTCTCCTGGTTAGAAAAGAGAAGGATCTGTAACGCGGTAGCCTCAACAAGTCCTCATAGAGAGGTTTCGCACACCCTTACCGTATCTTATCTCGGTCTCAGAGCAAGCCCGAGGGTGTCCTGTCGGTACGACTAGGACGCATTCGCATCGGCAGGCTGGATAAGGCCTGGCTAGGTAGTCGTGCGCCGAGTAGTTTTGAGTAACGGGTAGGTGGCGTGGTTGTGGTGCGGCCGGCTCATCAATCAAGGGGTTTGACTTAGCAAACTACCATTCATCACTTCTGCTCTGGAATGATGGACCGGTGGGAAGCCCATCGGTGGCCGTGGTGCTAAAATCGCCGGCGAAAGCCTGCAAAGCTTCTTGAGGTCAGTTACCTTACGTAATCATTGGAAGCGAGATTCGTAAATAAATGCGCCCTTCTAGAAGCCTGGCTGCGAAACTCCCCTCCTGTGTTTTCTGGTGTCGCACGACTCGAGCCCCAAATGACAACGCGCTGATACAGACGAACTGCGCACTGCGACGCCCTCCCTTAAAACTAGGCAGAGCAACTGCCCCCGGCCGACGTCAACGCACGAATCAATAGTCTTCGCGGCCGCTTGGAGCATCGTGAGGGAGCACGTCCAGCGAGTCATCCCGCCTTTCAAAGCACTTAACGGAGGGCATACCCAGAAACGCCCTTGGATATATATACTCCTCAAAGGGGATCTGAAGCGTCTGTTGGTAGCCCTGCGCACCCCTTAGATATAGCCTAGCACTTTTCAACAAGTTACTAACATTTTCTTTCATCAAGATTTATTGAACCATAATCGAATGTGCTCCATCACACCGTACATATACCCAGTTCGACGCCCTACCATTTCGAAGCATGAACGAACAAGCGCTACCAATAAAATCTGTTCGAGACCTTTCCCCCCTTTACGAAGCATTCTCCGAGGAAGATGACGAACACGGCAATCCAATATTTTTATACTCGTCGTTTGGCTTCATCACCAGTGAATATATTGTCTACTTCGGCCAGTCAAACCTCAGGAAGTACGAATTAACTCCGAAAGATATCAAGAATAGCCTGAAACTTCTTCCGGACGAAGATGTATACCCTGAGGCCCCCTCGAATGTTACAGTCTTTTCAACGCTAATAGACAGTAATGTCTTTTTAAAAGGCCCAAAGCTAAACACGGCTTTGAACGATACGGGTCTATTACCGAAGCTTCTTTTACAGGAAGTTGAGACAATGGAGCTCCTAATGCGTAACCCACATCCGCATATTATCGGTTATCGCGGTTGTATGATTAAACGTGGTCGTATTGTCGGCCTTATCTTAGATCGATATCCTATAACACTGAAGCAGCGACTACAGAAGGGTGCGCGACATTTCAACGTCGAGGATTGCATGAGGAAGATAATATCCGCGGTTCGCCATCTCCATTCACTAGGGCTGGCACATAATGACCTCACACCAATGAACATTATGATCGACGGATATGATACTCCTGTCGTTATCGATTATGGTTCTTGCCAACCTTTTGAAAGCGCTCTTATCACAGGGGGCACGCCGGGGTGGATCGATGAGGACTTTACGACTTCAGCGCAGAAGCACGATGAAATTGGCCTAGGTAAGATTCGAGCTTGGCTTGAAGAGAGAGCGAGACACGGATAGTAGACGAACAAGAGAACAGGATTATCGGAAATAGTTATTGTGTGACAATCATGTTGTATTCATCTGTCCCATCGGCATATCCTCCAATAGCTGCTCCATCTCTTGCGTTGTTGGCCTAAGACGAGGTATTCGTCGAGGTATTTGTCAGTGGCACATAATGTTCAGAGGTTTTACAATCTGCGCGTTCGCAGTCCTTTTTCTCTCGGAGTCTTTGAATTCGTCTCCCCTCTGGGCTCGGGCGTCGGGCGTGATCTTGACAGTCGTGCGAAATTCGCACCTTCGCTAGTGTTAGACCTGACGCATAAAAGGCAGCTAGTCCACTCGCATAGTTAGGGGTGAGGTACTGCTGGCGTTCCGCCTTGTCTTGTCTCGACAGTCGTCCGTGTGCGTGATGCTACAGGGTGGAGGAAGGGATATTGCTAGATTCTGGTGTACGTTCTGGGCTTTGGAGGTCAACGTAGCTGGGGGACTCGAGGCTGATAAGCGTTCCTCTGACACGGCACAATCTACGGCTGTGTGGTCAGGTGGCAATGATCTTGACGCGAACGGCCATATGCAGCAATATTTGTACCCTAGAATGCACTTACAAAGTAAGGTCGTTCTAATTCGTCTTTTCCCGTTATGCTTGTCGCTTTCGCGGGAGATTTACCGAGCCCAAATGCGTACGAACACCAATTATGCCAAGGAGTGCCTGGCCGCTGGGGTTGACAAAGAGCCCTATTGGTGTCATGGAGAAAAAACAAGAAAAAAAAAACAAGTAGATTTTCTCTAAAACGGCAGGCCAAAGTAATGTTACTGGAGCTCGCTTAGAAACCACTGTAAGGTGCAGCCTATGTGAGATGGTACTTGGAGTTGCCACCGCTAGCAGGGAGGATGGCCGTCCCACTCCGGCCACAGGGTTGCGCTGGAGGCGCTCGATTTTTCGGTGTGGATGAAGAGAGATATTAGCGTAGGCGTTGGTGGTTCTGAAGGAGAAGACAGGCGAAGAAGCGACCGCCAAGTGCTATAAAGTACAAGGCCATCATCTGATTAGATTTGGAGAGGTTAAGATCTGGAACCTACCCTCGGGGCCTGGTGGTCCACTTGCGGGGACCAAAACATGGTCCGCTGCGAGACCCAAAATGGGTCCCTATTGCCAGAAATAGCCCATATTTGGGGCGCGGCTAGATATTAGGCATTTCTGGGTTGATGAGTGTAGCTTGTTACTATAACAATTACAAACATGGCTAGATTTTCTGTGGGGTGGCTTCGTTTTAGTTCCCGCAGTGGAGCCTGGTTTAAGCCCAAGATGCGTGCTCGGAAACGATTTAGCGAGGCGCACCCACCATAGGCTATACACCTACGGACAACTTATTCCGACTCCATCCCCATCCACGCAAAGAATTAGGCGCTGCTGGACAAAGGTCTGTGCCGGAACGGGTCGGCCGCCCTCCCTGCTAGCGTCACCGAGGTGTTCGTCTCTCCAGTTTTGTGCATTGCAAAGTCGCCTTCCGCTAACCCCACATGTCAACCATACCGCGCAACACTAGGCTGTGCAATCGCCCGCCCTCAGCTGAACCGTCGCGGCGACTAAAATGTGGACACCTTAGCGATTTGCGACCGTTTTGCAACATCTTGGTGCTTCCGATCCCGGAACCCCGAGTACTCCCTCACCTCTTGTTTGAACCAATAACAGACCAAAGGGATCTTTCTCCCATAGTCTATAGACTCTGTCATGATCCAGCTTTCTCTGCTCTCTTCTAACAGCTTCATCCTATACGAAAGTGTGGTACTCTTACCACGGCATCGATTCTGCTATAAATAGGACGGTCTTTGCCTCTGCTACGATAGTTATCAGCGCTAGTTCGGCTAGAACCATAGTCCCATCTTGCTGCAATGACCCTGCTTACACCCTTCACATAGATCGCTCCTATATAGGCTATTACTCTACCCTAAGAAGTGAGGGCGTTCTACCTAGACTCCAGACTACTTTTTGTGATGGGCTGGTACCAGGGGTACTCAAGCGTAGCTAGCGCTCCGGCCATCAGCCAGCCAGGCTATCCTTCTGATCAAACTGAACCTCAGAACAACTAGCTATATAGGGGAAAGGCCCCGCTCGCTCGCCTAGTAGCGGGCCACGCGTGACGCTATGTAAGGGCTAGGCAGAGCCTAGCCCATAACAAAATATAACGTGTTTCATAAGCGAGCCGTCCTTACAAGCGAGCCGTCCACCTCGCGAACTTTTTGCGACGCGTTACCTATCAACTCTCATGGCTCAACCAACTACTATTCGATTGCCCTACAACGAAGCAGATATCTCCCTAGCCATCTTAGCTATCAATACAAATTAGATTTAGAGCGAACGAGAGGCTATACGAACTTTTAACGTCCCCCGATCAACGCTGCGCGAACGACGCGCTGGAATCGCTACGCGACGCGATTGCCAGCCCAACTTAAGGAAGCTTTCTGAGCTAGAGGAGGAGGTAATTATTAGCTATATACTCGACCTGGATTCGCGAGGATTTGCCCCTACTCTAGATACTATACGAGATATGGCGAATAGACTACTTACTACGCGCGGCGCTGAGCAGGTGGGCAAGTAGTAGCCTAGGAACTTCGTCTAGCGAACTAATAGTATTAAAATACGATTTAATCGACCCTACGATCGATAGCGAGCTCTCTACGAGGATCCTAATATTATTCGACTCTAGTTTAAGTGTATAGTACGCGTTTAAGCTAAGTAGGGTATCTATAATAAGGATATCTATAACTTCGACGAAGCTAGCTTTCTAATAGGTAAGATAATACCGTAACTAATTGTTACTAGTTTAGAGAGACGTAGGTAGGCTAAAGCTATCTAGCTAGGTAATCGCGAGTAGGTTACTATAATATAAGGAATTAATACTACTAGGTAGACTATTCCGCCCTTTATTATCTTTACTAGTAAGTACTACCTCTCTACCTAGTACGAGAGCGATATACTAGGCGATTAGGCTATCGCTATTAGTAAGAACGGCTAGACGAATAATAATCTAGGAGTTACCTAGCTAAAGTACTTTATTAGGTATACGATAGATCGTAGAGTAGATATACGCTAGCTACTAATTCTTAATAACTATAGTAGTTATATCTCGAACGAATTCTAGGACCTCTATAAGGAGAATAATATCTATACTCTCTATATACTAGCTTATTCGTTATATCTCCTATAGCTACTTAATATAGACTATTTCTCGCCGTTAAAGCGCGTGTATAGGGACTAGATTAATAGCCTAATTTATAATTATATCTACTATATTACGAAGCTTAAATTCCTACCTACCTTCTACGTAGCCTATAATAAGGCTATTATAGAGAAGAATATCTATACGAGCTTTTAAGGTATTAGTCTAGTTCTATACAATTTAGAGGTAGTAATCTCGAAGCTTAATATTAAGCTAAGGACGCCGTCGCTAGTAGCCCTACTAAAGACTATATAGGAAGCTAGAATACTAAGTAACGCGCGCGAAGTAGAGGCTTAATTAATATTAATTCGTAAGCGTATACGTAGGTATAAGAACTTATTACCTACTTCTATTATTCTAGTTATTAATTAGTTAAGTAAAGGTACTAAGGTATTAGCTTATAAAGCTATATTTATACGCGAATAAATCGCGAGCCTAGAGAAGATAATTAAGACCGCTATAACGCGTAGAAAGCGTAAAAAGAAGAGGATTTAGAAGTAGGGCGTCCTAACTAAGGTAGAGAGGGAGGCTATTATTATTTAAAAGGCTACTAAGTAGTAGTAAGAGAACGAAAGATATTAAGTTACTAGGTAATTAGGTATAAGTCGATAGGCTTTAGCGCGCTATACGCGCTGTAGAGAACCTAGGTATAACTTACGAACGTATAAGAAGGCTACTATAGATACTACTTAATTTAGAATAGCTATTATATCGATAGATTTCTAGTACGTTATTAAACTACGTAGCTTTTTAGGTATAAAAAGTTCGCGAGGTAGACGGCTCGCTTGTAAGGACGGCTCGCTTATAAAATACGTTAGAATATTATAATATATTTACGTAGCGAGCGGCTATTCTAAGCGAGCGGCCACCCTTAAAATATATCTAAAAATCGAAAATCTACACCTTTATATCTCTATAACAACCTTTTAATAATCTTTTAAATTTTAATAGAATATAGATAGTATCTAGATAAAGAGGATATTAGATTCCTAAAAGCTAAAAGCTAATATTACGTAAGATATTATAGAAAAGGTAAAATTTCTTAAATTTGGGGGCCAAAATACGGCTATCTTAAGGAATATTAATTTTTAACTTTTAGGAATTTAATATCCTCTTTATCTAGATACTATCTATATTCTATTAAAATTTAAAAGATTATTAAAAGGTTGTTGTAGAGATATAAAGGTGTAGATTTTCGATTTTTAGGTGTATTTTGAGGGTGGCCGCTCGCTTAGAATGGCCGCTCGCTACGTAAACATGTTAGTTATAAATAAAAATCGCTTAGTTAATAATAATAACTTTTTTAGGTATATAGTATTAGGGACTATCACATTTCTTATTCTATACGTCTAGAGGGCTAATTTTTTTTTACAAGAGTAACTACGAAAAAAGAGGCCAAAAGGTGGCAAAAACATACAACAGAGGGGATTCGCCAATAGTTACCCACTTGACTACTAGTCCACCGGTAACAGGTTTATATATGCTAGATTAGACGGGGTAGCCAGTTCCCCTGTTCCTATGGTTGTATGTACCAGAGAGGGTGGTATGGGAAATAGATATAGGAGGGGATGACACGAAGCGAGGCCTCCCTCGTGGCTATGCAAGCCCTACGCGGAGGGCCATATTAAAAGGCGAGAAGCCGCATGCTCGGGGCGTATGCCTCGCGATATTTAAGCTGTTGTATTCTTCCAATTGAAAGCCGTTGTCCTGGATTATTTTGAACTAATGTCGCTGCCTTGAAATCCACTCCTCTTGCCAAGACGATGTCAAAACCTCGCGCATGTTGCAATCGCTTACTGTATTTTCTTATCCAATTTTGCTTGATTCATTTCGTTTGCGCTATAGGTTGCCGTTGCTTTCTTGAGGAATCCAAACAGGTTGATATACGACGCCCCTAAAGCTGTCACCAAGGACAAGCATACAAGGAGAACAGGAAACCACCACCAATGGATATTGGATGGAATTATCGACATGCTAAATATACCCTAAAATAAGTTAGCGGGAGTTGAACTGCTGAAGACGCGTGTTACAAGTACCGTAGTTGAGCTCAACGGTAGGTAGACCTGTGCAAAAGGTTAGACTTTTACTGAATTAAAATTAAGACAGCCTTTGAGATATAAGTGCTTACCACAGTCATGAGCGTAAGGACTCGAAGGAAATTGCTATGTCGTGTTGAAGCGCTGCTCTCTCTTAGCGACGATGCTCCTACAATCTTGATATTATTAGATGTCATTCTCTGCATACGTATCAACACACTTACCCCAGCCTTCATTCCGTCAAAAAGCACAAGGTGCTGGTGAAGGCGAATTGTGCAAGATCGTAGATTAGCGATTTGCCCCTTAATCGCAAGCAAATGCCTCCTCCATCGGTCACGAAGCGCATCAAACCCTTGTAAGTCGAACGCTTGAATTTCATCACGCTCAAAAACCTCCCATGCTTGTATTGTACGTGTGTAGCAGTCGTGAAAGCGTTGAATCGTAAGGACGGTATGCGTGAGTTCTTTCGTTCTGCTCAGCTTCTCGTTATCGAGGAAATAATCCAGAGCTTCGTCCCGCTTCAACTGCGGATCAGCACTTTGAGTTTCGTAGCTAACAGTTGTGGCTCACTTACGTAAGCATCCATCCTCTCTGCAAATGAGTCGATGAGCGCCTGCGACTCGGTGACTGCTTGCTCAATTCGAAATGACAAGATGTCGAGAAAGAATTCCCGTGGATTCCACAAGGGACGCTCCAGTGCTCGTAGCCCTCCTGCTGCTGGCTCAATAGGTGCTGGCAGCTCCAAGTATGCCTGATGATCGGGCTCACTGCCAAAATACGTATCTACGCAGCAATAGCTGGTGTAGCGCCACTCATCAACTCCTGTAATTAAGAAGGAAAGTTGAGCCTCGTAATAATATAGGTCATTCGCACCGTCGCCCACACCAAGAGGGAGAATTCTTGATGCTCTTAAGGGTTTATCATTTAAAATTCGTGTGTCAGTTTTACAGGATCCACGGCGTATGGCGTAGTAAGGAATGTGAAACTCAAGGGCATATGAGATGTCACCCTGGTGCGTGGTCAGCATACGCATCGTTCGTTATGTCTCTTGTCTCAATTTTGGGCGTTGCTCACAATTCTAGCACTGAAAGACGACCGCATCTGCAAATGTTGCTCGAAGTACGACCGGAGGGACGGTATTGTTCGCATAGAGGCCGTGAAAGCTATCACTAACGCGCAATCTCTGGACAAGTTTGGCACAAAGCTACGAGGGCCATTCTTTAGATGGGAACTACATCAGTCCACTTGGGGTGAACATACATTGTTCGCCGATCAACATTCCGCTCCAGTCTCTATTGCATGGTAAGGACAAAATCAAACAGTAAAACTAGCCCTATCATAAACTCACAGATGCTGATAGTATTTTCAATAGATGGGGTAGTCGCATTGCTTTTGACTCTTTGATTACACCAGTAGGCGGATATTGGAGGTATCCATCCTCTCCAGCGGAATCCCATGCTCGTTGAGACTTTCCATCGCTCTTTGGATCGTTGCGCTCGTCAAGAAGAACTATCTCATTGGGTGTACTCGTCAAGAAGAACTATCTCATTGGGTGTACTCGTCAAGAAGAACTATCTCATTGGGTGTACTCGTCAAGAATGGTGTTTTACGACCACTGATACCGTTGTCGTCTTGGAAGAAACGATGTAAAGCCGGGTATTTGAATGCGTTTGGCGGATGTAAAGGGTTTCTTTCCGCCCCGAAAAATTTTGCAAGCAACTTTCTTTTATCAATAAGAGAATTTGGCTGAGTAGACAAGAGCCGCCTGTCCTCAGGTTTGTATCTGAGTGTCTTCCGCAAGGCAAAAAGGTCATCCCAGCGTCTTCCTAGACCACTATTGCTGAGGGTCATCGTGTCGGCTGAGAAAACAATATTCAACGGATACCAATTTTGACTGTGGAGATATATCTAATCTAATTACTTGCCAACAATAACGTGTACCGCTTCTATTGGACCATACCTCATAGTGAATCCGTTAAAGTGCGGTGCATCAATCGCCTCACTTTTTACACTGCGCCTCCGCAGGTATCAGCTCTGCAGGAGTCCGATTGGATGTTCCGAATCTGTTAGACCTATCATAGTTCATATTCGCCACGCTGATACAATTTGTCAGCATGGCTGCGAGTCTGCTGCAGTAAGGCTCTTTCCACGGCTCTTTCCGCGGACCTTTCTAGGATTCAGCCCCGCCTAGCATTCAGTTGATTCAGTCCGCTCAGCATATACTTGATTCAGCCTATCTACCAGTATCGTAACAAACCCTCCTAAAATCACACAATGTTCACTATGGCACAGAAAAAGCCATGGATTTGCGTAAGACCAAAGAAGATTCGTATTGTTCTATTCTAACGGATCACGCAGTGTGCTTGCGATTGCCAGAATGAAGCTACGGATACTCTTTGCGCGCACTGTCCCACGAAAGACGACAAAGGCATGCCTCTAGCGAGTCACAAAAAATGCGGGACTTGTAAACTTGTTTCTCCTAATGAGGCGGCTGTGTACCTCCTAATTCCTACTCTTCAAGAGGACCACTTTCTCCTCCCATACAACTCTACGCCAGAGTCAGTTACATGGTACTGTGTAAGTTAGACTACGCATTTGATGAAGTATACTTCTAATTTGAGGGAGTGCAATTGTGGAGATGGGCCGCACCAGGAATGGATGGGTCCTGCTTGTGTCATTTGCGATCATTCTAAGTGCAGCACCTGCAAGACGGCGCCATTATCCAATTCACGAATACTGCCAGTCTTAGGGTATCATGGTCCCGTAAATGCCGACCCAACTCTGCCCTACTCCTGCAATAGTTCTCTTCGTAGCTTACTACCCTGAAGCAAGCCTTTGTAATCCTTCTACACTGTTACATAGTCCTAGGCCTTGCTAGTCATTATTTCGTATACTAGTCAGCCAAAAAACCTCATATGGGTTGGACACTAGATGCAAGCATTGCCTCACAAGATAAATTTTGGGTCCCTAGCGAACTACGTTCTCAGTCGACGGCAACGTCAAACCTGAGCGTGATGTTACGACCCAGGCGGACTGCTTCGAGTCTTGGTTAACGGGTCAAGGACGTTGCTATTGAGATGGTTAACATTGTAAAGATATGGACTAAGAATGAGTCGATGGACCAAAGGTTCCCAGAGTTCGCGCTGTGTACGCATGCCGTGATAGCTTACCAGGCCTATCGGCACCCGAGGCGTAAGAGAAATCAAATCAAATCGAATCAGACCTTACTTAAAAAAACCTTTATATAAGACTTAAAGGCCGAGTTAGAAGTATTACTCGAAAAGGGGTAGAAGTTAAACGAAGAACAAATATAACTCGAGAAGATATACTATTTAAAAATCTATACTAAGATCCTAGTAAGAGATTTACTCTACTATTATAGCCTCTCTAATATTTTAGGATCTTAATATATATATCGGGGTAAGAAGTAAATCGAAAAACTACTATTTAACAATATTTACTATAGGTCTTGTACTTAGCTGGTAATATCTTGATTTAAGGCTTATATAAGTATAGAAGTTCGGATCTTTTACCGTATACTAGACGATATATAAACCCTATAGTCTTTCCTCTAAGGATACGTTTATAGCGAGATACTACGACGACCAAGCGAAGCTTATTAGGACGGTGGACCAGAGCGAGGCTCAGAAGTACGGCCCTCCCCCGTCTTTATAATATAATATTATTAGACTTGTCCATCGTTCACATTTGAGGTCTTTGTGATAAAGGAATTGGAGAATACAGATGGGATATGGATAGGATATGGAGCGTAGGTTCTCGATACATGGCGAATTTTAAGGGAAGCCAATCTCATCTTGGTATCATTCATGCATTCACTAGTGGAAATATGTGCATCTATGAATCAGACACGCAGATGCTTCTGTAGTGTTACGCGCCACATGCCTACGCCCTATGGCTCACCCGTCTAGCCTATAATTATAAGGAGTTTCGACGTAGGCAAAAGCATGAGTGTATCCACGGCGCGGCGCCCAGAGGCCCCGGACACTAAGGCAAACTACCTTTCATCGAGTCACTAACGGTCCATGGGATACGGGAATTTTGTCCTGACTAGAGCCGTCATCCTCTTCAAGCGCCTGTAATCGCGGCCGCTTAGTTAGGCTCGGGTTCCTCGGCCGCCAGCGCGAAAACCACTTGAATATCTCGGGCGCTATCTCCTTCAGGTGGTGCTAATAACGCCAAGCTCGCGGGTACCCCCGTACTGACCATAATAATGACCTTTTTTCCCTTTGATTTCTTCTCTTTTTGATACAGACCTCATATCCGAAAAAGTGTCACCAGCAGTGGGCGAAGTTGTGATGTCGATAATTTCTTCATATGAAGCTGACGTGATCAGACATTGCTATGCTATTACAAACTGGTATATTTCTTTCCCGAAACCCAGAACAATCATATCGTACAATGTGAATCACTGATGCAAAGATACCCAGGTTCAGCTGTCCATCCTGGTATATATGTAGTTCCTAAACGCCTGGTATCATGACGGGAAATATGCTAACGTGGGGAACTTCGCGCCTCGGAGAACAAGCAAAATCGCACCAAAAACCCATGGATAGCGAGTGTCATCAATCAAGATCTCCGGAGAAGTTTCGTCTCTTTTGTGTAGAAGAATCGTCAAGCGTCCGCAGTGGGATTCCGAAGTCGTCTTCTTCGGGCCACTCGTCCTCGTCGCTGGACTCCCAAGAGCATGGGATCTTCTCGGTAGTGCGGGGTACACGGTAGGTGTTGAAACTGAAGACGCCGTCCGAAATGTTTGCGGCGATACGTAGCATGAGCTGCACTAAATGCGCAGGCGGACCAAGTACTATCTCGCACGTCTTACGGATCAAAGCGGCTGTGAACTGTTTCGTCGGACCATGAGCGGGAGGGCGGAATAGATTCTGAGGCGGTGGCATTGGGGAAAAGGCACGCTTTTGAGAAGCACCGGTAAGCCGCTTCATACGAATGGCGGCTGGCGGCGTGGGCACGTCCAAGGATGGCGGCCGGACACTGTCATCATCCGAATCGCTAACGAGCGGAGGCGTGGATGGCGGGGAGGATGGATGAACGTCGATTGTCGGGGTTGAGACGGGTTGGTCCAATGTCGGAGTGACTGGTGCACCTTCTTCAGTGGGTTCAGAGGATGGTGCTCTCAACGTTAGGTCAGACGTCTGGCGTCGATGTTTGCTGCGACCTCGTGGTTCCTGGTCTTGTATGCCAGCTGCCTCTGACCACGGGTTAATAAGCTCAGCCTCAGCATCCTCGAAAAGCGGCGATGGGCTGCGGTGGGTATCTAGCGAATAGAAGGAATCCGTGCTGGACATCAAGCTTTGCACGTCGACGGAATCTTTACGGTCGACCGCGGCCTCTGCCTCGGCTCCTGCGCTGGTATCTTCATGCGATGCCTTTGATATCATTCCTTCTTCAACCACTTCAGGCATGGGCGTATCGGCGATTGACGGTCGGGCAATGCTCATGGCTGTGGGCGCAGTGACAGATCTCCCGCCCTGGAATGTTCTCGCTCGCTCTAGTACAGACTGTAATGGCTTGGGCTGAGGCTTTGGTGGAGTGACTTCCAGGTTTGTCATCGGTGATTCAGGTGCTGCTTCGCTCTTATCCGTGTTAATGCTCGAGCGATCGTCCTCCTCGTATGACGACGTATTACCGGAGTCGGAGCCTGCCGGCACAGGCGTAGCCGGCCTTGAGCTATCTTCTGGCATCCACTTCTTGTCGAACAACCACTTCTTGGCTTTCTCTGGTGGTTTAATCGACCGTCGGCGTGGTGGAGTCTTCGGGCGCTCGGGCACTTCTACTGTAGAAACTTGCGTGAACGGTGATCGAGTCTTCTCATATTGTAACACCTGAGCTAGGACTGTCTTGAATTGCTCCACCTTCTCTCTATCCTCTGTAGAGTCATGCGGTATCTCTATCCGGTAGTATGAATCCTGCCGTATGCGCAACACGAATATCGACTCATCGTCGACGCACCAACATTGCGATTTTGGAAAAATGGTGTGTAGGAGGTTGCCGGAGTTTAGGAATGAGACATTGGACGATGTCACGCGATATATCCGCAACACACCTGGAACCTAGTCAGCGCCTACAACATGTTATATCTCGCGACTAACTGACCAACTGCTAATGTGCGTTCCGTCGCCGACCTCCAAGGTATCGGCTGCGATGTGCCTTCGTCATCATTGGCGCGCGGGCGGCGGGAAGGCGAGGCGCGTCGGCTGGGACCCGAGGCTGTGAACGAGACGATCTTGGTAGAGGAACAGACGAACAAAGTCTCTATCCCATCGGCACTGCCTGCAGGTACAGGTGCGGGAGCGGGGCGGGGCTTGTTCGCGATGCGCGCGGGGAGCGTGAAGGAGCGGCGGACGGGATTCGAGGCGGCAGCTGGCGGGGCTCGCTCTGGCGTCTCCGAATCGTCCGGCGGCATGACGAGCGGTTCAGGTGGGCATGGCTGGCCTGCGGTGATCGGGATACGAGCGGTGTCCAAGATGAAAGGTGCGTGAGCGGGCAGTGGAGAAGGCATGGTTCTCGTGCTTCGATCGCCCGGCGCCAAGGAAGGTTAGGTTTCAAGCCGATCAGCGGTCGCTCATACCACGGTCTTGCTTAATCTTTCGATGTTTGTAGCAGTGTCGTAAACAGCCTCGAGCTGCCCGTGTAGGGAAAATGCACAGTAAACAAAAGCGAAGCGCCGTAGAAGCGTCAAGCTCCCAATGGCTCACACACTTCGCTCTCATAGGCCGACGAGCTTGGGCCTCTGTACGTCATGGAGATCCGCCTGTTCCTTCGCACAGCCATCAGCTTTCGTCAACACCCTCACACATCGAGCGGCGTGGGAGATCACCACCATGAATTTTGATCCGAATGCAATCCTACGCGGGGCTCAGCTCACCCTTGTCGGCGGTATGCGCTTCCAGAGTCCACAACAAGGAGCCTGCTAAGTAAGCTTTACAGTACACCGCGCTCTCCAAAATCCCGGCCTCTTCACGTCCACGCACTATCGCCAGGCAGCATTGGCCGTTGCTGCCGGCTTTGCTATTCGTTTGATAGTTGCCATTCCCGTAGGTGATACTCTTGTTATATTAAGAGCACATCTGACGACATTGCAGATAGTGGGGGTCAGAGTTTTGCTATGGATCCTTTCTTTCATAGTCAACATGGAGCATGCGCAATGGGACGATGCAGTGACCAAAGGATTACACTTCCTGGAACATTCAGTTCTCCAAGTGCCCTTCTTCCTAATGACGCTTATGCGCTACATCACCCCGACCCTGGACCAGATGTTTATGGACAGTTTGCGTTGGGTTGACCAGACGTATATCCAGAAGCACAAGTCCGAAGATCCCCACAATCTACGCGCTCTCTACTATCCAAATCTGCAAATGTACCCAACACATGGACTGAAGCCGGAAAAGAGAACACCATTGAAGCAGACTATCACTGTCTTTGCTATCAAGTACGGCCGTAAAGCAGGCATCTCCCTGGCTGTATTGGCTCTGTCATATGTTCCGTATGTTGGACGCTTCGTGCTCCCAGCCGCGAGTTTCTACACTTTCCAAAACGCCGTCGGACCCCAACCAGCCATGGCAATTTTCGCAGGATCACTTCTCGTTCCGCGGAAATACTTGGTCATGTTCCTCCAGTCTTATTTCTCTTCGAGGACATTGATGCGTGAGCTTGTAAGTTAATACAATCTACGCGACAACAACTTAGCTAATCCTGTTCTAGCTTGAGCCATACTTCGCACGCGTGCATTACAATAAGGAACAGAAGAAGCTTTGGTTTAAAGATCGTGCCGGCGTCCTTTTCGGCTTTGGTCTTGGGTTCTACGTCTTTGTCAAGATACCCTTGGTTGGCGTTTTGATCTATGGACTTGCCGAAGCCTCAACGGCCTACCTTATCACCAAGGTCACGGAGCCGCCGCCGCCTCCATCCGAAGCCGAAGCATACAAGCAGGAGTCACTTCGATGGAAGAACAAGCACGAGTTTCTTAATCTTCCATGGCAGAATATGGATGCCCACAACATCGAGATGGCGAAGGAAAAGAATCGGTCTGAAGTTCGACAGACTCCGAGAAAGCAATTCAGCTAAAGTACCGCATTGGGTTTTTCAGTACACGTATATACTACTATAGAAATTCATAGTGCCCATAAGATAACGAAGACATTAGCCTCGGCTGCACGATGATGATAGTTGTTTTGATAGGTGTGGTAGTACCCCGCAGCGGGGCTACAACTTCTCCTAATCGCTGCAAATCGCTGCAGCTTCCGACGATACGTAACGGCTTTGGTTGTGCTTGAGCTTATCAACTTCCTTGTTCATCCATTCATCAAGGACTGGCTTGAAGCTAGGCTCCACGGAGACAAGAGATGGGGTTTATCAATGGAAGAGCCAGACCTGCTTGGTTCCCCGCACGTAACTTCCTATATCTAATGCACCTTTCTCACTTCGTTTCATCTCTCATACGCCAACCTCCTTCACTGACCTTTGAAAGCTTCCTCTGGTTATAACGGTTATCGTTTCCTATACTGCATCGCAATGGGTAAGCAGGAGATTCGCTGCGCGGCCAAAGTGTCCTTGGACAAGCCCGCTGCTGAGCAGGAATGCCTGCATGTAAGCATGTAATTTATGTTTGCGCCCATTGGTAGCTGATCATCCAACAGAATCGTTGGCATCCAGATGGTACGACCCCTCGAAGCCGATGAACGCATCCCTTCCACTAATTCTTCTACAGTACCCTTCTGCGGCACCATCAAAAACAATGAAACTGTGAAAATTGAATGCGTCGACTGGACCGGCGGCCAAATCGGGAATAATGACTCTGCAGACGACGTTAGGGATGTCGACCTCACACGCGTACACTACCTGACGGGGCCCTTCTTAGGTGGGTAGAGTATGATTGATTGATCTACTTATGTACTGAGCTTAGGGCCTTATATACCGAGGATGTGAGGCCCGTGCTCAGGCAGAGTGAATGGGTCCTATATGATAGGGTTTCCTAGCTAACAGCCCTTCTTAGTGGAGAGCGCAGAGCCAGGCGACATCCTGCTGGTTGAGATTCAGGATGTGCAGCCGATGCAAGAGCAACCGTGGGGATTCACGGGAGTGTTTGCGAAGGAGAATGGTGGTGGGTTTTTGGATGAGCTGTATCCTAAACCGTGAGTTTACCCCGTGATATTTCACCCGGGATTTATAGAAGTTGAGCCCGGATTTAATGGTGATAAATAGGGCCAAAGCTATCTGGGACTTTGAAGGTATCTTCTGCTCCTCTCGCCACATTCCTGGCGTCCGTTTTGCCGGCCTCATCCACCCGGGCATCCTGGGCTGCGCACCCTCCTCAGAAGTCCTCGAGACGTGGAACAAGCGTGAAGCCGAACTCATCTCCACCCACAGCCACCTCGACCGAGACGTCGCTCTGGCTCCCAACCCACAATCTGTTCACGCAGGCTCCGCATCTGACGACATCAAAGAAAAGATTGGTAAGGAGGGCGCGCGCACCATTCCCGGTCGCCCCGAACACGGTGGGAATTGCGACATCAAGAATTTGTCGAGGGGCAGTAAGGTATACCTCCCCGTCCACGTAAAGGGCGCCAAGTTCTCAGTGGGGGACTTACACTACTCGCAAGGGGATGGCGAAATTAGTTTCTGTGGCGCTATTGAAATGGCAGGGGTTATCACTATCAAGTTCAGTGTCATGAAAGATGGGATGAAACAGTTAGCGATGAAGAGTCCGATCTACATCCCTGGACCTGTAGAACCGCAATTTGGGCCTGGACGGTATATCTACTTTGAGGGCTTCTCGGTAGATGAGAACGGGAAGCAGCATTATATGGATGCTACGGTTGCGTATCGGCAGACGTGTTTGAGGGTTATTGAGTACTTGCGCCGATATGGTAAGTTATGATATTTTTGTTTGTGCGGAACAGCAATGCTGATATCATCCAGGCTACAACGACTACCAGATTTACCTCCTCCTCTCGTGTGCTCCCGTTCAGGGTCATATAGCTGGTATTGTTGATATACCCAATGCCTGCACGACAATGGGTGTCCCTATCGATATCTTTGATTTCGACATCAGACCAGAGGCAAAGGTGGAGAAGAGGGATTTAGGGAACTGTGCCTTTGCGAGTAATTAGTGGAACGGTGAATAAGGATGGATATGCAATGTTCTATTTGTTATACATGATGAAATGGAGTTGCTTTAACTGAGCCTTTGGATGACTTACGCCTACTCTTCAACGCCGTTAAAATGCTATCCCGACACAACTCTAGTTGTAGTCCTCCACCAGATGCTCGATTCGATTGAGTGGAAGCTTACAAGCCGATGCTCTCCAGAGGTAAGCAGGTCCCGCTTTCCAAGGCCCACCCGCTGCTTCCTCAGATCAAACTCTTCGTTAAAATCTCATTCCCTTTTCCAAATACAGGCTCCAATCTTACACCGCCAAAGCTCCAGCCATCCACAAAGACATCTTCTTCGTACTTCTTACTAATCACGAAACCAAGAGCTCCATCCAACCCAACGTTAACCTCAACGTCCCCTTCGATTTCAAGCCAGCCCTTTCCCTTGTTCTCCGTGTACCGTTCTTTGCCTACGCGAACCCTCACCGCGTCGGGGTACAAGAGCACGGGAACGACGTCAGGCGTAATGTGCACGTCTACACATCGTTGCGAGAACGTCGTTGCGTCGAAGGGTTTGCCGACTGAGAAGACGAGGTCGTGGGGTGGCGTATGGTTACTGTTGTGGAAGGAGGCGATGAACCGGACGCGGTACCGTCCCTGGGGGATGCCTGTTTTGACAGTGCGGAGGCAGACGTTGTCGGTACGTATACACTGATACACGGCTGCTTCTTCACGCCGGCCGTCGTGGTCAAGGTCTTCTGCTACTGGGTATATCTTCTTAGGCTTGCCATCCTCGTCCACTGCTGAGCCGCCTTCGCCTGACGGTGAACCTGTGCGGAATTGGCTCATGCGAGGCAGGTCTTCGAGATACGAGACGACACCTAGCGGCATGCCCGTCTTGAAATCCACCTGTACAAGCTGAAAGGACTGGTCTATAAGCCCACGCCCATCCATACCCACGCGGAAATGCTTGGGGCCGATTTCAAACTTTGGTGGCAGCGCAGATAATTTGGCCACTATCTCGCCAAATTGACGTGCTGTATGGAGTTGCTTAGCATCTCGCATGTATTGTTCGGTAAGCGCTGCCATTTCGTCTTCCCTCATCCATTGCTCCAAACTGATGTTTGCGAGACCGCGGTCGACGTCGAAGCGGTAGTAGCGGGTGGAGGTGTTGTAATACATACGCTTCATCTCATTATCTACCCGCGCTGTGCTGGTTGCCATTCCTATCAGGGCTTGTGCTAATGCGATGTCTGTCCCGAGGCCGAATGGCAACCAGGAAGCAGTCTTTCCCACAGAGGGGATGGATTGTAGACCAGTGCCGACGGAGACTATTACGCCAATAGACCGCCCTTCCCAGAGGGCTTTTGCGGCATAGTCAACTTCTGCGCAGGGATTGTTGAAGCCTACGCCGCCGTCGAGGTATGTCACTTTGGGTGTACCAAACTGCATCTCTTCAAAAAAGGTGGGTGCTGCTGAGGTCGCGCGGAGGGCCTCCCAAATACGAGTCGTTCGATCATTGGGGTCATAGGTGGATAGGAGTCTTGGGAGGCCGAGGGCGTTTTTGAGCGATGTAAGGACGAAGCCGCGGCAGCCTCTGGCATTTTTCTTTTTGTGGACGCTCAGTCGAGGGTGAAGTTTCCACGTATCTCGTCTGAACGGCTTGGATTCGGCAAAGAGGTCATCGGTGCGTGGTATTGGCCGTTCCTCGTCGGCAATGTTGCTTGTTCCTGGTATGCTGACATCCTTGAGCAATGCGCCTGCGGCATTCTTCAATGTAGCTACAGGGCTCTCGCTCATGAGGTCTGGAATAGTTTCTGACCAGATGCTATCTCTTGGCAGATCGTTCTCTGGAACCTCTTCAAAAAGAGAATCATCCCACATCAGCTCATCAGGATCATACTTCAGGTCAACCAAAGCCTGCTTAATCGCCCGCTCAAGAACAGCACCTGAGAATCGACTACCGCCTGTCGGTATCTTGACACCAAACAGCTGTATAGATTTGTCATGTTTGAAGATGTCTTCTGCGAGCTTTGTGTATATATTAATACACTGCTTGCAATCGAGGCGTAATCGTGATAGGAGAATTGCGATGATCCCGCCAGTGCTCGTACCGCCTATTAAGTCGAAATAGTCGCAGGGTTTTAGAGGTGTGGTATCGCTCTTCGGTCGCTTTCCTATTCTTTTTTCTTCTTGTGCGATATTCTCCATCAGGTCATCGAGCACCATGAGTGAGGACAGACCTCGTACGCCTCCTCCATCGAGAGATAGGAGGCGCAACGGCGCATGGGGGTTTGTCTCCGCGTTTGAAAATTCCATGATAGGCGGCGTTGGACTGCTCCTCCCAATTGCCCTTAGCGGCTGTTATGTCAAATACGTTCTGCGGCCAGCAGCCGAAATCTGCGCGTTGTGCAAGAAGCAAGGTTGTCGAAGTAGATGGCCTGTTGAGGGTGGCAAGACTGCTTGGTTCGTTTGGATGTCCGAGTATGTGATGTGGCTATAGGCGTGTCGACAGCACTAAACGCAATATATATGGTATGACTCGCTCCTCGAGGCCTCCAACAGAGGGCGAATCTGAAGCGCGCGGACTTTGCGTGAGTGAAACAAGCCACGTTTGAAACGGATGCAAATGCTGCCTAGTGGGCTATGTATTGGTACCCTGGAAGATGCGTACCAATAAAGTATATAAGGTAGGTCAGGCGGCTCTACGTACGCGTGCTTAAAACGGTACCGAGACATCTCGCACCGACGCAAAGGTATAAGGCTAGGGCCTCACACAGCGGGCTGCCTAATGTAATTAGGGGCGGGGAAGCCTCACGGGCGCCAAAAGCGGCACGGTCGGCATGGATTGCCGATTTAGAAACACAACACACCACAGCAAGCGCCTTGAGACTGTCGGCTTCCGAGAACAGGGATTTGTAAATGGGTTGGTGCGCTCGATGTGGCGGGGGCTGTTATGTTGGCGATATCTGGCCAATACCAATACGATGGTGTGCAGATGCTGCGCCTCGCCATGCAATAATTGGGCGTAGAGGTCAGGGGTTCAGCCTGCAGCCAACATAGCCTCAAAAAAATTGATGCTCCAGGTACCAGATGGGGGCGCGGGTGTTGGAAGAGTCAGGGCTGCAGGGCGTAAAGGAATCTTAGGCCTAGGATCGGACTTAGACTTTGTATCCACGATGCGCTTGAGTCACAGGGCTACGATTCGGGGCATAATCGCTCCATGGACGTCAGCATATACTTGTGTAGATCCATGAACGCCTGTCCTGTGCCGTGTCATCGGAAAACTCGGTAAGAGTACGTGTAGGATGAGTCAAATAGGAGGCGTACCTGCGTTGACTATGCTCGGAGGATAACCGTCCGTGAGGCGTTCAATGAAGCCAGCTGTCATTATGGTTGCCTACTTGTAGGCTGGGAAAGGCGAACTAGCGAGAAGCCCTAAGATTTCTGGAGGAAATTCCCGAAGATTGCCACCCAGTGCCGCGTGTCAAGCAACAGGCTTCTGGGGCGATTCCCGGGCGCATGAACTCGCATATTGAACGGAAGAAAGGCGAGGAGGAAAGATAGGGAAAATCTGAGCCTTTCAATTCAGATAGTGGCCATAGTCCATCTATAGGAGATAGGATAGTACAGCGTCCTCCGTTTATGTATAGCTTTCGCTCTCACATCTATACAATAGGAAAGCGATGGAGTCTCTAGTTAACTGACAGGCAAATGTACCCCCTTTCTTTTGGTGTGGCCTCGCACGAGCGTCCCAAGTAACGTCCAACGCTGGATACCAACTCTTTCTTACGAGGTTGTATGCGACCCGTGCGTGGCAGCATCCGGCCGATCCATGCGATATACCAAGGAATCCCTCATCCCCAGCACAGGATTCTCAAAGTCCTTCTCCCTCCTCTCAATGAGCCGAAAGCCCACCTTTTCCAGCACCTTTTGACTCGCCACAAGTTCCGGGTCCGTATGGGCCTCCGCAAATTCGAATCTCCCCTGCTCGCCCCCAGAGTAGTGGTCGAAGAAAAGCGGCATGAAAGCTCGCAGTGCCTCAGTCGCGTAGCCTTTCCCCCAGTAGTTGTGGTTGAGCATGTAGCCCACTTCGGGGGCGCGGACGGCGCCTATGAGACCGATAACGCGAGGGTCGGTAGACGTTTCACAGAGAGTAGAGGAGGCGGAGGGAAGCAGCTCGATGACGAAGTTCCAGCAATTGTCGCGGTCGTGACAGCCTTGGATCCATGCTTTACATTTCTCGATGTCATCGGAGGGGAGAATGGGCCTATCGCTTAGTTAGAAAAGCTTTCAGTTGTAGTGGAGTAACTCACGTATGCTTCATGACCTCTGCGTGGCTCCGCATGAGCACAACATCCTCAGCATCTTGCATCACCAGCGGCCTGATGAGCAATCTCTCCGTCCTAGCCACAATCTTTGGATCGACAATCACCATATTCACGTACTCTAGCAAAAGGAGAATTTGAGGCAGACATTGTGCGACGACTGGCGTGGTGCTTAAGAGTCAGGTCGAATGAATCACAGCTGCATATTCATGCTGATACAGTTTCGGAGAGGGCAATACGCTAGCCCCTTTAAGACACCGACATTCTGGGTTTCGGGTTTCTACCATTTGCGCAGCTGCGGAACATCCCCGACCCCCGATCGCGATGCCTTCCTGAATAGCCTTTAAGGAAGCGCATCGTTCCCTTGTGCATTCGAGGCGGCTTTCCTCACCGCTTTAAAATGTCAAACTCAATCCTCTCCGCGTCAGCCAAAGGAGCCACATTTCTCATCCTCCTCCAGGTCGGATCACGGGCGCTCACTTTCGCCGTCAACCAGATCCTCCTCCGCTTCTTATCGCCAGAGTTACTAGGCATCTCTGCACAACTAGAGCTCTTTTCCATATCCGTTCTGTACTTTGCCCGCGAAAGCTTGCGAGTAGCCCTCCAGCGCCAAGCCCACAATATCCAAACCGTAATCAACCTCTCCTACCTCGCGGTCTTCTTCGGCATTCCCCTAATCTATAGTCTCGCCCTGCTATGGATTTCCAAAGAAACGCCAAGTGTCCCGTACTTTATCGACGCTCTGAGTTTGTACTGTTTGGCTACGTTTGTGGAGCTGTTGACTGAGCCCGCGTTTTCAGCGGTACAGCAGAAACTCCTCTATAAAGTAAGAGCTTCAGCTGAGAGTACTGCGACAATTCTGAGGTGTCTGGGGACGTGTGGAGCTGCGGTGCTAGCGAGTTGGTATGAGATTGATGTAGGCGTCTTGCCGTTTGCGGTTGGGCAGTTGGCGTATGCGATGGCGTTGCTAGGCGTGTATACGTTCAAGATGTGGCCAGTCGCTACCAAGGGGAGATTCTCACTGCTGCCGAAGCAAGTTCAGTCGACAAGAGAGGCGCCGGTTGTCTTGAATCACTTTTCGGTCCCACTACTACGACTCACCGGATCCCTCACTCTTCAATCATCGTTGAAGTACGTTCTGACGCAAGGTGACTCGCTCCTTATCACAAGCCTCGCTTCTCTCGCAGACCAAGGAGCCTACGCCCTCGCGGCCAACTACGGCGGCCTGATTGCCCGCATGCTCTTCCAACCCATTGAGGAAAGCAGCCGAAACCTCTTCGCCAAACTCTGCGCGCACTGCCGACCCATCACCGCCGAAACCACGGCTTCAGATGCAAGATCGCAAAGGAGATCCTTAGCCCAAGCCTCAAAAACCCTCACGATGATTCTCCGCCTTTACTCCATCATGTCCCTCTTCGCCGTCACCATCGGACCGCCTCTCGCGCCGCTGCTTCTCTCAATGATAGCAGGAAAGAGATGGTCCTCAACATCTGCATCCACCGTCCTCCAAACATACTGCTACTACATCCCTTTTCTCGCCTTCAATGGTGTGACCGAAGCATTCGTCGCCGCCGTTGCCTCTACCTCAGATCTACACAAACAGTCCCTCAGCATGGCGTCTTTCTTCCTCGTATTCGCCGCCAGTGCATGGTTCTTCATCGGCCAACTGCAATGGGGCGGTAGTGGAGTCGTTGCTGCCAACATTGTCAACATGGGACTCAGGATCATTTTTAACGTCTTGTACATCAAGCGGTTTTTCAGGGACACAGGCTCGTGGTGGAGTGTAGGAGATATTCTGCCCGATGCAACTAAGATGGCGATCGCGCCGTTTATGCGGTATCTGCTTAAGAGTAAGCCGGTTGAGCAATATCTTTCTAGATATGGCGTTGTGGGTGAGCTTGCAGGTATCGGAGCGCTGGGTGTAATCATCGGCGTCAACGTGCTCATGTTTGAACTACCCTTCCTCAAGGAATGCTATCAGATGCTGCGACCTCAACGCGCGCAGTAACCAAAAGTCTAGAGATGAGCCTCCACATCATCGCACATAGAAACAATGAAGAAGTTAAACATGCTGGACAACCCGACAATCCGAGCTTAAACAACGATGCCCAACAACACAGCAGTATATCAAAACAGGAGCACCAAACAAAGGTGCAAACCTCGCTCGAACGTTTGTCTCAACCCTGCCCCTCACCAAAGCCACCCGATTGGCCCCGCCCACAAACTAACAGCAAAACATTTTTTCTAGCTGCAGCACCAACATCATGCACGCTTACCACCGCCGCCCAAACGACGACGTGCATCCCCCTCCCCCCTCCCAAACAAAACTAAAACTAAAAACTGAAAACTAAAAAAAAAGCCCTCACCCTACCTATCCCCCGGTTCCCCCGGTGCCCCCCGATGTCGCCCGTCCGCCGTCACAAGACATCTTTTTTATGTAATTGAGGGGTAATATAAAACCAGGGCGCAGTTTCCTGGGGGTAACACAAACCGCAGGCCCCAGTTTAGAGGGGGTAAGAGAAAGCCGGGGAGTGCAGATCACGCCATTGAGCGGTGGGGTTGCTCCGTCCTGAGGCATTTTGCGCTTCGAGGGGGTTTTGAGGCTGGAGGCTTGGGGCTTGAGGCTTGAGGCTTGAGGCTTGACGGGAGCTAGAGCTAGAGCTGCACGATATGGCGGATGCGGAAAGGGCAAAGTACTACCATGGATTGGTGGATATGGGAAGGTGAGGTCTATGACTCTTCGTGGTTGACGGCTTCTACGCGTGCATGGCATGGGGATTATGCCCTGAGGCACATCAAGTGTAGCAGTACAGACGGGACTGACAGATGCCAGCAACGGTATCCGCTTTTCTATTACTGATCTCGCGCCGGAAACTGCTCGCATATTGCCGACACTGTACCTCTCACGGGCAGCGATATCACTCTATGACGCGCAATACACGCCTTCATCGACTACTCCTATTCCTATCCCACAACCAACTATCAAGAGCGTTATAAATGCCCTGCTTCGTTTCAAGTCCACCTGTCTTGACTTCGGCGTACCGCAAAACCAGATCAAGATTGTAGCAACAGAAGCCACCCGCAAGGCCATCAACTCCGAAGACTTCCGCAGGCAGATTCGGGAGAAGACAGGCTGGGAGGTCCAGTTGTTAGAGAAAGAGGTGGAAGGAAGAGTTGGTGCGCATGGCGTAGCAAGCAGCTATGGGGAGGTTAGGGGGCTGGTGATGGATTTGGGAGGGGGAAGCACGCAGATCACGTGGATCAACACCCAGAACGGCGAGGTGAACATGTGGGAGAACGGGAGCGTGAGTCTCCCGTACGGTGCTGCGGCATTGACGCGGAGGCTCGAAGCTGCTGGATCTCCGCACAGTGACGCCTTCAGGACGTTTGAGAAAGAGGTAAAACACGACCTGGAAAACGCCGTAAAGGCGATCGAAATCCCACATGAGTTGCTCCAGGCAGAGAACGGCCTCTCACTGTATCTGTCTGGTGGTGGCTTCCGTGGGTGGGGCTTTGTGCTGATGGCGGAGCACGTCATCTCACCATACCCGATCCCCATCATCAACGGGTTCAAGATCGGGAGGGGTTCCTTCCAAGATACCCAGGCGGTGCAGGCCGCTGTGAAGAACAAGGAGGCGCCCGATCTCTTCCGAGTGTCACAGCGGCGGGCTAGTCAAGTGCCTGCTGTGGCGTTTCTGGTGGATTGTCTGGCTAAGGCATTACCAAGCATCACAGACGTGTACTTCGCTCAGGGTGGAGTGAGAGAGGGCATGCATTTCGCAGAGATGGACCCCGCACAGAGGAGGGAGAATGCTCTGGTGACGGCAACAAAGCCGTATGCGAGAGGATCCGTCAAGGACATGGCCGGGCTTCTCTTTGAAATCGTCGAGCTACTACCTTCGACGTCGCGCAGGGAGGTGTTCGACAGGGCGCTTCTGACCGCCTTCGTCCAGGCAATGTGGGTCCACAGCTCCCACCCAAAGGATGTTTGTGCGGGTGCAGCTCTTCGGAGCACCACGACAGGACTCTTCGCAGCAGCTCACGGGATCAGCCATGAGCAGCGTGCTCTCTTAGCTGTTCTCCTCTGCGAGCGATATGGCGGGTTTGGAGCGATAAGCCCCACAGAACAGGACTTCTACCGTCGCATGGTCCAGCTGCTCCCCCGCGAGACAGCGTGGTGGTGCATGCTGACGGGTCGCATTGCTGCCGTCGTGGCGAGCGTGTATCCGGCGGGAGTGATGCGGGAGGAAAGACTGAAGGTCAAGGCCGGGTGGACCACGAGCAAGAAGGGGCACGAAAAGCTGTGCGTCGACTTTGCGCTCTGGCAAGCCATCGACGACGTCGACGAGGCGCTTCATACCGCATTGACAAAGGTAGGCAAGGCGGGCAGGAGGAAGAACTGGGCGGCCGGCGAAGGGCACAAAGTGCTCGTGACGGTGAATGGGCAGGAGGTTCAGGCCGAGTGAGGACACATTAGCGTGCATGTCGTTCGGGGGCGAGCATCGTGACCAGATGCGTGGACGGTGTGCTTGGCTGGCCCTTCGATGTTCCGATGTTCGCTCCATCGTGACCTGGTGCGGAGGGCGACCTGGACTATTCTCGTCGAGCAGCCGTGCACGTGCCGGCGGGATCCACTGCTGAGCGGCCACGTACAGTCAGCGGCCAGGACTGCTCGGGCGTGCGTCTGGACGCGCCAAGCATCGTGAGGTGCGGACGGGGCGGGTGCATGGAGGTGTTGAGCGGCGGACGGGCGAATCAGCGGCGGCGCAGCGCGGACGGGGCCTCCGGGGCGGCTGCGCGATTAGCAATGGTGACGCTGTGCTCGGTCATATTGCGAAAAGTCTGCGTCTTCGTGCGTGCCTGGGCGCCGTGTTTGCAGGTCATTCTGCCTAGTTATTACGTGAAGGCCCCGAGCCTCTCCACGAGCCTGCACGCGCTAGTGGCTGGCGGCCCCGGGGCCTGCGTGCTGCCGGCATTTCTGGGGAAGCCGCGCTCGGCTTGATGCGGGTCCCATCGTCAGGTACGCCCCTCCGCGTCTGCGCCTGCCCTCACCCTACCGACTATAAAATGGCGGCGCCCTGCTTCTCCAGCCGCCGCCACGGCCTCAGTTCCCGCATGCACATGCCCGTTCTCGTTCCCGTTCCCCTTCGCATTCTCATTTTCATTTCCATTCCCACCCCCCTTATCTTTGAGCTCTCTTATCTTGGTGCCACCGTCTCGCCTAGCCCTTCCCATCCAACGTCACATCCACCGTGACGTCTGATCTACAGGTGCTGACGGCCTCACGACGAGCAAAAAGCGGTGACACTGGTCCAATTGGAGGGCTGCGCCTTATCCAGCACCCAGAGCCGCCCCGAGCTTGCTGTCCCGCCTAGCGGATTCCCTTGCTAAGGTGAGCTAGCTGCGTCATTTTCTGGCTTCCACAATATGTGTGCTCGCCAGGGCGCACATGTGCCCTTTAGCCGCATAGATAGTCGGCCGGGAGGCCTTCCTGCTGCCATTGAATAATCCCCAGCGTTGCCCCCGACTGACTGGCTTTCCAGGCACTCCCGCTCGCTCTCCGCATAGTCCGGCTCTCACTCCGACGCTCGGCCCATACGCTCGTGGCATACCCCGCCTCGCTATTTCGACCCTCCTCACATACCATATACCATGTCTTCGACACCAGTCGATGGGGCCACTCCGCCCCCGAACAAGCTCCTCGATCAGGTCGTCCGCACCCCGGAGCGACGTCCCTCCCCGTTGCCCACACATCTGGGCATTCCCGGCTCGGGACACGCGACACCTCGGGTGATCCCGCAGGAGGGCTCTGGAGGCTCCGGATATGTGGCTCCCAAATTCGAGGGCAAGGAGAAGCAGATGGAAGCTGTTATGGACGGCGTCGAGGAGAAAGGCTTCATCCCCCCGGATTTTGTCGAGTCGGAAACCACATGGTTCTACAACGAGTTGGGCATTGACGATATGTACTTTGCGACGGAGACAGTGGAAGCGTAAGCTAACCACCGCTAAATCTGCATCACCATCTGACGCTACCGCAGGATCATTAACCATATCCACTCCCTGTATGCCGCAAAAGTGGCAGCCTACTCCCGCGACGACAAGCGCCTCGAGATCCGGCTGGACAAGGAAGCCTCCGACCACGCTGTGTACATTGATACCAGCAGGCCCGGCATTTCGGTCGTGAATGGACCGCAATACGAGCAGCGCATCGACGAGAAATACCTCAACGTGTCAAAGGGCACTGTTGGCTACCGTGTGGAGAGCTTCCGCTCCTCTAGCTCTCTACCCGGAAGCGAAGACCAGCAGCTGCGATGCTACTTTGTCTACGAATGCGACTTCGTGAACCCACACCCCGGCGAGACCGAGACCAACGTCGAGAAAGTCGGAGACAAGCGTTTTCTCCAGAAAGCTACCGAAAACACGAAGCGCATCTACCAGGAAGCCCTCGAAGTAGCAGTGGAGCGGACTGGCCCCGTGATCGAGTACTTCGACATTGAAGGCTCTCGCGACAAGCGTCTGGTGGTAGCTTACAAGCAGGGCTCGGCTATGGGCCTGTTCAGTGCTTTGAGCGACCTGTACCACTACTACGGTTTGACAACGACGCGTAAATACGTCGAGCAATTCTCCAATGGTTACACCACAATGTCGCTCTATCTCAAACAGCTACCCGCAACGTCCGGCTCCAAGTACCCGCCCATCGAGGCCTCCATCCACCAGATCATCAAAGAGATATCTCTCTTGTACTGCATCCCACAGAACAAGCTCCAATCAAGCTTTGCTACGGGTCGACTCAGCCTCCAAGAAACCATCTACGCTCATTGCGTCTGGGTGTTCGTGTCCCACTTCCTCAACCGTCTTGGAAACGAATACACTGCACTGGCATCGATACTCGACACTGAGAACAGCGGCCATGCAGAGCTCTTGTCAAAGCTGAAGCGCAGGCTCCGCACCGAGACCTTCACGGCCGACTACATCTTGGAGATCATCAACGAGTACCCGGACCTCATCCACAGCCTGTACCTTTCTTTTGCCAACACACATTACGTCCAGACTCGCGGCCAACAAGACGACTTCTTGCCTACTCTGAGTTTCTTGCGTCTGCAGGTTGACAAAGTCCTCACCGATGACGAGTTAACCGAGACAATCAACAAGACGGTCGTCAATGACCATCATCAGATGGTGATGAACTCGTTCCGTATCTTCAACAATTGCGTGCTCAAAACCAACTTCTACACACCTACCAAGGTTGCATTGAGCTTCCGCATGAACCCCCAATTCCTGCCTCCTTCGGAATATCCCCAGCCTCTATATGGCATGTTCCTCGTCATCAGTTCCGAGTTCCGCGGATTCCATTTGCGTTTCCGTGATATTGCCCGTGGCGGTATTCGCATCGTCAAATCCAGGAGCCAAGAAGCGTACTCTATCAACGCCCGATCTTTGTTCGATGAGAACTACAATCTCGCCAACACCCAGCAGCGCAAGAACAAGGACATCCCCGAAGGAGGTTCAAAGGGCGTTGTTCTTCTTGACTACCACCACCAGGACAAGGCGCGTGTAGCGTTTGAGAAGTACATTGACAGTATTCTCGATCTCCTCCTGCCACCCACCAGCCCCGGCATCAAGGACCCCATTGTCGACTTGCACGGAAAAGAGGAAATTCTCTTCATGGGCCCTGACGAGAACACTGCGGATCTTGTGGACTGGGCAACTGAACATGCCCGAGTACGTGGTGCGCCGTGGTGGAAGTCATTCTTTACCGGAAAGAGTCCCAAGCTCGGTGGTATCCCACATGACCGATATGGCATGACCACTCTGTCGGTCCGCGAATACGTTCTGGGCATCTACCGGAAGCTGAATCTCGATCCCAGCAAGGTCAAGAAGCTACAGACCGGTGGTCCTGACGGCGATCTTGGCTCCAACGAGATTCTCCTGAGCAACGAGAAGTACATTGCCATCGTCGACGGCGCCGGAGTTCTCGTTGACCCCCAAGGTATCAATCACGAAGAACTCGTCCGTTTGGCCAAGGCTAGGGTCATGATCAACAAGTTTGATACTGCCAAGCTGTCACCAGAAGGCTACCGCGTCCTCGTTGACGAGAATAATGTTCGCCTACCAAGCGGTGAGACAGTCTACAACGGCACGACCTTTCGAAACACTTTCCACCTCCGCGGTGGATTACATTATGATATATTTGTGCCTTGCGGAGGACGCCCGGAGTCCATTGACCTCACATCAGCCAACAAGCTCATTGTTGACGGCAAATCGACCATCCCTTACATCGTGGAAGGCGCCAACCTGTTCATCACCCAGGATGCTAAGCTTCGTCTAGAGAAGGCCGGATGCATCCTGTACAAAGATGCTTCTGCCAACAAAGGTGGTGTCACGTCTTCATCCTTGGAGGTGCTGGCGTCACTATCTTTCGATGATGAAGGATTTATCAAGCACATGTGCGTTGGAGAGGATGGAACTGCCCCAGAGTTTTACAACAACTACGTCAAGCAGGTGCAAGCTGTCATCCAGAACAACGCTAGGCTTGAATTTGAAGCCATCTGGAGGGAACACCAGGTGACTGGTGAGCGCAGGAGTATACTAAGTGATACTCTGAGCATTGCCATTACCAAGCTAGACGAGGAGCTGCAGAACACCGACCTATGGCAGAATATTGAGTTCAGGAAGTCGGTTCTGAGTGAAGCACTGCCCAATCTGCTACTCGAGCAGATCGGGCTGGAAAAGATTATGGAGAGGGTAAGTTGTCCGCTTCTATCATTAGAATCGTAAGCTAACTAGGCTAGGTACCTGAGAACTATCTACGTGCCATCTTTGGAAGCTACCTCGCGAGTCGCTTTGTCTACACACATGGCATCAATGCTAGCCAATTCGCGTTCTTCGACTTTATGAGCAAACGAATGGCGAAGATCAAGGCATAGACTACCGTGGTCCGGTGAGACGGGGGTCTTAGAAGTTTTTGTTTTGGGTCTCACGGGGGAAGGATCGCGCATTAATCCTGGCGTTTGTCGGTATTGGCGGTGGGTCAAAAGTTGGGAAAAGTTACACTTGTTTTGAAAGAGATGGAATAGCAGCCGGAAAGCTTGCCGTTTCATACAACATGGCGGGTATCCATGCTTGTGTTTGCCATAGCATCGGGATGTTTGGCGCGTACGGTCCCCGACGCAGGTGCGCAACGGGCGCGTACGAGGGGTAGAACCAACCAAATCAATTGCTTCACCCAGTCTTACCTGTTCGGATCCATGTGCAACCTAATTTAGAGAGGATGCTCTGCATTTGAGGGACAAATTAAAGAGAGGTCGACGCAGGCATGTCACTCTCAGTGCGGTCCATACCAATCAATGGCCACTCGAAGTCAAGAATCAAAGAACAGATGGCAGACAATCAGGCGCCCGTATAGCAATATACAAATCCGGAATAAACAAAACTACGCCGCCAACATTGTTGGCCGAACGGGACCATGTTGTTGTTCAAGGTGTGAAACACGAGGCGAAGTAGAGGGTTCAGTGTTGTATATTGTGATGATCCTTTCCCCCCCTCCTTCGCGCTTCCGTCCCTCCTCCCACCACCACAATACCTTTGTCGCTTTCGCGCAGCAGCACATCTATCGCTGCGATTTGCACGGAGAAGGAGTCGCGTACGTATATTTCATTCGTTTCTACAGTCATTTCTCGTCCAGCTTGTGAGCGTTGTTGTGTTTTTTTGCGCGGCTTTCAGTGGCGCGTGACGGAAGGCGTCCACGTCAACAGCGCGCGTTCGGACACGGAGTGCATGTATCTCGAGTACTTCGCGCGCGGCTTGTGTTTCGGTCTCCAGAACAACTTGCGTCGCAGTCGCTGCTTCTTTGTCTACTCGTGTCTTTATTTTTCGGAGCGGCAACTTGTTGTTGTGGGCTGCATTCCACGCATATATTTGGTCGAGGGACGCGCATGTGCAGCGAGCGCTAATACTGGCAAGCAAAGCCCAACGGATCAGTTCCCACAACTTGCCACCCACATAACATACTATTCTTCTACACACATACCCCTTTCTACACGAACCTCATCACACATTAGCCAAAATGGTCGCAACAACCCGCACAAAAACTGGCAAGATCCCTGCTAAAATCGAGGCCGTCATCGCGCCGCCAGCTACCAAGAAGCGCACCACCCCCGCCAACACGTCTAAGCCTCGTGATAAGAAGGTCGCCAGTGGACGTGTTGCTAAGCCCAAGGCTACTACGACCAAGAAGACGGCTACCGATGGTACGGCGAAGGCGACGACCGTGGAGAAAGAGAAGGCGCCTGCTACCAAGGCGAAGGATAAGGTTGCCGGGAAGGTCGAGAAGGCTGTTGGCAAAGTAGAAGGAAAGCCGGCGAAGAAGGTATGTCAATCTCTGGTGTTATGGAGAGCGCGCTGTGGTGCTTTCGCCGCAATACGACTCTACTATGAGGAGGTGTTTTGAACTTCTACTGACGCGTGTTTTGCAGGCTGCTGGAACCAAGGTACGCGATTCGAAGAGAACACAGCACGCATCCCCAGACAACGCCCAGAGAAGCGGGACTAGCCGTCCCTATCCCACGTACTTCGAAATCTATTAAGCTCGTTGTCGTGTGTGAACGAGCTTGCCATCTCCTTGCCCCACGATTCCAACGAGTGTACCCGCTGACATAAAGACCCCCACAGAAAGAGAAGTCTACCACTACGAAGAAGGTCGCCGCGCCCAAGGCGAAGAAGGTGTAAATAGGACGCGTTATATCTCCCCTCCGGTTATACACGCGCCCATGGCTGTAGCCGTGGCCAATAGTGCATTGTGTATGTTACCGGGATATCCAATCGCTCCGGTTTCTTTCCTTTGTTACGGTCATGATCAGTATTTACGATGCGTGTTGGATACGATTCACTGTTGGTATGTCCGCTACGGCGATGGCTGAGCGACTTCATGGGATGTACGATATACCCTGGGTGATGGGCGCATGGAAACAGGCGCTCGGTTTGGAGTAATGATAACCCTTTCTTTTGGAGTGTCTGTTATGTGTACCGTGATATTCTGACCGAATGTCACCGCGCCAATATGCAAGATGTCCTCAATTTTCTCATTGCGGACGAAAGAACAGGACACTCCATCCTTCACATGTGCATCGTCTTGTTTAGTAGTTTGGGTATCATCAGCTCTACCGCCTTGTCTTTCATGACCGCGTCCAAACGTAAACAAAAAGCTCTTCTTCAGGCAAACAGTGCCCATAACGTAGCACAGCGCTGAAACCCGAACGCCGCGTATGCAAAACATGAAAAGATCAATCGAATGCATCCATGGACGCCTCTAGGTACTCGTCCTTGGGCTCCTTCGGTTCTTGTGCTTCGTGATACTGAATTGCGTCGTCGATATAGCTGAGCACCAAACCTATGCTATCCTCGTCCTGCACGTCGAGCTTGAGGAATGAGACCATGCTAAAGTCGTCGATGAGCTGGGCTACGGCCTTGTTTAGCCTGTCGAACGATGCTCCACTCATTACCTCTTTGGTCAAACCCGGGTCTTGATATCCCTTTCTTTCCTCTTTCTCTGGGTGTGGTTTCCGCGCGGGGTCGTCCTCTAGGAGATTGGGGTCAGGATCGACGAACCGCTTGAGGTCGCGTTTAGCGATTTGCCCTTTGACTAGGTCCATCTTGCTGAGGATGTTCACGTGCGGCATCTCCAGCATCATCATTGCGCTCATGGCAGACAAGGTCCCTGAGAAGAACTTTGGCCGGTCGATGATGAAGGTCGCTTCGAGGAGGTATGCTGCGCACATGTTGATGTTCAGGGAGCCGCGCATCAGCGTGCGCACCAGGCCTGGCAAGATAGGCACATGTGTATACAGCTCGATCTGGCCTGGCATATCGAATATTATCAGGTATTCATCCGTGACTTCCTCCAGCGGGTCCGTAAGGAAGTCGAGGTTATCCATGAGGAACTCGAAGCAGTATATCAGCCCGCCATTCGGCCCCAGGCTCATCTCTTCCATCACATCCTCGAGGGTTATGAGGTCCTTGATATCGAGATCCGGCTCGAACGCGAAGTCTTCGGCGGCGGGGTCGAGGTTGACGTAGAAGCACGGACGCTTGTTTGTCTGCAGATGCTGGATGAGAGAGGCGCAGAAGGTGGACTTGCCGGCGCCGGCCGGTCCCTGGACTGTCAGTTTGCTGCGTATTCTCTCGGAGAAGAGAAGGCCAGTCTCACCATGACCAGGGTGCCGAACTTACTCATGGCTGCGGTGGATGCGCGTCGGGGGCGGGCCGCAGAAATCTTGAGGCAGGCCGGGGACTATTTTTCTGCCCCGGGCCGCGGGCGGTGAAGCCCACCGTGGGGACCAGTCCTGATTGGACGTGCCGCCAGGCGGTGAATGGCGTGCTACTGTTCTGCAACGGCGCACGTTTTTTCGGCAATTCGCGCTGGAAAGGACCTGCGCAGTTCCCCCCGTCTTATAATCCTCCACGCTTCCCCTCCCCACCTCTCCACGCATTCTCTCTCTTCTTGCTCCTTCCTCCGCCACTCGGTCGCAAGTCCTACACTACGTACTCTTGACACCCCCCCTCTCCCCAGCAATGGCTACCACCAACGGGACCGTCCCCCACACCGGTCAGAAGAAGGTACCCTGTGGTGTGCCCAACGCAACTCCACCGTGTCCTTACAATTGTCTAGGGCACATTCCTCTTCACATCCGAGTCAGTCGGCGAGGGTCATCCCGATAAGATTTGGTAAGCCGGCCTTCTTTTCTCCGTAATATTGGGTCCGACCTGCTTCGTACAATCATTGCTGACAATTGTGTCTAGCGATCAAGTCTCCGACGCCATCCTCGATGCCTGCCTCAAAGAGGACCCCCTCTCCAAGGTCGCCTGCGAGACGGCCGCCAAGACCGGCATGATTATGGTCTTCGGCGAAATTACCACCAAGGCCCACCTCGACTACCAGAAGGTCATCCGTAACGCTATCAAGGATATCGGTTACGACCACTCCGACAAGGGTTTTGACTACAAGACCTGCAACGTGCTCGTCGCCATCGAGCAGCAGTCGCCGGACATTGCTCAGGGTCTGCACTATGAGGAGGCTCTGGAGAAGCTCGGTGCTGGTGACCAGGGTATCATGTTCGGATATGCTACCGATGAGACCCCGGAGCTGCTCCCCTTGACGCTGCTACTCTCGCACAAGCTCAATGCCGCTATGAAGGAGGCTCGCAACAACGGCACTCTGCCCTGGCTGCGTCCTGACACCAAGACACAGGTCACCGTTGAGTACGCTCATGATGGCGGTGCCGTCATCCCTCTCCGCGTGGACACTGTCGTCGTCTCTGCTCAGCACAGCGAGGATATCACCACCAAGGAGCTCCGAAAGGAGATTCTTGAGAAGATCATCAAGAAGGTCATCCCAGCCAAGTATCTTGATGACAAGACGGTCTACCACGTACAATCACCTTTACCTCTCTTGTAGTGCAGTTGCTAACTTGGGTAGATCCAACCCTCTGGCCTTTTCATCATCGGTGGTCCCCAGGGTGATGCTGGTCTCACTGGCCGCAAGATCATTGTCGACACCTATGGTGGATGGGGAGCCCACGGTGGCGGTGCTTTCTCCGGAAAGGACTACTCAAAGGTCGACCGCTCCGCTGCCTACCTCGCTCGCTGGATCGCCAAATCCCTCGTTACTGCTAAGCTCGCTCGTCGTGCCCTTGTCCAGCTGTCGTACGCCATTGGCGTTGCCGAGCCCCTTTCGCTCTTCGTTGAGACCTACGGCACATCTGACAAAGATTCGGATGAGCTTGTGGAGATCATCAAGAATAACTTCGATCTGAGGCCTGGTGTCATTGTCAAGGAGCTCAATCTCACGAATCCCATCTACTTCCAGACGGCCAAGAATGGCCACTTCTCCAACCAGGTAAGCAACATTGTCCCACAGACAATCACGCACGTACTAATGTGGCGTTGCAGGAATTCACCTGGGAGAAGCCCAAGGAGCTCAAGCTCTAATTGTACGACTACGTGTAGTAACTGCATGTGTGGATTGAATCAACTTCAACCATGAGAGTCAAGATTTACGATGATATGACATGCATATATTTGGCGGGCTAAACATTCGTCTTTCAACAAGTTTCGGCGTCGGGAAAAGGATACCCAAGATCTTTCAAAAGTTTTTCTGCATTCATCATGGCGGAAAGGCTTTCCCGAGCCATCTATAGAGCGGTACGCTTCGCATTGGGCGTAGCTGTACGAAGACTTCAAC
Organism: Darksidea phi; assembly: GCA_030770425.1. Classification (NCBI taxonomy): domain Eukaryota; kingdom Fungi; phylum Ascomycota; class Dothideomycetes; order Pleosporales; family Lentitheciaceae; genus Darksidea; species Darksidea phi. Next base: position 111,812 of record JASJFT010000050.1, on the reverse strand, counting down.
GTTTGAACTGGTCGTGCATTTTGGGGTGCCTGTTTGGCGTAAGTTCGAGGCATCGATAGAGAAATGGTTGTCCTCCTTTCAGGAAAGGACTTTGGCCTGAACAGGGCTTAATTATGGTCGTCCTTTGCAACTGTTCTAATTTTTCAACGTGAAGACAAGTATGAGGAACCTTGTTTTGGCAACTGTCACACTGATGACGCTATAGTGCGGGATGCCTCTGCAAAGGTACCCGACGGCAGAGTCAACGTTTCGAAGTGAGCTGAACAGGCCGTCAACGTCATATGTTCGATTATTCCCCGTTTAAAACACTTCTAAAGCAATCACGCAAAACTATGGATAGATTCGGTTCACACAGCCGAAATCTAGACCCATTCTCTCTAATGGCGACGAGCTGCACCGCCACAGCTATTAACGTCATCGACCATCATCGATAGCTAACGCCACAGGGTCTACATATCTTGAACAACAAACTCACATAACTCCTAGTAGTCCGCATCTAGTCTTACATTCTCCACCTTCAAACATCACGCACAATTCTAGAAACCCCCCATACACATAGACACTCTCCAGGATGTCGAGCTCTCATCCTCCAACCGACGCACCCCCCTCCTACGAGAGCGTAATTGGCTCAACCCCCAACCCACCAGTCCGTCGTATCTCCACCGATAGGCCCAGCTCTCGTACAGAACGCAATGACATACCCCCCGAGCACCGCCGGTCCATGGAAGACGAAAATCGGCCTTTACCTCCGGGGTGGGTGCGCCAATTTGACCCCGTAGAGCAGCACCAATTCTTCGTGGACACGAGAGCGAATCCGCCTCGTAGCACGTGGCTGCATCCGTACGATGACGAAGAGTTCCTGGCTACGCTGAGTCCCGAGGAGAGGCAGGAACATGGGCGGGTGCGTAGGACGATGACGCTGGACGATGTAGCGGCGGAGAGTAGTGATGATGAGGCGAACGGACATCACAGACTCCCACCACGTCCTGGTAAAGGAACTACCGCCGGATCAAGCAGTGAGGGACAACCAAAAGGCCTCCACAAGATAACCCGGAGGATGAAAGACGCACTCACTAGCACAACACACGAAGAGCGCCAGCAACGCCGCGTTCAGCGCTCAGAGCAAGAACGCCGTGCCTACATCGCCCATCTGCAATTCCGTCAAGCTATGGTACGCGCACTTCAGACCGGTCAACCTCAGTTCTTATGCAAAGATCGGCAGGGCAGGGATGTGTATATTGAGCCGCCGAGTGGACCGAGGGCGCCGATGGGCGCTTTTGGGTATAATCCGTATGCGCAGGGTATCTATGGGAATCCGAACGCACGGTTCCTGAGGCCGGTTGGACCGTATAGAAGGCCTTACGGCTACGGCTACGGTGGTGGATTGGGTGCCCCTATTGCCGCGGGTTTCCTTGGAGGAGCGCTCCTAGGAGGACTGGCGTTGTAGATTGTGGGATAAGCAGGATAGGATTGCGGTGGAAAGAATACTCAAATGGTGCTTTTTAAAAAAAAGTACTAGTGTACTCTATCGGGTTCGCTAGGCTTCAGAAGAAACGAGTGATAACTCCAGCATGGAAAGCGGAGCCATGGTATTGCTTATCGTATTATTTCTAGCGGGATAATGGATACCTTAGGAGAGATTATTGAACAACATGTTCCGGAACTGAGTGCATATGCGTATCGTACTCCGCTGCATTAGGAGACCTTAGTATAGTCGACTCGCACTACAGATAGAAGCTGTTAGCACCACCACCCTCTAGCTATAGAGCCAACCAACCATTGGATGTATTCTCGTCATGGCTTTCTCGTACAGGGAACCTGTAGCTCTGAGAACAAGGGTACCGTTTGTCTTGAAGTGAAGTTTAGGTGAAAACTTTCACCTATGCGCTGCTCCACCCCACAATGACATAAGATTCAATGGTGCATGCCGGCTCTTTGTGCTTGGAGACTATGTCTTCCCGTAAGGTTATAAGAAGAACCACCATAGATAACTCGGGTCACCACCAGTATAGCATAAATGGACCTCATGAACTATACCAAGCCCAACTCACATCTTCCACCAGTTGATAGCAGACAATAACTATGTAGGTGGACGGAAGTGCCGACCTCGTGGTAAGTGGTCAGCCGGAACTTATTTTCAGCTTCGATGGAGCGCAGCTAGTTTGCACGCGCTGACGCTGTATGTGAGCGCCACTCCATGATGCCCAGCACCAGAGGGCTTTTGCGATATTTTCCTCTAACATTTATGGTATGCTACTATCAATGTGGTGAATTTCTTCAGTGTAGAGGACCCCATGCAATTCAATTTGGTGGCGCTTCTACTCTTGGTGGTTGGCGTCCATTAAGCAACTAGCTCCCATCACCAACCCTTCAGCTCCAATGAACTGTAACATCGCGCAGCCCGAACGCATGGCATCTGCGAACACCCCGTCGCGTGGGAAAATATGGCTGCGGCTTATGCCAGATTCAGCGGGCCCGTCATACTGCGTTCGTTCGATGATTGGAGTATCTGAGTGTTCACCTAGCCGTCCTGACCATCCCAGCCTCCTCCGTATTCCTCACACCACTTGCGCTGACCAGCCCACGAGTAAGCAGCTAAAATCTGCAAACCTTGGCGGCGCGCTGAGAAAAGGCTTGCTTCGAGCGTGACCTCTCACCGATGTTTTACGGGTAGTGTGTGGGTGGTTGGTGGCCGGTTTCCCGCCTCCGTATTTTAAGGCCGGGTGGGTTCGCAGATGGGTAGGTGTTGCACCCTTTTGTGCTTCGACCCACGACACTATCAAAACGTCTGAAGCGAGGGATCGCTAGCTACGGATTGTTTACGGCAGCGATAGTAGTTATGGATATTTTCACACCGAGCCCAACGCCGCCGCTCCCAGTTCGACGCCATCCACCACTGGAGCTTCTTCACCCGCTTCCGGACTCAGACAGCACCGCAGCACTCGTCCCAGCACCGCTCTTCAGTAAAGGAAAGCCTTTTCCACCGCGGGTTCTCCATGTTACGGTCCTCGATGTCTCTCAACTCCCGTCGCCGTCAGAGTCAGAACCTCCATCCTCACCTACGGCATCCTTCCGGTCATACAACCCCAGCATTACTTCCTCGCCATCAACATCAACACCCAACTCGCCTTCAAAGCGACCACGAGCGTTGGCGTACTCTCACCAACCACCAGATCTGGCGTACTGGGAACCGGAATGGAGACCGCTTGCCATGCCGAAGCAAAGGCTGAGGCGTAGACCAAGCCCTAAGAAAGAAAGCTTGAGAAGCCTTCGGGCTAAGGATTCGGAGGCTTGTTTGCAGAAGGCGTACGATCAACGGCTTGAGGCGTACTTGAATGGTGAGATGTTTCAGCAGGCTAAGTGGCGGGATGATTTGGGCTGTATTGAGGAGTGAATTCGCTGGTGATGATAATGATGAATGGTGAGTTTACGGTTAAATGAAGTGATGCGAAAGCAGTACTGACGAGGTACAGATTACGATGGACAAATTGCTGCGGCTCGGCTTTTGGATTTGTTGCGATTTGTGATGAGGGAACGCACTGTAATGGAACGCGACGAGCTGCTTTGTTTAACCTTTCTTATTGGCCTCCTTCTCGATACCCTTAGGCTATGTTTTGTTGACCGGATGCTTTCGTCGCTTAGAATTAATATAATGTGTTTGTTTACTTCATCAAAGTCGGGACCGCTGAAAGGATCTTCGATGTTAGAAACACATATTGTGTTCCTCTACTGGGTTGATACCCTCCTAATAATGTATTTATCCTGTCGGTTTTGAGACACAGTAACTTCGGTACTGATGCGATGTCGGTTCGATAACATAAACGTGTGGGATTGGTATTCGCAATAAACATCAATATATCTCCTTAGACAGACCCAGCACACAGGCTATTGCTCGTTCATACCCACTCATCCACTTCCTTTCTGGACATACTTCTTTCCCTATTCCTTACCAACCAACACCGTACTCTCCCCCACATCCTTCTCCTCCTTCTCCGCCTCACCAGGTTGCAAAACTTGCCTCCCCTTCCACCCACTCATCAAATCACTAAGCCTCTTCCTCACACCATACTGCATCCACAATGGCCACCCCCTAACCTTTGGTATAATCCCCCATGCCGTTTCCGGCAGTGTTAAATGCGCGCTCTTGCCCGCAAACACCGCTTTAACAATCTCCTCCGCTACCGTCTCTGGATACAGTGCTTTGCCTGCAAACCCTTCAAATAACGGTGTCCGTGTATATCCCTGGCACATCAACACCGTCCGCACCTTTGGAGCGTGGTAGATGGTAGCTAGCTCAGCGGCAAGACCTTCGTGGAAGGATATCGAGGCGGCTTTTGAAGAGGCGTAGTCGACCATTGAGGGGGCGGTCAGGTAGCCGGCTAGCGAGGCGACGGTGACGATCATACCATGGTTGCGCTCGATCATCGAGGGCAGGAATTGTTGGGCTAGAAAGTAGTGGGAAAGCGTGTTTACGTTGAAGGTCAGTCTAATATCGAATTCTGTGCTGTTAAGGATGGATTTGCCGCGCGCACAGCCCGCGTTGTTGATTAGCACTGTGGGAGCGCCGAAGACGGAGCGAATGGAGGAGGCGGCGCTGGTAATGGACGCGGGAGAGGCAAGATCACAGTGGAAGTAGCGGACAGATGGAGGGGCTATTACACCGGGCGTTAGCACAACTCCTCTCAGACTTATCTAGCGTCTCAACCGCATGACGAATAGAAAAGGTGACCGTATCACACTTACCCTCATAAGTGAGCGGCTGCACATCCAAAACTGCAACCTTAACCCCCCTCTCAGCAAGCAACCCCACAACAACCTTCCCAATCCCATCGCTCCCCCCTGTCACAACCACAACCTCCTTGGACCAATCCCACGCATCGCTCGTCCAGTTATTAACAACCTTCTCGCTCAGATAACTACTAACAGTATTCAGCACGCCCAGAGTAGCAAGCGTCTTGAGGCTTCTGAAAGCAGTGCCGTGCTCGGACGCGAGCTGGCCGCCTTGTGAGGTGTAGCGCGCGAGGAGAATGAGAGGGAGCGTGATCGCCGGATTGAAGGCCGTGTATTTGAGGAGTCGGGATACGGTGTCGTTGGTTGCACCTATTAGAGTCAGTCAGCGGATGCTTTCCTGTTACCTCTCTTCTCCTTCGACATACCTTCCCGCGCAAGCTTCCATTCGCTTCGAATTGGCATACTGGCTGCACAATGTAATCCCAAACATGGACTACTGTAATTGGTATAGAAGATTTTCGGGATGGAGTGGTATGTTTTGGCGCAAGTGAGAATGTGGAAGGAGCCCGCAGGATCACTTTATTAGCTGTTGTACTTCTAATTAGCTGTACCGCTCCTGCGGCCAACCCGTTAGATGCGGGGCGGGTTCCACAGCCGAGGCCCGACACGTGAGACTGGGCTTTGCCCAGATGAGATGTCGATATGGAGATAAGTTACAACCTTGAATTACAATGTTTACTATGGAGTACTTTCGACAATTTCAAGTAGGGTGAATGGTGGTATCGTCACTCGAGCTTTGAAGGACACTTCGCTCTGTTCCAGGCGCTGGATAAACATTCCTATGCACATACCAATAAAATTTTGGAATCTTCTAAATATAAACAATGCTTGTGGATATCCGCTGAACAGCCAACCAAAGACCAAGAAATAATACAAAAGAAATAGTGAGTAAGAGAGTCGTAAGGTATCCCAAGCCTAAACACTAAACTTCAAATGCCCATCCAAACCCATATCCATATCCCATCGCTATGCAAAAGTCCTAAATCATATTACTACCGCTCAGATCCATAACCGAGCTCTCAGGCGCAAGACTCGTCGAGCTTCTCTTGCTATTAACGCTCATAGCCCCACTCATTACTCTGACCACCTTCTTATTACTAGGGCGCGCAACCAACACTTGCGCAGGGCAGACCACAATCTCGTCCTCGCCCTCTCCGAAATCATCTCCTTTCTTCACGACGAGCGGGAAAAGCACGAGTTTGACGATGGCTTTGCGTGCTTCTAGTTCGTCGTTTGAGGTCGTCTCGCCGGAGCGCTCATTCATGAGACTGGCGTTGAAGTTCACTTTGGCGACGAGGTCGCCGTTGGTATCGTACTCGGGTTGTAGGGGTGGTAGCATGATATATTCAGCGCGCTGGGTGCGCATCTCGATGGAGAGCTCTACGGCAAGGCGCATTACGTTTCGGAGAGATTCTTGGATTTGACGTTGAAGGTGCGATGGCGGGGAAAGGAGAGTTGCAAGGGTGCTGTAGATTTCATGAACGACGGCTTCGGTATCTTGAGCGCGTTGCTGGATGAAAGGTTCGCGCTTGGAAAGAAGCGTGAGTGTGATGGCTCTCCATTGGGCGACAGCGCGTGTGGGACCTGATAAAGATAAGCTAAGGACGTGTGAAGGAGAACAAGCGTACGTACCAACTTCCGACAAGGTCTTCTCCAGCGACTTGAGTTTCTGTCGCTGTTCTCTGTCCATACCAAACAGGTATCTTGTGAATACATACTCCCAAATCATTGTCATGGTTACCGACATGAAGACATCTCTGCGCTTCACGCGATCTGCGAGCAGCATGTCCACATCCGAGCCGTCGAGGATGGCATTGTCCAGGCGGGTGTCGATCTTCTGCCGCGTCGCAGCATCCAGCCGCGTATCAGCAGCAATTTCAGATGATAGACGACAGGCGCGGGTATCGGAGAACTTGGAGAACCGTAACACCCATTGTTGCACGTGTTGACAGAGTTGCTGGCATGCGCTGTCGAAGTAGTCCTCATCGCGAACCGTGAGGAAGCTTTCGTTAGGCTTCTTCGATGCTAGAATCTGCTTTTGCAAGGTCGTGATCTGTGCTCTTGCGCTTGCCAGCTCGGCGTTCAGACGATTGATCTCGGCATTGCGGTCATCTAGTGCAAGTGCTATTTCTCCACGCACCGCCTCTTCCATGCCGCGCGTCAACTCGTTGTGCTGAGCTCGAAGCTCCTCGAGCTCTCTTCTCGATTGCTGCCATTGTTCATGGATTATTTGACCTTCGGATTGAAGATGGGCATATCGCTGATTGGCGTCGTTAGTGAGGTTCTGGTTGGCCTGCGTGAGGGTGTTGTTGAGTTCCGTGAGCTTGACGATCTCTTCTTGTAGCCTCTGCAGCGTGTCCCGGAGCTGCGCTATGTCGATATCGCGCTGATGAATCTCGCGATCACGTGCTTCGACGGCCTCGTTCACAACTTGCGCGTCGACTTCGCGCTGGTAAGTTGCTGCTTGCAAAGTCTCTTCGGCCTTGGCTTTGGCGTCCTCTAGCGATCGATTCTGCGCGGCAAGCTGTTCGAGCTGCGTCTGCAGGTCCATGATCTGCATGCTCTGTCGCTTGCGCACGCTGGGCGGCCGTGTCGGTGACATCGGCGAGCCTTGTGCCTCGCCCCATGCCTCCTGCAAAGTTTGTTAGTTACCATTATAACAACGTCGGGTTAGTGCGCAAAACTTACGTAGACATCGGGCATGTCGGCGCGACCCTTGCCTTTGTCTTTGACCGGGTCGTATTTTGATGAGCTCGCGATGCCCGCGGCGATGGCTGCGGTTGCTCCGGCAGCGAGCGCGATGCTTGCAAGATTGGGTTGCGCGCTCTTAGCGTCCGCACTGACCTCGCCAAGATGTGAAGCAGCTCTCAGGTCACCTGACCTACTTCTATCTATTCTGCGCAACGACGGAGTAATGGACCTGTTGCTCGCTGCGCTGAGGGGTCGGTCGTCAATTGGACTTCGAATTCGTACTGAACGATCGCTGAATACACTCGGCGATCGCTGTTCGCCCATGCGTTGTTTCGTTGGATCTGCTACTGGAGGAGAGCGTTGATCGTGTGGGAGTCGACGCGCAGGACTCAAAGTCATGCTCCGGTCTACATTCTCGTGCACTTGATACCACGGGGAGTCCTTGGAAGGCGTCGATGGATCTATGGATGGACCGACAGCTTTGCGACTGGCCGGAGTTGGCGTGACTGGCGGTGGTGACTGCAAGCGTTCTGATACCGGCTTCGACGCTGAACTTGTGCTTCGTCGGGCAGACTTGACGCCTCGGTCAGGCGCACCAACATCGGAAATTGGTCGTCCTTTCTTGTGCAACAAAGCCTCATCTGGGCTGCTCTCTTTGATCGAATCAAGCTGGCTAGTCGGAGTCCGCATATGCTTCGCCGTGGGCGTAGAAAGCATAGCAGACTTCTCGTGCTTCTTTTCGCTAGGATCTCCGAAGATTGAGTGATGGGAGTCCCTTTGCTTGGCTTCTTTCATGGGAGAAACATATTTCTCGGGGGACGCTGAGTGCCGTTTGCCATGTCGCAAAACATCCTCCTGGACCTTCGAACGATCGGTCGCAGCTGTTCCAACCGCAGTTGTTGCAATGGCAGCTGCTGCAATAGGAGCGATGTCATGTGAGCGGGATTTAGAAGTGGCTACAGGCGATTCCCCGTACTGACGGCTAGATGGTGATGAATTGAATAGATAGGAAGTGCGCTCCTTGGTAGAGGAGTCAATCGCATTTGGAGATGACACTCCACCAAACGAAGACAGATCCGGAAGTGACGGGCTCGGAGATCGAACAAGTTCATCGTAGTGCTCTGTGATTGATCGATCTGCAGAGTGGCGAGGCGTCACTGGCTCCTTTGAGCCTCGCTTCTTCTTGCCATAAGACTCTTCCACAGCCTCGCTTGGACCTTGCCGGAGTAAAGGACCGGATCCCGCGTCGTGGTAGCCGCTGTCGCGCGTTTGCGTCGTAGTCGGAAATTGTGGGGCGCTTGGCGGAGCTGGGGAGTCAGCCACGTGTATAGCGCTGTCGCGAACTCCACCAAAGGACCACGTCGGTTCGATGACGGGAGAATGTCCCTGGGCGGTTGATGCTGCAGTTATGTCTAGATAAGACCTCTCAGTGGTTGGTTGGGCGCTATTGTGAGCTGCTTCGCGGTTTTCTGCAGGCGAGAACGTTGCGTTAGTCGTCGTTTCGATCGGGTGATACGGCACATCTGACAATGGCTCAGAAAGATGCACACGCTTCTCTTCTGGCTGTGCTTCAGGTGACACGGGATGCTCTCGTCGCTTATGGCCTTCATGATCAGGTACCAAGGCAGAGCCCTTGTTCGTAGGCGATTCTCTTAGGCCGCGAATTGCGTCTGATGGGTCTTCCCGCTTGAGCGACAGCTCGTATACGTCTGCGTGCGGCTCAGACACAGCCGCTTGTGACACGTGGAAGGCTTTGTCATTGACCACGTCCATCGGCTGCTGATCGTCACTCGGCAATATTCTTCCAATACCCATAGTCTCCAACGACCTGTCTTGCATCTTATCCTGAACCCCCTGCTCCTTGGAATCAAACAATTCTATACTTCCTCGGTCTTTCTTGTTCTTCCTTCCCTTCTTCTTCGATGGTGAAGCCCACCCATCAACAACCTCCACATCTGCTGTTGCGGTATTATTCGAGCCCGGAAGCTTGTCCTCGCTCCGCGTCGGTATTATAGGGAAGGGATATTCATCGATTCCAGCATCGGCCGAAGACCTTGGTTGTTGTTCAAATGTGCGGGGGAACACGGTCACGCCCTCCTCTTCCAGTTCTTTCTTGTCTTTCCCCTTTTCGAGCGCCATCGCACCAAGCATGGCAGCACCTGCTGCGGCAATCACCACTTCTCCAGCCTTCTCTTTCTTGTCCTTCTTCCCCTTCTTTTTTGATGATGCCCAGTCCTCTACCGCTTTTTCCGGCATAACCACATCTTTCTCGGCGTCCCTTTGCAGCTCAAGATCCTCCTCAAACGGAGTTATTGTACCTGAAGGCGTCGATGAGTCTAATGTCTGCTCTGTGGTGCTGGAGCGTTTTAGCTTTCCTTTAGTCTTCTTTCCCTTCCTCTTGGGCTGTTCATCCCAAACATCATCGATTGCTGGTAGAGTTTCGGATCGAGGCTGATCGCGCTGTATAACTGCGTACTTAGAACGGTGCTCATCAGACTCCTCCACGTGCCGGTCCCTGAGGACCGGCGCCATCTCCGGTGCAAAAGCAGAAGGCTTGCCAAGCTCTACTTCCCCAGATGCCGGCTTAGCCGGAGTCTCAACAGCGAGAGGCACAGCCAAGGGAGCCTCAATCTCTGGAGCCTCAACGACCGGAACATCAAAGGTGTCTTGCGCTAGGAAAGCTCGCTTCTTATCCTTTTTCGCCTTCTTGCTCTTCTTCGTGGACGTAGCAGCCCGTAAGTCTTCCGGCTCTTCTTCAGTAGGCGTGGCCAGAGAGGGCTCGACTAGCATGACGGGTTGTTCTGGGGTGATCGGATCCGTCCTTTGTACAACTTCTTGCGAGTCTACAGACATAGTTGGCTCGAGGATGCTCTTGTCTAACGCTGTTGCGTTGAAGTCGGATAGGTCTACTGTGCGCTCTTCACTTTCTACCGGCGTATCTGGGATGGAGGCGCGCTTCTTCTTCCCTTTGACCTTCTTGCCCTTCTTTGACGATGACCAAAGCTCATCTGGGTCAGCTTCTTCGAGAACACCAGGAGGGGACTTGCGTTGCGAAAACGTGGGGTCGCTAAGAACGTCCAGTGGGTTGAAAGTCGGTGCACCCTGGATGGCGGTGGCTATGACCGGATCAGGCAGCTGGGGCTCCACTTTGTCTTCGGTTTCAGTTGTACGCGAAGTTGGAGATGGAGAGCGACCCATGGAACCGTATCTGGACTTGGAGGCCACTTCCTTAGCAGCAGCTATATCATCTTCCGGAGAAACATCGCAGACACCCTTTGGGGAAGTAGATCGGTGAAACGTCGGATCATTGAGTACCAGCTCAGTATCGAAGCCGGATTCTTTGAGGCCTACAGCGACCGTAGCGGCAAAGTTGATGTTTTGCTCCGGCGACTTCGCGCGGGGCTCGGTCTCAAGAAGAGTCGGCGGGACGTCTTCCTTCGTTTCGGCGATATCCGAAGCGTCCTTGGCAATGATCTCCTCTTTCATAGATGGTCCGATCTGAGGCGAGGCAGCTTCCTCTGGCGTGTTTGCTTCAAACATGGCTGCAAGTTTGTGCTTCTTGCCCTTCTTTTTGCTGGACTTGGCTGACACAAATGGCTCTGTAGCTTCAGGGGTCGTCGTTGAGATAGCGGGCGCGGCAACATCGATGAATTTGCTTGAATCAGGCTCACGGCCATCTGTATTGGGAATTGACTCAGAAGGCTGCTCCATCATAGGCTTCACAATCAGCCCTGAGGGTTGATTGTCGACCTCTATGGGCTCTTCGAACGCAACGTCAGCCTTTGACTTCCTCTTTTCTTTCTTGCCCTTCTTTATAGGAGGAGCCCATTCCTCCTCAACTTGGGGTTGAACTTGCTCCGTGAATGTAGGATCAGGAATGATGCTGGACTCTTGGACTCCTTCCATCCGCGTAGAGACTTGGGTGTCCTCAACAGGGTCATCCCATGAGGTGGTTGTGGCTTTGGGTTTCCGGTTGTCTTTCTTGCTCTTCTTGGCTGGTAGCGCCCAATCATCCTCCGGCTGGGGCTCAGGCTGGCTTGCTGGGGATTCAGTTAAGATAGGTTTGGCTTCGCGCACGGAATCCGGTTCTGCTGGCTTAGATTCATCGACAGCCACCTGGCTCCGATCCGCACTCTCTTCTGGACGTGGAAAGAGCTCAATCGGAGCATCGTGGATTTCCTGCACAACCATAGGCTTTTGAACCACCGGCGGTTCGACCGTCGTCCCATCCTTAGAGATCTGGACATCCTCAACCTTCTCCGGCTCACCCCGATCAAATGCTGCAGCCTTCTTCTCGCTCTCCTCGTCCATTTTGCCGAGCTGAGGTGCGAAATCGTCATTCGCTATACTCGTCGTCTCGACGGCAGTCAGTGATTCGGAAGGAATGACTGGCACTTCAGAAACTGGAGACGGCTCGGAAAAGTCGATGCCAGTGGCCTTGCCCTTTTTCTTGTTGCCCTTCTTGCTCTGCTTGCGTGTCAAAGCAGGGGCAAAAGCAGGCTCATCCTTGATCGGCGGAGGCACCATAGACTCTATCTCCTTTGCGGATTCTTGTACGACTGGCGAATGGAAGTCGGTCGGCTGGGTTGACTCTTGGGCAAGGGCCAGGCTGGGTTCGACTAAGTTGAGCGGCTCGGTTTCTTGGATAGCTTGGCGGATACCCGTTTGGATGCATTCCGGCACCTGTGAAGGTTCTTCATCATGCGTTGAGATCGTTACTTGTTCCTTCGGCACATCTTCCGGTTGATCTAACATGAAAGCAGCCTGCTTGGCCTTTTTCTTGTCTTTCTTGCTGAGCTTCTGGGACAACGCGGGTGGCTCTTCGATAACACCGGAGATGTCCTGCTGCTCAAGGACAGGTGACGGCTCGCCCAAACCTTGCTGTAGCTCTTGATTCTCGGATAGAGTGGTAGATTCAGAGATTGCGGCGCTCGGTTCCTCTAACATGAAGGTAGCCTGCTTTGCTTTTTTCTTGTCCTTCTTGCTTGATTTCCGAGATAAGGCAGGGACTTCCTCGACTTCAGGTTCCTGGGCTTTTGACGTGGTGTTAGGTAAAGGCTCCTCGGTGACGAGAACTTGCGAAGGCGTGGCTGAGTCGAGGTCGTTCGTGACAGCCTCTTGACTTTCGAAGGCGGTAGTAGGCTCAGTCGTCTCTGTACTAGGCTCGTCCCGTGAGAAAGCAGTCGGCTTGGCTTTTTTCTTTTCCTTCTTGCTAAGCTTACGGGACAAGGACGGCGCTTCTTCAGCAACTAGTTCTTGGGCTTCTAAAGCGCTGGGTGGCGCTTCGATAGCTGGCACCGGAGCGTCTGTACTCGGCTCAGGCTCAACTGAGGCAACGTCTTGACTCTCAGGCACGGTTGCGGATTCATCCACTTCTTTGTTCGGTTCGTCCCAAGTGAAATCGGTCGACTTAGCCTTCTTCTTGGCTTTCTTGTTGGACTTACGCAACAACGTGGGTTTCTCCTCCACGGGTTCCGGTAGGGTGGACGGTGGAAGTTGCTCAAAATCTGGTTCCTGGACGTGGTACGGTATCGGATCAATCACTTCTTCGGCGACATCCCGAGAATCAGATCGCATGGGCTTGGCCTCTTTGATAACCTCATCCGATTCTTGTTCTAAAGCCGGCTCGATTATGGATGGCTTTGTCCAATCTGACGCAGCAGCCTTAGCAGCCTTCTTCTTGTCCTTCTTGCTGAGCTTGCGTGTCGGCGTGCTGAAGCCGCTGGCATGATCTTGCGGCACGTCTTGATACGTCTCAGGTGCGATAGGCGTTTGCTCAGTCGATGGTTGCTCAGGGGCCGGCTCTTGGTATTCAGAAATAGGTGCGATCTCTTCAGTGGGCTCATTCCAGCCAATCGCCACTGCCTTCACCTTCTGCTTGTCTTTTTTGCTCGATTTGCGCGAAGGCACTTCGAATGCAGGCCCTTCCTCTTTGGCCGGCTCGGCGACAATATCTCTCGTTTCAATGAGAGTCTCGGGCTCAGCGACAGGCGTGGTAGGCTCAGACCAATCGAAAGCACTGGCCTTGCTCTTCTTACCTTTCTTCTTATCCTTCTTGCCGAGCTTGCCTACGACATCGGACATCGACGTGGACTCCGATGTAGAGGGCATAGGATCATTGCTGGTAGCCAGGCTTTCATCGAGTGCTTCGGGTCGCTGTTTGAGCTCGGTCACTTCGTCTTGAATGGCTTTCAAAGAAGGCAAGAGTTGGCTGGATTCAGCGTCATTGCTGCCCGGATCGGTCTTGGTTGCGAACGATTTAGACATAGGTTCTGGAGGTTGCTCAGAGATGTCATGGAAGACTTTCCCTCCCTCCCCTGGGCTAGTGGTAGCCAGGGGAGGTTCGGTATCGCCTTGCTTACCCTCTTGTACACCTTCAAGGACAGGTGATTGTGGGGGAGAAATGACGCGCTCGGTAGTATCAACCTGCTGCGGGACTTGTGGCAATATTTCTCGCTCTTCTGTTTGTTCGGGTAACGGTGCAGCCTTGATGACAGGGTCAACTACGAGTTTGTCGGACTCCAAATATTTATTCGCGTCCTTGCGACCCTTCTTGCCCTTCTTGCCTTTCTTCTTGGACGAAGAGCGACTGAGCGAAAACTCGGTCTCGCTAGTTTCGGGCATGTCCCCTTTCTGCTTCATAATGTCAGACGTGGATGGCAGATCGAGCGACAGATCGGGAGGCCCTGTGCTAGGGGTATCTTGAACGGCATCGGTAGTTGATGGTCCTGGCCCCACGATGTTCGGTTGCACCTGCACTTCCTTCACGAGAGGAAGCTGCTCATCGCGCAAGCCGTCATTCTCAAAAGAAGTGGTAGGAACAGCTTCACCCAATGACTCTCCGAGAACATCAGCCTCCTTTTCGAGAACTGGAGTGGCGGTACCAGAGGCGGGTATCGTCTTCTTGCTCTTCTTATCTTTTTTCGACTTCTTCACAGGCAGTGCCCATTCATCGTCGACCCTGTCTTTCGGGGTCATCTCCGCGGTTGCTGGCTCGATTAGTACCTCGGTGTTTGGTAAGATGGTCGATGCTTCGGGTATTTGCTCGGCTTCAGTCGTGGAAAGTGTGATTTGCTCGTTGGTAACATCGGCGGACGGGGGCGTCTCCTGGGCTTTCTTCCCCTTCTTGCCCTTCTTTGAGGTTTTACTGCTGCTCGGTACCCACTCGTCTAGCTCGGGTACAGGCTGAATTACTGGCTCTTCGCGAGAAAGTTCTGCTTCAACGAGCGGCGTTGTGAGCTCATCCTGGGTAGTAGAAGTCTTGAGCGAAGGGAAATCAGACTCCTTGTTAGCTTCGAGGTTGTTGGATATGGGCTCATCTGCGAGTTCCCGACTCGCATCGAGGGGTTGATTCATCTGGGGAGGATCATGTATCTTGTTGTAAGTCGCAGGCGAGGTTGTTGGCTCTGAGACCAATTGCTCGGGATGTCGTTCGCTAATATCCTTTGGAACCTCGATGGCTTTAGAAGGTTTAGGCTCCGTATCATCAGTCCAGTCGGATGTTGATGGACGTTTGATCTTTTTGTCCTTTTTGTTCTTCTTGCCTTTCTTCGGTGCTGAAAACGCCCATTCATCTTCGGCTGCGGGCTCCGTACGCTGGGATAAGCCAAGCTCAGCGGGCAACTCTGGTAACGCGCTTGGAATCTGATCTTGAGAGTCGGAGAAAGACTGAGGGTTGAGCAATGGCGCTTGGCTAGTGGAGAGCTCGTCCTCGTGAAGTAGTTGAGGTTCGTTCAAGGATGGGATATCGCGAGCGTCCTTGGCATCACTATCGAGACCGGGAATGGCTGGTAGCTCTTTAGGTTCGGACAGTGGCAGAGCCTCCGGGACCACTCTCTCGTTTGTCTTACTCTCAATGATTGGTCCATCCTCCCCGGCCAGAGTCCCAGCCTTCTTCTTGCCCTTCTTGTCCTTTTTGCTAAGCTTACGACTGAGCGCTAGCTTTTCAGATTCATCCTCAGCCACTGTAGCTTCGACAATGTGCTCCACCTCTGTAGGGACTGAGTCCTCGGTAAGGCCTGTCGATTGTTCTGTTGCCGAAATTTCAGGAGCAGCCTGGACGGGGTCGAGCACGGGCTCGGAAAGCTCTACCACCGGTATCTGCGGTTCGGACTTCTTGCCTTTGCCTTTCTTGCTCTTCTTCTTTGATACCGGAGCGGTCCATTCGTCCGCTACGGACTCTTGCTCGACTAGGGGCTTTGTTGGCTCCGGAACAATCTCATCTTCCACCTTCTGCTCCGCTTCATGTTCGATGGGCGGCGTATCGTCGAGGGGGATAGGAGGGGTCTCTTGAACGATTGATGTAGCTGTCCCGGATTTGCGTTTGTCTTTCTTGCTCTTTTTCTTCGAAGAAAACGGTACCGCCCACTCATCCTCTGGCTCAGCTGATGATTCGACTGTAGGGGGGACATCTTCCAACACTCTCAACTCGTTGAGCTTCTCAGTAAGTGACTGAACCTCAGTTGGTGTATCAGAAATGAGTTCGGTCGTGACAGGAAAGTTGTCGGCTTGCTTGCTTTCCTCATTGAGTTGTGGGAGTGATTCTTCAGCCAAAGGCTCGGCAACAGACTCGGCAACAGGCTCGGAAATAGGCTGAGAATCCCTCAACTGCACGCTCTCCTCCATGGGTAATATGGTCTGAAGCGCTTCTTCGATCTGCACCTCAGGGACCGGCTCAGTAATTGGCGTGGCAGTCCCAGACTGCTTTCCTTTCTTGCTTTTCTTTTTCTTGGAGGGCAAAGCCCAATCGTCGACCGGTGGTTCACTCGGCTCTACAGCAGGTGGCTCGGAAGAGTCGAGTGCGCGAACTTCTTCGGGCAATGGTTCAACTTTAGGTGTACTAGCCAGCAATTCATCTGGGACATCTTCGCCGACAGGGGTAGCTGTGCCTGATTTCGTTCCCTTCTTGCTTTTCTTAGACGGTAAGGCCCACTCGTCGGTTGGTTCGCTTGGTGCGATTGGCATCGTATTCGTGGGTTCGGGAATGTTGAAGTCGCGTGATACTTCGGCAGGTGACTGCCTTTGAGATACATCTTCTTGGAGGATTTCAATGACAGGAGTCGCTACGCCCGATTTCTTCAATTTCTTACCCTTTTTCTTCGTAGAAGGCGCAGCCCACTTATCGAGCTTAGGTTCGATTTGTTCAGTAATTGGTGTAGTGACTGTCTGAGCCTCATCAATCTGGCGATCCTCGACATGCACATCCTGCAACTTCTCTGGCAACACCTCAGACAATGCGTCGCCGATTGGTTGAACTTTGTCGACGCTACGATCCTCGGTCGGCATGTCATCTTGAGAGCTGCCAGCCTTGACCTGAGGCACATCTTCGATAATCGGAGTAGCAGCGCCCGAAAGCTTGCCTTTCCCCTTCTTAGCCTTTTTCTTGTCTTTCTTGGAGAAGGACGCTGACGCCCAGTCGTCCTCAGCTAGCTGTTCGGGTTCGGTGGGGATAGTAGGGGTGGGGAGAGTGTCGGTGTTGTTGGATAATGCGAGATCTTCGCTGACGTCCTGTGTCGAAGTATTGGCGGGGTTTTCATCAGGCTGGAATTCGGGCGCGAGATTGGAGATTACATCTTCACGCTGAAATTCGGCCGTTGGTGTAGCGACGCCCAATTGTTTCTTGCCTTTCTTGCCTTTTTTCTTGTCTTTCTTGGAGAAAGATGCCCAGTCGTCTTTCATAGGCTGTTCGGGTTCAGGCACAACTGTTGCAGAGGACAATCCTTCGGGGAGCTCCAAAGATTTGGCATCCTGAGGAGTGCTTGCTAACTGAAGAACGAGAACGCTCTCTTCAGCTTGAGCTTCAGAAAGAGGTTCAACAATCGTCTCCTCGACTCTTACCTCAGGCAGAACCTCAGCGACTGGTGTAGCCGTACCAGACTTGCCCTTCGCCTTTTTGCTTTTCTTGTCCTTTTTCATTGCAAAAACGGTCGAGTCTTCGTCAGCAGCCTCTCTAGGGTCGATGCATACCTGCACCTCGTCGGCCTCTACGGGAGCAACTTCTTGCTCTAGCTCGGGCAAGGTCTCGGACACGAACTCTTGAGTCGACGTAGCAGTGCCAGATTGCTTGCCCTTGCCCTTCTTGCCCTTCTTCTTTTCTTTCTTGGATGGAAGAGCCCAATCGTCAACAATGGGTTCTTCTGATCGCTCGGGCATAGCAGGACTAACGGCGACGGGCTCAGCAGGCACAGTGGAGAGTTGTTCGTCTTCAAAGAAGGCATCACGCATAGCTTGAGCAGCGTCCAGCTCGGTAGCAGGCTCATCGATCTGGCTAGGCAAGTCGTTCCCCAAGCTAGGCTCGGTGATTGCTGGTTCGGGAAGAGCTTCAGGGATGCTTGGCTCTGGAATGGGCTCCTCCAATGTGGGCTCACGCTTCCCCTTCTTCTTTTTGCCCGATGATGTGAATCCCCGTTCCTCGTCAACGGTGCCCCCCGTTCGCGTGATTGTTGTGGCGGATGGATCTGCCTCAACCTGGACATCAGGCAAAGTTGTTGTAGAGACGTCTTTTGTAATGTCGTCGTTCGAGGTAGAGAGTCGAACGTCAAAAGTCGATTCGGGTTCGGGCTGAGATGAGTTCACGTCCTTAGGCATGACCTCGACGTCAGGCGTAGTTTCTTCAGCGACCGACTCTTGTTTCTTCCCTTTCTTGCTCTTCTTGCTTTTCTTCGAAGGTGTAAAACTCCAGTCGTCCGTTGTGGCTTCTTGAGGCTCACTTGGCGTAGGCAAATCCTCAAGTATCGCTAAAGGCGTCGTTTGTGGGAGGTCTTCCATAACTAGTGACTGCTCAGGATGAACCTCGGTGCTTGAGACATCCACAGACTTGTCGACAGGCTCGGCTGGAACATGTTCGGGACCCTGCTCAGGTCCTAGAGTGGATGGAATGACGTCCTGAAGTTCAACGTCTAGTTGAGGTGCATCGTGGAGAGGCTCATTGTGAAGCTCCTCAGCGACCCCTTCAGTAGGCTGTGCCTCCTGAACCTGATCCGCAGACTCCTTCTTTCCTTTCTTCCCCTTCTTGTTCTTCTTCGAGAACGATCCCCATTCGTCATCCGCCGGTTGTTCCTCCTGAGGCGCAAAGGCCGGCTGCTCATTTAAAGAATTCTCTTCAATGGCAGTCGACACTTGTGCAGAGGGTTCACTCTCCAAAGTGGAGGCATGCTTGCCCTTCTTAGCCTTCTTTGGGATGGGTGCCCATTCATGCTCGGCAGCCTGTTTGTCCTTCGTCTCCTCGGCTTCCTGGTATATGGGAATAGCTTGATCGACCACAGGGGTCTCGTTCAACTCTCCGGTGGGGGTCGCGGTAGGCGTAGACGGTTCACTCTCATGCGCGGGGATACGCTTACTCTTCTTTGACTTCTTCTTGTCTTTCTTCGAGATGGGTGCCCATTCCACTTCCGGAGATTGCTCTTCTTTGACTTCTTCACGGACGGATGGAGCGGAAAAAGTAGGTTCCTCATCCTTAGCTCCTAAAGTTTCAGGTACAGTGATGGACTTGTCCAGGGGAAGATCGCTGAACACTTCAACTGGTGTAGCAACGAGCGTAGAAGATCGTTTGCCCTTCTTCTTGTCTTTATTCGGTATCGACGCCCACTCAACCTCTTCGACTTGCTCCTCTTCGGTTTGCTTGGGCAAAGGTGTGGTGATATCGAGTTGATCGTCTTCGGTCTCTGCAGAAACGACCCGTTCGGCAATAGGCGGGTCTAAGGGTTCTACCGTGACATCATCGGAAGGCGTGATGGAAAGTGTGGAAGGCTGGCTGTCGATGACGGACGCACGCTTGTTCTTTTTACCTTTCTTCTTGTCTTTCTTGGCGACGGGGGCGGCCCATTCGTCCTCTTCCTCTTGTTTTTGCTCGAGCTCCGCTGAAGGAATTCCAGGCTGAGTCTCGTAGATCAACTGGTTAGCGACAGAGGAGGGCATTTCAGGAAGATCTTCCGAATGCGATGGCAGATGATTCTCGGGTTGTGGTGCGAAGGTGGCAAGATCTCGAGATTCCACATCGGCCGGAGCGTCGGAAGGCAGGTGTGCATCGAAGGTAGGCACTTCTTCAATAGGTGTAGATGCGGGCTCCGGAATATCAGCCTCGATAACACCCTTCTGGCCCTTCTTCTTTTTCTTGTCTTTCTTGGACACAGGTGCAGCCCATTCATCCTCAAGCACGGTGGTGCCGGGTTCTTGCAGAGGTATTTGTTCGACATCCTCTACAAGGCTAGCGTCGGGGTTTTTGAGCTCCAAAGGCTCCACCAGAGCAGGTTCGTCCTCGGCTAGCGCTTTCTTCCCTTTTTTGCCCTTCTTCTTATCCTTCTTTGACAGCGGCGCGGCCCATTCCTCCTCAGCTTGTTCTTGGAGGTCGGCTGGGGGCAACGGCTCGGACTCAGCGGTGAGATTTTCGGCAGGTGGCTGGAGATCGGTGGGCTCGGAAGAAGTGGGAAGGCTATCGTCAAATGTAAACTCGCGAGTGCTTAGCTCATCCTCCAGGACAGTAGGCGTCGCGGTTCCAGAAGTAGATTTCCCTTTCTTCCCCTTTTTCTTCCCCTTTTTCTTAGTAGGCAGAGCCCATTCGTCTTCAACAAGCTCGGAAGACTGAGAAACCGTCTTGTCATTCGGGATGTCTTCTACTATGGGCTCAGAAGTGATGGGGTCGAGGGGTTTTGAGAAGTCGTTGTCGTCTCCCGTAGTTTGCTCAACCACAACCTCCGAAGGTGGTAATGCGGCATCAGCCGGGGCAAGTTCTTCGACGATTGGCTCCGGGTCCAGTTCGGACGGTAGTTCTGGGTCGACATGTTGATTATCGCTGCTCTCCTTGCCCTTTTTCTTGACCTTCTCTGGAGTAGATGCAGAAAGTGCCCATGCATCTTCCCCAACTTGCTGCAAGGGTTCAGAGATGTCGCGAACGCTCTCATCCTGAATAGGCAGCGCGGAGTTGTCTATCTGCTCGCCCTTGCTGCTGAA
This sequence comes from Darksidea phi, assembly GCA_030770425.1. NCBI lineage: Eukaryota > Fungi > Ascomycota > Dothideomycetes > Pleosporales > Lentitheciaceae > Darksidea > Darksidea phi. The sequence goes on along the minus strand of JASJFT010000050.1, from coordinate 91,382 downwards.
AGCGTCTTCGAATTTGTCGCTCGGTTCCTCGATTGTCGGCGTGCTTGGCTCAACGTCGAACTCGACTGTCTTCCCTTTCTTGCTCTTCTTCTTCTTACTCTTGGATACAGGAGCAGCCCATTCGTCTTCCTCAGCTTGTCGCAAATTTTCAGTCACTTCAGGAACGATCTCCTCTGGGATAGAGAGGGAGTTGCCACCGTTTTGCTCGGTCGTGTTGGGTTGAGCGACGTCCTCAGGTATGTCGTTGACGGTTGTCGATGCACCAGATATGAGAACATCCTCACACTTGTCGCCGGATTCACCGACTGTCGATGTGATCGGTTCAGCATCAAAATCAAGAGCCTTCCCCTTCTTGCCCTTTTTCTTCTTATCCTTCTTAGACGATGGTGCAGCCCACTCATCCTTCTCAACCGCGACTGGAGGTTGTCCACTCTCTCTGACGATGGTGGTGCTTGGTTCTGGCAGCACAGGCTCAGAAGCTAGGAAAGCGTCCCCCCGCACATCTGCAGTGTCGGGGGTGCTCGGCTCAACATTGAAAGCTTTGCCTTTCTTCCCCTTCTTTTTCTTGTCTTTTTTAGAAAGAGGTGCGGCCGACTCATCGTTGGGTTGCTGTTCCACAGAGGTAACATTGCCATCAATTGGCTTGTCATCAACCGGGTTATCCTCTTCGGCAAGGGTTGGCTTGATATCGATTTGAGTAGAATTGGAAGGTTCAGCGAGCTCTGTCGGAACGTCCACATCTGCAAGGTTAGGCTCAAGCTCATTCGTGGGCACGGGAAATTCAGTTTCAGGTTCAAGTTTAGGCTCAGGTTCAGGTTGAAAAGCCTGAGCGGCCTTCTTTCCTTTCCCCTTCTTACCCTTCTTAGGAGTAAAGCCCCATTCATCATCTTGGGCCTCAAACATCGGCCGAGCAGCATCCTCCTGTTGAGCGGTAGTCGCAGTTGAGATCGGTTCCTCGCTCAAGCTAAGATCGCGAGACGTCTCCATCGTGTTGTCGATGAGTAGCTCCCTGCTGCTGTCCACAGTTGGGGTGCTCGGTTCAGTATCGACGAGTGTAGAAAATTGAGTACTCTCGTGTTTGCCCTTCTTCCCCTTCTTGCTCTTCTTCATGCTAGGAGCGGCCCATTCATCTTCTTCGACAGGTTGTGGACCAGGAGGCAACTGTTGAGGCTCAGCCAGAATTGCTGGCTCTAGAGATGCCGGGTCGGTCTCAGGAACGGTGGGAGTAGGCTCTTCGATACTAGTGCTCTCTTTTAGTGAGTTTTCGACCGACTGGTCGGACTGCCTCTCAATGACATCGTGACTTTGGACAGGAGTGGAGATCTCAGGCTCGGGCTCAATTTCTTCCGCAACTTGCAGACTACCACGCTTGCTTTTCTTCCCATTTCTGTCTTTCTTCCTCGACGACGGAAGTGCCCAGTCGTCTTGCTCCGCCAGCGTTGAAGGTTCAGCGGATGCCCGCGGCATGAGATCTTCTTCAAGCGCCTGCACAACCACATCATCTGTTGAGTTCGAAGTAACTTCAGGCTTGGCGTCGTTCAAGAGGCTGCCACGCTTGCCCTTCTTCACCTTCTTGCCTTTCTTGGAGGTCGAGGGTACCCATTCGTCTTCCTCTGCCGGGGTTGAAGGCTCGACAGCAACCACAGGTACGACATCGTCATCTTGCTTCTTGTCGATAGCACTCTCGTTCTCAGTGTTGACTGGGACCACTTCAGTCTCAACCTCTGTCTTGACATTGAGCGAAGGCTGTTGCTCTTGTAAAATCGGCAAAGTCTTAGGCTCAATTTCGGAAGAAATTTCTTCAGGCCCCAACAGACTGGTCTCGGGTTTGCTGTCTTCGTCCTCTCTTGACAAAGGCGCAGGTTCGACAGCTTTGCCCTCAACCACAGGTACCACAGCAGGCGATTGCGGCTCAGGAGTAGACGGTTGACTCTTTTTCTTCCCCCAGCCGAACGCGCCCCAGAGTTTGCCACCCCATCCCGACGCGGCTGGCTCAGGCGCAGTTTCAGCTTCAGACTTTACCTCAAGCTCGACTTCGTGGGACGTAGTGGCAACAAGAGGCTGAGGCAAAGCCTCCTCCATATCATTCACGGGCGTTGAAGGATCAGAATTTTTGACTAGAAAGTCCATGACATTGGCTTTCTCTTTCTCCTTTGGTTCGGGTGCAGCAGGTGTAACAGCATGTTCACTGGGTTCGCCTTGGGTACGCTCGGGCGAATCCGAGGTGTCGAGGTATTGAGATACTGCGCCGGCATCGAAAACTGGCTTAAGGATTTCTTGCTCAATTTGCTCCTGGGGCAACACCGTTGCGGGTAGCACGGCCTCCGGTTCGGGCTCAGAGGGGAGGCTAAGAGGAGTAGAATCGATAGCTTGACCTCCACGCTTTCCCTTCTTGGCCTTCTTTCCTTTCTTACCCTTCGCCACGGGCGCAAAGTCCTCTTCGACAACAGGTGCGTCTGCAATAGGCTGTATTTCGGAAGTCACAGGAACAACCTCAGCATTCGAAGAAGTAGGTTTGGCGTCCATAAAGTCCATGACAACGTCGTCTGGCTTCTCCTCAGCCGGACTCTCAATACCCCTTAGCTTATGAGCAAGGCTAGAGAACTCATTGGAAGCCTCCGGGGTCTCTAGCTCTGCGCGTTGGACATTTACGTCATCGTCGCTCTGCGGCGCGGTAGTGTCAAGAATCTTTTGCCGCCTAAGCTCCTTGCTCAAGCTCTCTGAAGGTGCAAAAGGCTGACTCGGCTCACCTACAAGGGTAGCATCGTCGGTGATAGCGGATTCCGCGCGGTTCTTGATCCAATCATCTTCATTTTCAACGAATGTCGGAATGACCTGAGCGTACGAGGAGCTTGAATTCGCTTCTGGTTGTTCTGCATCCCTAGAGCTAGGGAAAATTTCGGCTCGTTCGTCGGTCGGTGTTGGGGCTGGTGATTCGGCGGGAGACGATATAGATCCCTTCTTCGACTTGCCTTTACCTTTCTTCTTTGCCTTGCCTTTGCTGTCGCGGCGGAGGAGATTAGGATCCGGTTCAGTCTCAACCTTCACAGGCTCAACCTTCTTCTCTTCGATCTTCTTCGGCTCCTCGACAGGCGTAGAAAACCAATTCTCAATTGCATCCGCAGTGTCGACTTCGCGCATCTTTTCCCTCTCTGCGGCGGTCAATTCCTTGACCTCATTGGATCCTGCGCCGAAATCAACGCTCTTCCCTTTGGAACCCTTTTTGCCTTTCTTGTTCTTCTTTGTAGAGGTAGGTGTGTGGGGAGAAACAGCCGGTTGTTCGGGCGATTCAGAGGGTGGAGCGGGAGCAGGAGTGGACTGAGCTGCTGCATCAATGGTTTCTTGGTCAAGATCGCCACCCATAAAGTCATCTTCATAGCCAGCGGGCGATGGTGACCTATGCTTTAGCACAGCTGTAGCCGCACCACCCACAAGTACACCAAGCGCGGCATCCTGAAGTAGAGATGAAGACTTGGATGGTGAAAGATCTCTGGTACGCGCATGCATCTTCAAATCATCGATCGGCGCGCTTGGAGCCAGAGGGCTAGTCTCCCCTTCCTCACTCTTGACACTCTCGAGTCTCTTAGTCAGATCCTTGGGGGGCGGGCCAGCAGGACCGAGAACACCAGCCGGAAAACTCGAAGCCTTGGGCGTACTCTGCCCACTCTCATCTACTTCCTCAATCTCACGATCAGCCAACTCAGGGTGCTGTGCTTCGGGCCCAAGATAAGGTGGCGAGACTAGGCTGAACGGGTCCATATGATCTATAGGGTCCATGAACGAGTCTTCAAACGCATCACTTGTACTCAAATGCGGACTCTCCAATGCAGACTGATAGTCATCTTCCGTGCCTGTTGTCGAACCCGCTTGACTTGGACTACCACTGGACGGCAGCGCGGGAAGAACTTCCTCAATCTCAGCAGGCTTCCTGTTACGCTCTACCAGATACAGCGGCCTAAATTCTCGCGAAGTCTTGAACTCCGCTGATGAGGACGCGGTGTGACGAGGACCTGAAGGCCGGAGAGGCGAGCTTGCAGGACTAGCAACTTGCTTCAGATCTAACGTAAGATCTTTTCCAGGTGATCCGCTCAGTGGTCGGCGGAAACGGATGGGAACCGAGGTAGAAGAGAGTCTGCGTTCAGCAAGCGGACTTGTCACGAGCTGCTCGGGCGACTGGAGAAGCGGACTCGATGGTCTCGACACAGGGAGCGGCGGTAGCTCATCAGGAAATGCTTCTAATTGCCATGGCTGCAACCCAGTAAGCCTCGTCAACAGCGCGCGGCTATCTTCCAGCGACGGAGGCGTAGTGGGTCGCTCAATCGCAGGGAAGGGGTGGGTATCGTCGAGCGTAGGGAGGGGGTACTCGGGACGGTCTCCAGGGATGCCGCCATCTTGATCATGGGATCCTTGTCTAAGAGTTGGGGTCTCATCAGCGGGCAGTGGTGTGGCTGCTGCTGCCGCTGCCACTGCCCTATCGTCTAAAAAAGACGAGACTTTTTCTTTATCGTTGTAGCGTGATCGGGAGGTATCGCGGTCCTATCAAAACGATACATTAACATCTATAATACATGGAACAAATGAAAACAGTAATGTGCAGCAAGGAAAAAACAGAGTATTATACCTTGCGTCCTTCATCGTCCCGGCCACTCCTCCGCTTCTCACTCCGGCGACTGCTGGTCGATACAACAGAGCGCGTATCATCGTCATCCGAGCCATACGTCGAGCCGCGTTCCTTCTTCTTCCTGCGACGTCTCCGCTCATCGTCCTCATCTTCGTCTCTGGGTTTCGATCTAGAGGATTTGCTAGATGTATCGACCAAACTCTCTTTCGACTTGCTGAAAAGGCCGAAGAGACCACTTGACCGTTTCTCCTTTTCCTTCTTGGAACTACTGCTACGTTCTTCATCGTAACGTGCCGGAGATGATACGACCGACATGGTGTCGTCATCTGCATCGCGCTTTGACCTTCGCTTGGACGATTTATATTCATACAGATCGCCAGGGTCGGAGGCGGCTGATGAACGAATGCGGTCTTCAGGAGACCCATTGCGCTCGCTTTCGCGTCTCCTATGCTTGCGCCGACGCTCCCCATTGGCTTCGGAACGAGCTTCAGAGATAGTAGACTTGGTCTCCCAGTCGTCATCTTGCTCATTGGTCTCACGGCGACGATGTCTGCGCTTGCGCTCGCCATCGTCATATTCGTAGCCACGGTCTCGGCTCACCGATCGATCCTCCTGGTGGCGACGATGCCGCTCCTCCCGATTGAGCTCATCGTCGTACTTGCTGCTCGAAGAGATGACGGACCTTGTATCTCGATCGTCATACTTATCAGATGATGGTGACTTGGCCTTCGATTTCTTCCGATCATCCGACCCCGCAGAGAAGAACTCATCGGAGTCTCGTTCCACAGTATCAGTGCGTGTTTGGTCATCCGGTGCGTAGTAGCCAGAGTCATGGATACCTCGATCAGTGGCCGGCGCAAGATCGGTCAACCCTAAGTCGACAGAAGCTTTCCAAGGCCCCATGGATTGTTCGTCTTTGGAAATGGTAGAGTCAAGTGGAGCACCCACGTAGTCCTCGTACTGTACTTCAGAGCGAAGGGGAGACCCCACAGATGGAGACCACCTACCGCTACTGTGCCTCTTCTTTTTCTTTGGAGTCTTGACATCAGGCAGCTCATCGAGATCGCCAAAGGCAGTGCTTGGTATGGAGACACGTGGCTCAGATTCATCCCAACCGCGAGTACCATTGGAGGTAGAAGCAGGTTCGTTGGACGTGCTGTACTCGTTCGCAGAATCCAAGTTCTTTCGCGCGTGCTCTAGATCCGATGCCATCCGATCCTGATCTTGCTTCATAGCAGAGGCAACAAGACCAGCGAAACCTCCGGCCATCGCAGCCTTCGTGGCGTTGCTTGAGATTCCACCTGAGCGTGACGTGTCGAGAGTAATACCTCCCTCATGAGAAGAGTCTGCAAGCTTTGGAGCAGAGGAGGCCACGTATGAGGGCTCAATATCCCGAATATCGCGTTCAGCAACAGGAGTGTCAGGTTGACTAGACTCGCTTTCCTCCCAACTATCTGTGCTCCCGCGTTTCGCAGCCTTACCCTTCTTCTTCTTATCCTTCTTGCTCAGCTTGAATTCAGGCTCTGGCGTTGGCTCCTTGATAGTGTCCGGCTCGACAGTCCTAGGGGCATCCTGGGTATTGAAGGCGTCATCAGCACTCTTCGACTTCTTTTCCTTCTTGTCTTTCTTGCTCTTTTTCGTCGGAACGGCCCACTCGTCATCCTTAGGCTTCTCAGGCTCTGCCGTGGAATCTTGGAAAGGTTCTGGAGTCGGCTCGATCTTCTTGGGAGATTCCTGAGCGAAGAAGTCATCGCCAGTGCTCTTGCCTTTCTTCTTTTTCTTTTCCTTCTTGCTCAGGTTGAATTCAGGCTCCGGTATTGCCTCCTTGGTCGGTTCGAGTTCAGGAAAGGGAACGATCTCCGATTCGACAGCCTTAGTCGTATCTGGGGTTACGAAGTTATCTTCGGTGTCCTTGGACTTCTTCCCCTTTTTCGCTTTCTTGCCCTTCTTGGAGGTGATCGCCCACTCATCTTCCGCAGGAGGTGTTGGCGCCGAATCGTCATCAAAACTTCCGGGGATATGTATCGGTTCAGGCTCGACAGTAGTCTCTCCCTCTACAAAGCCTCTTGGCTTTGATGGCTCCACGGACACATCTTCGACCGAATCGTAGTATGGAGATTGGTAAACACTGCTCGTCGAAGGAATAGAAGATGCAGCATACTTGTTGGCGGAAGGATCGCTAACAGCGGAGGAGGTTTCATGTTTCTCATCTCTTGCCAAAACAGCTGCTGTCGTCACAGCTGCAGCAGCGACAGTAGCAGCCTTCGCCTTCTTCTTATCCTTTTTGCTAGCCTTCTTCGACATGGTGCCAGTCCAGCTATCCTCCTCCGGATCGGGAACAAACTGAGTACTTGTTGGGAACTCAGGTTCCTGCTGTGGCTGGTACGATGTCGTCTTTTTGCCCGACCTGGGGGAATCAGCTCCAGCAGTCTCATTCCGGGCTTCTTTTGAGTGCTCTTGAAGATCACGATTGGAAACGAATGCTTCGCGGTTCGACTCTGGTGTTAGCACCTCGTAGTTGTGAAATTGATTCTCGCCCCAACTGACTCTAGAGCCGCGACGGTTCGCCTCATCCTGCTTCGGCGATTCTTTCTTTGGTTCAGGCTGGGGTTCAATAGCCGGTGAAGGAGGTAAAGATACACTGCGTACAGAGTTTGCTCTACTTCCGGGAGGAGTAGGCTGGATAAGGTTCAATATAGGGACAGCAGGAATAGACCATGTGGAAGACGGCCCGCGACCATCTCTACTAGTCGTGAATGAGTACGAAGGAGGATAAGGTGGCGCCTTAGGTGGGCCAAGGTCAAAGTCGTCATGCGCTTGATAGATGTGGATGTCCGTAGCTCCCGCATTGGGGTCGATCTTGGGAGAGTGCGTACTATGTTCCAGCAGCTCCTTGGGTGCAAAAAAGTCGGCTTGAGAAACAGGCTCCTTTTTATACCTATCTTCCCAATCTTGAAGAATATCGTAAGCGCTACCAACCTGGGGAACGTTGGACTTCTTCTTGAATATGTTAGGGTCGAAGATGTCTTCGTCAGCGTAGTCTTGGGCGATCTTGCTCGGCTCGATCTTCTTAACAGGCGGTGATACTGTTTTGACGTTGCGCTCGTCGCGTCTCGATGACGATATAGCAGCGCTGGTGATGGCAGCTGCTGCTCCGGCAACACTAGCTACTGCGGCAGTGGACTTCCATGTATCTGGCTGCACAATATCGCGCTCTCGTTCTTCCAACTCGCGCTCTTTGCGTCGTACATCACTAGCGACCGAGCTGCCAGTACGCTGCTGCTCAATCGTGCGTCGATCCAGATCGCTCTCGTATCGCTGAGAGTACTCTTCTGCTTCACGTTCCCGGCGTCTACGTTCGGTGTCCGCTCGGATCTCGAGTTCACGTCGCTCGGCAGCCTCCCGGTGCTCAGTCTCTCGACGTTCAGCTTCCTGGCGCTCTCTTCGCTTTTGTTCAGCTTCTCGTTCGAGATTGGCATATCGCTCCGCTTCGCGGCGTTCAGTTTCCCGCCGCTCTCGACGCATCTGTTCGGCTTGCGCTTCCAGATCTGCATGTCGTTGAGCTTCGGCGCGAGCTTCACGCTCCTGGCGATCCCTCTCGTCAGCCTCCCTAGCTTCCCTCACGCGCCTCTCTTCATGCTCACGTTTGCGTTCGACTTCACGACGCTCGGCCGCCAACTTGGCGAGCCGTTCAGCCTCTGAATACTTCCTCGCCTCATCCCGCTGGCGCTGCAGCTCCGTTCGACGACGCTCCTGCTCCCTACGATCTTCGTCATCCTTGCGACGACGGCGATCGCTATCAGATTCGCGATCATACTCTTTCCGGCGTTCGCGCTCTTCCTTTCTCGCTTGTTCAGGGGTGAAATCGAAGCGGACGTTGGAAGAGGAGCTGGATGATTGATCTTGCTTCTTCCTCGCAGCGAGAGCGCCAGCACCTACACCAGCAGCAACTCCGGCGATGGCAGCATCTCGCTTCCAAGATGAGGACTGGATTGGTGAGGAGTTGGCGCGACGTGGGAGAGGAGGGTGCTGAGGGGATTCGACAAAACCTGTTTGGTGTTGTTGTACGGGATAAGGTTGTTGGGCAGAGTATTGTGAGAAAACAGGGGGTCCAGATGGAACCACATAGCCCGGTTGCGGCGGGGCTTGGGTCGAGTAAATAGCGCCCGGAACTTGATGTATAGGCTGTGGCTGCTGAATGCTAATAGCATCTGGGCGGGAGGTGACAAGTGGCTGAGGAGTGGGGATAGCGCTGGTGCGTCTAGCATCGAACGAGGTGGGATCGTTGGACGCCACAGGATAAACGCTCTGCAGTGTCGTTACGCTGCTCGCGCTACTATCATGACGATTCATGCCTGTACCGATCGCTGCTCCAGCGACAGCACCAACTGCCGCGGGCCCCATAAAAGACGTGTTGGCTTCAGCGTTATATAAGCTCTCCGAAGAAGGTTTCTTCTTTTGCTTCTTGCTTCCCCAGCGCCAACCCCATTTGTTCATACCTGAGCCGTTCGAGCCCAAGGATTCTGTACTCTTACCTTTCTTCCAATCATAGTCGCCGAAAGCAAGGCCAGAGCTTATGCTTCCACCAGAATCCGATGTCTCATCATCAGGGAGATCCTCCCAACCATCTGCGTGCTCGGAACCATGGCGGGCAGAAGCACCAGGGCGACGGCGGTCGCTGCTGCGTCGGTGATCTCGACGATCCCGTACTGCTACGACTTCAGGCCGATGCTTGCCTTTGTTGCGCCCAGCTTGTGCAGCTGCAATAGCAGCCGCAGTAGCGCCTAAACCAAGCAGTGTTGCATTGAGTTTCTCATCCGAGCTGCGGCGCGAAGGCCGTTGCTTTCGCTTCACAAACCCAGTACCAAATGCAAGCTCAGAACCCGATGAAGAAGTTGAGTCATTGCCAAAACTGAAGAAGCCTTTCTTCTTTTTCTTCTTTGAGTGCGTGTGGGTCTTTCGGCGCTTCTCCTTGGGCGGGGGGGCGGAGAAGAAACCACCCAAGAAACCACCCTGGGATTGCTGAGACTGGTGAGTCCGAGAGACATCGACGAATGATCCAGCTGAGCTTCGCGACGATTTATGGGTCACGCGCTGGGTCTTTGAGCGTCTGCGGTCATGGTCGCTGCTGTCTCGCCGATGATGTACAAACACCTTCTGGGGGGAATTAGAACGGCTGCGGCTACCACTCCGGCTCCGATGCTTCCTTCGTGACGCGCTAACTGCCGATGCTGCAAGACCGGCCCCGACTGCGGCACCTAGAAGCCCTGACTTGCGGTCTCTAGAGCGTGACCGTGACCGGGAGTGTGAACGATGTCGAACAATCTTGTAGTCCTTCTGCTGCCCGGTGACACCTATTGACATTCGCGACATCCGGTCCTGAGAGCGACTCCGGTGTCTGAGTTCGGATCGGCTTGATGAATGGTGCTTGCGATCTCGGGAACGGCTACGGCTTCGGCGAGACACTCGAGAACGGTCATCTCGTCCGGACTTGACACTGTAAGTATCGTCAAAGTCATTCCTATGGTTTAGCAGAGCTTTCCCAGCTGAAGCAAGGCCAACACCTCCAAGTCCCGCAGCGATCCATCCAGCCGCGCTAGAACTCTTCCGCTTGTCACGCTTCTCATCGCCCGAAAGCGAGTATCGTGATGTCTTTTCGTTTAGTCCATACCGCGACTGCTTCTCTTGAATACCAGAAGGACGAAACTCGCTAGATCGCTTCCGGTTATAGTGATGTTTTCGCGGCGCATCCATAGGAGAAGAGCGGGGATCGAAGCACCCCCGGCAGACTCCAATATATTCAGTGTACTCTTCCATCTTGCGTACGTCCTCGAGGTTCTTCCACCAGTCGGCGAACTTGGTCACCGGCCCCTTGTGTTCGTGCATGTGAACCATGCCGCCAGCCGTATAAGGGCCAGGCGAAGGATCGCCGTACTGATCTGACGGGAAGCCACCAGGCATTGAGTTTGTGTGATGATGATGCATATGTGAATGCGAGTTCGAATTCGAATTGTGATGTGCCAGACCGTAAGCTGCCAGGCCGGCGGCCCCAGCAGCATATAGTCCAGCGTTTGACGAACCAGATGGCTGCTTCTCCGGCTTCCCAGGTCTCGGTGGCTTCTGGGGTGGTGCGCCTGCCATAGCTTCTGAATAAGTAGGTATGCTACCATCAGTTGCAGCGATAGACGCGTTGTCGCCGTGGTAGTACATATTAGCGGAAGCGCCTGGTGCGCCGTGAGCGCCGTTTGTGTAGCTTGTGGAATATTCGTTGGTGTAGTTCGTGTTATGCTGCGTGTGAGATGTCTGTTGCTCGTGAGAGGAGCTGTGGCCAATGGCGTAGCCCAAGCCAGCTCCGCCAACTAGTGTCGTAGCCGAACTAATTCTACCTGGTTTATCAGGTTTCGAGGAAGGTCGCGGTGGTTTCTGTGGTGGGGGCTCGTCGTTGGTGAAGGCACCAGGCATGGAAGAAGGCCGTGGCGGCTTCGAGGGTGGTGCGTCGACGTTTGAGGCGCCGTAGAAGTCTGCAGCTGCGCCGGATCCAGTGTCGGCGACAGGGTTGGCCTGCGAAGATGCGGACATGAGATGGGGTGTATCGAGCGGCATGATCACTGAGGGGCGCTCTATCCGCACGCCAGGCTGGTGCTGAACGGACTCTCCCATGTCGTCATAATACTTTGCTGCTTCTCCGAATGAATCCGTATGCGTTGGTCCATGCATGAAGGGCGTCGCAAACTGCGCTGGGTCCTGTCCAGGGAACTGGTCCTGGACATGCGACGACATGGTGCCTGCAGGGAGCGCGCCAGACATCATGGGCGGTCCGCTCGACGTTGTATACGGTAGGACCCCTTCGCTCTCGATCTGGCCACTCACAGATCGCGTTAAACTCCTCGGACTCTCTACAATCTGCTGAGGCCGCGAGCCGCCAGCCTCAGAGCGGCTCTTCCGCTTCTCACGCTTGTCCTTGTCCTTGTCTTTCTCCTTTCTCCTATCCTTCTCCCCACGGTCCCTACTGCGCGAGCGCTCTTTCCGAGAATACGTCGACCGCTCATCGTCGTCTCTACGGCGGCGCCTGCGCTCCTCATCCCGCGAGTCGTCGTACAGGTCCAGATTCGACCTCATCTCATCGCGGTCGTCTCGCGCTGTCGCAAACGTAGCATAGCTCGACGCGACACTCTCCGGTGCTCGAGATCTCGATTCGCGTCCAGAAGGCCTCCTGGCCGAGCTCGATGACACCACCGACTCGGCGCCCTTCGAACGACGCGTCGACGACGAACCACTCCTCCGCTTCTCCTCGTCCCTATCCCTGGGCCCTTCGCTCTTGCCCGTGATCCTTCCCCACATGTTGCTCTTCTCCGATTATGGTAGATACGGGTACGGTATGCGCGTTGCCTTGCGAAAAAAAAATTGCGCACTCGTCGATTGGTGGTCGCGCTGATTCGGTGTCGGACGCTGGGGTATCGAAAGTCAGAACTCGAGGAGAGTCGTCACGTTCGTCATGTCGTTATATTATACAGGCCCGCGAAGGAAATGCAGTTCGCCAACGGCGATGGAATGCAGGCAGTCGTTCCTCCGCTTCACCGGTCGATTATGCGCGCGAACGATAGCTGAGTTGTTGTTCGGTGGCGAGCCGAGCTGGTGGAGGTCTGACCGGCACCCCTGCCAGCGATCCACTCTGGAGGCTGGGCCAATTAGAATGCATCTCGGAGCGCACGATGAGCACCACTTCGTTGGGCGTGGAACGCTGCAGAAAGCTCATATTACGCGCAATGCAATCAGGAGTGCTCTTGGATGCTAGCTTAGGGCGATGCGACGCTGATGGTAGGAACGTAAGAAGTACCTTGGACAATAGCTGTCGAAGTTGGGAAACATTCCTTAATTATGCCGAAGCTTAAATCAACGCCCTAGGGTGCAATGCAACACAAGTCCTTTCTTAGCACCATAGATAGTATCGATTCACGATCACGTTTACCACCTTGGATATCGAACACATTGGCACACTGTTGGTCGGAAAGGGGTTTCTATGACACTTGCCAACTCATCTCAGGTTCTGGGAAGATGCTGGCCGCTTGGGCAGCTAGCATGCTAACTAATACCTTTGAGGTGTGTCGAGCCCCACCCTCAATAGGTGTTTACCTTCGCAGGCAGACGGACGACCAAAGACCAGCCCAAACTCCTCGCTATTGCCTGCATTTGCATTTGCGTGAATCGCTCTGGTTGTCTCAGAATCCCTATACCATAACGCCACCCAATGCCAAACCCGACGAGCATCTCCCACCTTGTTCCGTCTCCGTATCGGTAGTCGCGGATGCCGTTGTTGGGCTACCCGTCGTCGTCGATTCGAAACTACAAACGCCCGGTATGACGCTTTTTTCAGCACATGACCTACGGTCTCTGTCCGGCCATGAGCATCTGTCTTATTTGCAAGATTTGGCCTTTGTGGTCCGGAGGCAACGCCTCAATCTGCTGAGGGGTCATTGCTAAGATTTGAGCATACGCCTGTTGTTGTGCGTCCATCGGAGGCGGCGCATGCTGTGGAGGCTGCGCGTAGAGCGACGGGGCTTGTGGTGGAGCCTGTGGTGGGGTTGGAACTGGCGCTGATGGGTATCCGGGGTAGTTTTGCGGAGGACGGGGCGGCTGCTGTGTCGGTGCTGGGGGTGCTGGGACGTGTACCTGCGGTGGGGGCATTGGAGGTGCTCCTGTCGGCTGCTCAATGAGGGCTCCCAGCGCGGTATGATCCACGAGTCCGAGCTGGAGGAGCGCTTGAAATATCGCATACGCAAGCTGAGGTGCCTGTCTCAGGAGCTCCGTGGCTTTGACAGGATCCGACATGACGAGACCTTTCATTTGTGAAAGGATATCGAGGAGTTGGGGCGGGGGAAGCGTGTTGAGCGTGCGCGAGATGGCATCGGCGCAGGTGAGGTTCGGCGGCAGGTCGGCACCCGGAGGGATTGGGGGAAGCGCAGTCGACTGCGGAACGGCCGCTGGTTCGGACAAGCCGTTCACTGGCATGCTCGGAGCCGTCGCATTATAGCTAGTCGGGGGCGCGTTGTCGCCAGCGCCATTATCGTTTGACCAATCCACTCTCAATTTCCTTCCCATGACCTCGTAGTCGTTCAAGTTGCGCACTGCGGAGGCTGCTGCGTCGGCATCGGCGAACTCTGCGAAGCCGAAGCCTTTTGGTCGGCCTGTCTCTTTATCGTAGACTAGGCGGAAGTTAAGAACGTGCCCCACGCGGCCGAGCGTCTCAATAATAAGCTCTTCGGTGCCGCCTACTGGATGTTAGGTATCGCACTCTTCGACTGCCCGTCGCATAGCTCTCTGACAAGGGTTGCCGAAAGGGCCATTGGGATTCTAATAGAACTTACCATACGGGATATTGCCGATAAACACGACGCGACCCGCCTTCTCGTTTGGCGGCATAGTGACTAATTACTGCGTGGTGGTGTAGAAAGGCTACAAGTAGATTCTTTGAAGTCGAAGCTCTAAGTCCTTTGAGCTAGATGCGCTTGGCGCGCTAAGCCATATTCAGCACTAGACTCTTACACCACACATGCAATCTTGGATATCGTCGCCAGTTAACTACCTACCATAAAGTGACAAGGTAGGTTGGACAGAACCTTAGATTTGGGTTATTGTGTCATTACAGGATGCCAAGTTCACGCTACAAAGAGTGTCCTTGGTCTTGATACTCGATTTAACATTACTTTAGGTCCTTAGGCAGTGGTATAGCCGATTACAGAGCCCTCCTCCCAGTACGTGCCTAATAACAACTAGCCTGCCCTTCATCCGACTTACACTAACTCATAGTTTCGCTCCACAACATGCTCCATCTTTTCCAACGGTTGCCTCTACAGTCGGCTGTTGATGCCGTTCACTGACCAATACGCTCTTGTTGAAGCTTTGTTCACTCGGCGGCACATCCAGCGCTGGGTTCTTATCAAAGAAGTTGACCGGCTTGAGGTGGATCTTGAGGATCTCACAAGGCATGACTGGGAAGTCCTGTTCCACAATTAGTATTAATTCGAGACGTATCCTCGGGGAACGCAGGGAAGAAAAGGCTTACTTCAATTCTGGGAATGTGGTTGATACCAGCCTGTATGTATAGCACAAAGTCGGTGTCCTTGACATTCTCTTTGCGATCTGCCCAGGACCGCACTCCAGTCCCACCTCGCGATTGATTTGTATACTTCCCTCCCGCGTACAACTCTCCATCTTTGTACTTCACCACGTAAATATTGTGGTCCGAGAACTCGGCTCTCTTGTAATTGAAACTATCCTTATCGGACAAGATCTTCTGGAATGGCGGCGCCTGAATTTTGTACGCTACAGGCTTTCCGTTGATAGGATTTCGGACGTCAACATTCTGAATCTTGAACGTACGGTTGTTGTCATACTCGATGTCATAGCCGCCTGATTGATCGACGACGGTTTCTTGGACATAGTAGCCGGTACCGTGAGGATTGAAGTCTGAGCGCGGCATGGCAAATGCTTCGTCGTAGACGAGACGGTTGTTCTGGCCTTCGAGAGCAGGGTCGACCCGTAGGCTGAAGATGTGCTGATGGTGCACTGCTAGCACGCCGGGATGAACTACAGTGCCGAAAGGCACTTCAACACCTTCATCAATAGGCTGCGTGCTCAAGATACCCGTGGCGCGGATTTCGTAGTTGATTTCCCCCGCTTGGTTGAAGATGAAGGCGAGGATGTACTCGTAGTTTGACACTGTGATGATTGACTGTAGGACCAATTCGCGCGATCGAGCGACAGCGGCACGACCAGTACGGTAATTAGTATGCTTCCAGCCGATACCTGCGTCTTGCTCATGGATGCAAACTACATTGTCCATGGGAACAACGCCGCCCTTGTCATCCGAGAGCACTGCGTCAAGGTAGTAAATCGAGCCTAAACAGTCACACCCGAGCTTGAGGTTGTTGGCCATGATGCCCGCACCGGCATCACCGAGATCGAACGCAGACTTCTTGTGGTACGGATGACGCGGATCGGCATAGGGTATGTTCATGTCGCTCAAGCTCATGCGGTAGAAAAGACTTCGGTTATCGTATCGCACATCGTAGAGAACCATGCCTTCTCGCTGGTTGAATCCCACCCTAAACTTCCACTTCTGCCAATCAAGCACGCTAGATGTGCCTTCTCTGGTAACGTTGAAGCTTGCTCCTTCGGGTTGAATGACATTCAGTGGCTTCAGATCCGTTCGTTGCAACTGGTACTCCGGAAGATATTCATTTGGAGGATAAATTGGGTATGGCCCCAGTTCTTTGAGCGTGTTGTCGGCGCCAGTTGGCAGGACATCAATGCGGATGACCCTCATGTCCTCGGTAGTAATAACCGGAGATATGGGAAGCGGTAGCGCATAATGGTTCGAATCGGCTTCTGTAGGGTTCAGAGGATCACGCATATAGAGAAAACACTGGTACAACCTCTGCTCATCATTAATGCCGTCGGAACCTAACGGGTCAGTACCAAGTTCGAGTTTGCTAATCCGTTGATGCACTCACCATATATCCAAGGGTCACTAATTACGACTGTGCCTTCTGGAAGTTCCAATTTTGCAATAGCAGCTTTGACACCCTCATCCGTAAGAGCCGCCTTCTCGATCTTTAAAATTTCCTCTCCATCACCGTTTGCATGAAGGAACGGGCCGAGCAGAGCATTGTACAACACACGTCTAGATGTGAGGTCGACGACAGCCTCGTGGTACTTGTTCTAACGGACTCAATCAGCACTCCAGTTCCATATTGGTTGAGATTGGAAGCTCACTGTGTTGCGAATGTAGTAGTTCAGGAACGCCTTCCTGCTAATAGGGGGCCGGGACGTTCCATTGTGCTCGGCGTCCAGATACTGAACCACTTCCGCCTTCGGGGGCTCTTCTAGCGTTATAACCTTGAAATGAAGATCCGTATGCGCAGGCCATGAAGCTTTGATGACGGCCGCCGCGGATGTAATTTCAGAAGCTGTGAGCGGGGCAAGCGGATGCGAATGTACCGCCTTCGCGGCTTGTGGGCTTGCAGATGTGGCGAATGTCTCGGTAGACATTTCGAAACTTACTTATCTCAAGAACAATCGAAGTTAAAGATAAGACAGCCGAAGAGGATGCTCTCGTAGTTTTATACCTCGCCGCGGAAGTGCTCCGCACACCACAGAGTCGTTACCTAAACGCGGACATATTCGTTCTGTTTGCTCTTCTTGACGGTGATAAGACATGTGGAGCTCGGTTGGACCTGTCTTAATCGGATTAGCAATGTTGGTTGTAGCGCGCTATGCTGCTTCCGGTATCCCGAGTGCCCGATTAGATCACGTGCTAACCCCGGGCACGTCTCCTGTTGTCTTTTGTTCTTTTGTTCTTCAATGTTGGCCGAGCACTATCCTACTGCAAGTAGTGTCTATATCTTCGATAATTGTACTTGTGGGACGTGACGCGTTGTCTTCATTCCTGCCAATCACCTAGCGGGTCTGGCTCCGGGCCGACGTTTCTCCGACAAGGCTTCGATGCCCAAGTGAGCGACAATGACCACGACCTGCACCTGCTGTTCGATATGACGTAATCGCTGTAAACTCTCGCTGGCGGCTCTCTAGCTCTTAATTGACTTCATCCTTCCGTCCTGAGTGTAAAACTCTTGCCGACGTTATCCTTCCGTTCTGAGTGTAAAACTCTTATCGGCGGCTCTCTCTCCAGTTCTGAATTGACTTATTATCCTTCTATCTGAGTGTAAAACTCTTGCTGGCGGCTCTCTAGCCCTTAATCGACGTTATCCTTCCGTCCTGAGTGTAAAACTCTTACCGGCGGCTCTCTCTCCAGCTCTGAATTGACTTATTATCCTTCTACCTGAGTGTAAAACTCTTGCTGGCGGCTCTCTAGCTCTTAATCGACGTTATCCTTCCATCCTGAGTGTAAAACTCTTACCGGCGGCTCTCTAGCCCTTAATCGACGTTATCCTTCTATCTGAGTGCAAAACTCTTG